>JARYHS010008075.1:95777328-96136515 GCA_031002005.1 Vandiemenella viatica | reverse complement strand
GTTCATTTGCTGATATTTACACCACTTCTTTTTTCAATCAAGCAACAAAAATTGTTCCGCAAAAGTTACAACGTTAATTTCCGTCAGTCTTTTCTGTAATTACTGCTACTTTGATTACGCTGAAATTCTTCAAAGAAAATTAAATTGTCTTTTGTACTTGCCACATCTGCGCCGTTATTTCTTCTTTCTTGAAAATACCTGCTATCAGTCGCCGATGTTTTCCTCGCGTCGTCTGCTTCCGATGAAATTATTCCAGCTCGTAAGCAATGCGATACATTGCCTAATCCTGGCTTAAGGGTCTCCAATTTGCTAAGCCCCACTGCTAATTTTTACATTAACCAGCAGTAAGTAGATATCCCGCTCCTTGCAACATATGGCCCTACTGTTGGTTTTGGCGGTAGCGATATCACTTAGCGTTTTATTACTACTATTCAACAAACCACTTTACAAGATATACATTTTAGCGCAACGGGTATTATAGTCAAATAATTCAATTACTCCACTCATTCATTTGAGAAACTTTATTCTATACTTCAAACGTTCGCTGCTACAAAATACTGCCAACACACTCTATCTATACATGCTTTCTCTTAGTACTCTCTCGCCATATTGCCATCTTCACTCTCACCATACACAATAACAGTAGTACCAACTACAACAAACTAAATTATTTAAAAAAACTTAAATTACCCCAAATGTCTACACAAACTACTCATGCTGTGAAGTCTGTTTAACCTAGTTTATTTACAGTTATTTTTTATTACAATGATTTTGTGAGTGGGATCTCACAACGGACACGATATATATATATATATCCAGGCGCTAGTCAGAGAAATAGAACCATGTATTGAGCATTACAGGGAGCGAAAGAGAAACAAAATTTTGTGATAAAATACACAGTGTCAGTAAGAAGCATGAAAATCTCCAAAATTTCATGAAAGCAAAAAAAAAAAGATTAAAATACGTAAAAATCTTTCCAAAGTTACGTAATTTCCTACAAAAGAGACGTTGTTGATTGACATGACGATTACACTTGCTTGCATCATAGAGTACAGTGTCCAACTATGTGATGTGTTTTCATTACCACAATGGGCTACAGAAAAATGTCATATATGTACACAAATGTATGTTTCAGCTCTCATGACAGTTCCCAGAGAAACCTGCACCGCCCCTCCACCACACACATCACGTTACCGCCAGGGAGTGCAAAGGATGAACACTACGGATGTTATCGATAAAAGGGGTAGGAAGTACATATACTGACATAGAAGCGAGCACTAACTCAACAACGTATAGCTAAAACTACTATCAGTATGTATACGATCCATCCTATCTTATATTAAACTCTGGTTGCCACAAGAGGTTTGGAAAACTATGTGCTGAGTATTCACCACACATACAATCTTCCCATCATGATAGGGTGTGCGAAGGATGGAAACAGCATAACATACATTAAAAACAGGTTACTATAGGATTTTAAACTGTGTGCTATATTGGGGTAAGATACGTTAGGGTAGCCCAAGTTAGGTTAGTCCATCACATCTTAGCAGTAACTAAGGTTACTGTAGGCTGGGATTTTGAGTAAGGCTAAGTTAAATCTCGATTGAGGTGTTAGAGTTACATGCGCCATTCATTCACAATCGCTTGTGAAGCGTTTCCTTCATATAATGAAGTTGTGATAAGTTAGCGTAAGCTCAGGTTAACCCTAATTTTTCACAAACTGGAGGCGCGTGTGAAGCTATGACTTTATGTAATGAGTGTGGGATACACTAGAGTTTAACCCCAGTTTTAGGTTAACACCCTAGCAGTAATTGAGGTTATTGTAGGTAAGATAGGTTAGGCAGACCCAACTTGTTACATTGTGTTAGCTCAGGTTAACGCACTCGCAAAATATTATATTAGAAGAATTATTAAAAGTTAACAAACATAAAGTCGTCAAATTATTAAGGATAATTTGAAATACATAAATACCGTAAAAGATATACGCAGGGATTTATAAATGATGTTTGCAGCTTATCCTAAGACTAAAGTATTTAATTAAAGCACAAAAATCTAAAGAAAGAGTTACATCGTTTTCAATTCAAAGAATACGAGTAGAAAGGGCTGAAAACAGATATTCTGTCATCGAATTCCTCAAATATGTTTTAATAATTTTTAAACATGAAAAACTTCTTTACGCGGACGCAACCGTCTTAGGTGTGATGGCTGTAATTTTCAGGACTACTTCGATAGTGGGGTACACTTCAGTTAATGTTTTTTATATTATATATCTCATCACCAAGAAAACGCCATCGTTTCCTTCTTATACATGGATAAACATATTAAGTTCTTCACACAATTCTTGTATATCAGTATCAGATGCATCTCCTGTTGTTAGAGGTACTTGCAAGTCACTACATTGCTTCAAAAGTTTAGTCACTAATTTACTTTAATCTTTATATTTTATACCTGATACAATGTTCTCATCATGTTTAAATGCCTCAAATATACATTGGCAGCTTGCGCACATAGTCAACATTATCAGACAAATAGTTTATTCTTAAAATCACCTCTGCATGCAATACAAGAGCTTCATCTTCCTTTTCATAATCAAATTTCGTTCTTTTATGTATCTTTCTCACGATTATGAACTTTTTAAATATCATTTTCATCAATTGTTTCTCTCGCTGATACCAAGGATGATTGAGAAACATTTTCCGATAATTATCAAGCCAATGTGTAAATGCATCTAAGTGTCGTATAGCCGCATCTAGTTTCATTTTTTGTTTTGCAACATTTTTCTTATAATATTTATCTATGTAATAATGTCATACCCTACGACGAGAGCAACTACAAATTCGTAGGTAGTTATATCCTTTTCTATGAGTGGCATTCACTAACCAAATGACAATCTGTTGCATTTTCTGCCAAATCCCTCAAAGCATCAAATATATCTCTTGGTTGGCATTTAAATGCCTTCACCGATTCTACCCTGCATTCCCATCCAGTTTCAGAAAGTGGTTTTAGCGAAAGGATTTTATATGTGCTTTTAAAATAGCCCACTTATAACTCGATCTGGCAGAAACACAATGCTGCATCTCTTAGTATGAGATTCCAATTATGACTCCCACAGGGTAACAAATAAGCAGGTGGATTAATTTCAAGTATAACGTTTCTGAACACCACTTTTATATCCACGCATATTGGCTTCATTATCATATTCTTGGCATCTGCAGTTTTGCAATGATATACCCAGCTGTTCTAGATCTGTGATTATATAATTAATTAAATTAAACTCTCAGCTGTGGATTTTTTGACAGCTAAGAAGCCAATAAAATGTTCAACGTCATCTGTATTTGTATTAAAAATCTATTAGTATAATACGCTGGATGTAGCATGTCACGGCATGACGACAATCTATGCGCTTTGATGTCACGTTTTACAATGATATTCTTGGGAATGCGCGTTATTTAATAATATTTCCATGCATCAGTGAATAAATTAACTCACAGAACACTAAAATAAAAGTATGTAGTGTGTTAAAATCAATATATCAATAATTAGATGCTTATATATACGTAATATTCTTTTGATATATAGAAGTATTCCTTAAATTCGTTGTCCATAGATATGTATGATAAAAGCTTTGTATTTCGAGCATCAGTGTTGAGAAAAGTTTGGTTAGAGTATTACTTTGGATCGGTCAGAAGTACAACTGGCATTAGACGCTACGGCAGAGGACATGAATAATTTAGCTTTTCTTCAAAATAATTTAAACTGTGCCCTATTATTGAAATTAT
Source organism: Vandiemenella viatica (assembly GCA_031002005.1). NCBI lineage: Eukaryota > Metazoa > Arthropoda > Insecta > Orthoptera > Morabidae > Vandiemenella > Vandiemenella viatica. Next base: position 96,132,736 of record JARYHS010008075.1, on the reverse strand, counting down.
TAATTCGTTTGAACGAAAATAGTTGCCCACTGATCTCGAATTGTGCAGACTACACTACAATTAATAATATAAGTTTATCAGATTTATTTTAATCTTCTTTGCTTTCACTGAGTAATATTACTGAGGCTATTATTTGCGCTATGCATAACTATGTCAGCTATTCGAACGTTGTAATATTGGTCTGAATCACGCTGGAGATTTTTTTTTTTTTTTTTTTTACATTTCTTTTTTGTTGAGGTTTTTGATCAAATTTAGGTTGTTAATCACTGTGTCTCATCAATGAATTGTCGTTTTGTTCGGAAAACTGTTGCACACGTTCGTTTTGTGATATTATTGGCTATGGTAATATAAGAACGAGGCACAATGAATTGTGCTATTCGATTGAAATTTACCACATACGTTCCTATGGTCACACCTTTTAAGTAAAAGTGTGCATGAAAGCAAAATGTAACTTACGTTAGACGTGAAACATCATGAAATTACGAATTAACACAACACAAAACCACCAATTCACTTCAAATCGTCACGTCAAAGGTAGCATCTGTACAGCAACAATTGTAAATACGCTGGCAACGTTTCTTGAAAGAATATGAATATATTCCTGCGTTGTATAAATCACTTCTTACAACAACTTATTTTATACTTATGTCGCGATACATGACATCACCATCAATGCGCGAGCGATTGAAGTTTTGATTTTGTAGCAGGTTGAAATTCAGCCTTGACCAAAATATATAATGAACCATATCACAGCAAAAGCATGTTGAATTTAGCTATTATCAGTTATTTAAGCAGGTTTCATAAGCACTATGTCAAGTTTTGATGTCATCAATCACGATGTAAACTATGTGGTTAGTTTTAAAATACAACCTGGACCAGGATAGCAACCGAAACCTTTTGTTACAGCGCCAGGCAATAGGAATTGAATTTATTTTATAACAATTCAATTTATTTCAACAATTGCTAAGAAATGAATTTGTTACAACACTGAAAGAAAAGTATGAATTTTGTTTAAATTGTCATATTGATTATTAGTTGCTTTTTTTTAGTGATATCATTATTTGGTTTGAATGAAAGAAGTTCCAAATTGTTCGCTATCTAAGGAACCTAAACCACAATTGAAACTAATATTACGTGACATAACGTAAGTTGTAAAGATTTATTTTTAACATCCTTCGTTTTCACTGGGGTCATTATTTCAGCCAGATGTAAGCTGTGCCAGGGGTTAAAACATCGATCTTCATCATAGAAAATAAGAAAGTTGTAAGAAACTGTGAAGATTTTGGATCAAGTTTGTATCGCATGATGCATGATCGGTATCGGTGCATGATGACATTGACATGCGATACAGGAAATGTATAAATTCGCATCTGAATGAAGCTTTGATTTTCTACCGGCTATATTGGCGAAAATTGTAGTTAGACTCAAACGCAACCTGGATCAAATTGACAACTGAAACTTTCTGCTACATCACAAGGGACGAGAAATTACAGCATATTGAGCTTTATTTCACATAAAAATTTTATTTAGGTAAGCAACTAAAAAGAAATCAATTGCCAGAACAGTCCGTTAAACCCGTCATTTATGACGGGCTTTGTGGCTAGTCTTATAATAATTGAAAATTGCTAACACGAGAAACATCACAAGTACAATCAAAAATAACTTAGTAAAATTTATTCTTTACTATTTTCTCAACAAGTTGAGTCTTCAAGTGACTTGTCAATAATTGTATCAGCTCATGTTGAATATTTTTTGTAGATAATGGTCATTGTCTTGTCTCTTATTTGTTTTGGGTGAAGTCGTAACATTGCATCAAGTGGGGATGTTAACTTTTCTAAAACTATGAAGTCTCACTTGAATGTGAGTCAGATATTAATTTCCCCCTACGACCTCTAAAGGGTCTATTTGTGAGATGTCAAAAAAATTTAAATTGCAAGCAGTCATTTTAAGCCGTCTCTCCAATGCTGCTTTTCTTCAGTCAGGGCTTTTGGTTTACTTCTTGACGGCGTGGTCCAGTGTCGGGCCGGTGGACGTAGATTGCATATGGACGTAGTTTGGAAATTTCCACTTATTCCTGACCAAACGATGTATCTGTGCTATTGATTGCCTTAAAAAAGTGTATTTTCTTCATCCTTACTTTCATATTCATCAGAAGATCGTAAAATATTGGTTATGCTATTCCAAATCATTCGTAAAAATTCGTTTCATCATCCATCAGATGCTGTGACGAAGGTAACGCTCAATTTTTGGTGTGTGTTTTGGGATACCAAAAATGAAGAATATAGAAAAAGTTTACATTTATTTTATTATGTTCCAATACACATTTTTCATTACTTCTAGATTTGATCTAATGTCTCAGATGGTTACGGCGTGCGATTGCGGTACGGAAGGTCCCTGGTTATGGCTTAAAATTGTCCTTTATTTCTGGCAAAGTGTTGTTTTGTTTTACGAAGATGCTAGGACACTGAGTGGCTGGAATTCTGCCTTAAACTATCAGTCTCCTATTCCTGGTAGGATTACCAGCTTAAAAAAGGTGGATACGATAGATGTACGTTGCACAGCTGGTAAGAAACCCTGTGACTTTTAGACCAGAAAAGATATAATAATCTCATTCTTTATTAATAAATCGAAAGTAACCTCAAACAAAACAAACATGTCAAGAGCGAAATAATCGACGTTTAACATTTCATTTCAATTACGTTCTGAACCGGGAGAATCTTTCAATACATTATAGCATGAGAAAGACGTTTAATTGTGGTTTCTTAAGACTATGTTTGGATACTATTTTTGTACGTAAAAGATCAACCAGTTTGGTGACATCGTGAGTCAGGTAAAGAAAATATTTTAGTGTACTTTATTACTTTCGTAGATTATTAAGTACGCCTATGCAAAATAAAGAATATTACTCTATAAAAGATTATGGTTGGCAACCCTGGCTGTTACGCCCAATTCAGTTTGGTGTCACAGGACGTTAAAGGAGACTGAACAAGGAGAAGAACAAGTTCGTTACACGGCCGAGCTACAGACAACTGTGAACACAGAGAGGGTGAGCCTTCACTCGGCCGACTGTCACTAGAACGCGGTCAAGTGTGATTCGATCGTCCAGCGTAAGGTGTTGAACGAAACGAAATGAAACACAGAGATTGCGCGAGCGTAAATCTTAAACAATATGAAAGTAACAACACTGAGCGGTCAAGTCGGTTTTCTAATCTGCATGGTGCGAGATTCAAATAGTAATGAATTTTTCGACTATGTTTTACAGTTAAATTGCAAGAAATGTTATTATTCAGTGATAAATTATTTAATTTTGATACCGTTAATCTTACTTTTTATTCGAATGTGATACTGTATAAACCTAATTGAGAAATTTTAATTTGGTACTTATTAATATGTCGGATCTGGAGTATGGGGCTAGCTACTAGATGGAGCCACAGACGCAGCGAGCAGGATGCCAGGATGTGACGGAAGTTTGCGTGTTACCACCATTGGTGCCACAGCTGCTGAATAAACGGTAAAGACCTTCAGCCATTAAAAAGAACTCAGTGTTACGCATTCCTCGACCCGTGAACGCCCTTGAGCATTTCTCTCCTACAATTTTTCTGAGCGTATTATTAGCCGTGAGCAATCAGATTTGATATGGGAAGACTGTTATAAACTCCTATCAATCATGAAATATTATTTTATTTAAGTCCAAGACTTAATGGCACCCTCCTTGATTTCATTTTTTGTATAAGCTTGTATTTGTGAACAGCTTTATAAATTTCACATGGATATGTTATTGGTTGCTTAGAATTAACGTCTTATGTCACATATTGTAAGACTCGGTGTTGATTTTTGTTTGAACATTGGATTTTCATGTTTTAAATTAATTGTAAAGTACACCGACGTCTGTTGGCATTAAATGTTTGATTTGAATAAATCTGTCAGGTTATGTCTTTACATTAGTAATTCAAGATAGAATATCACTTTGCACACTCTTCCTATTTGATAAAATCAAATAATTAAAATTATTAAATTGTTGAGATCAACAAAATCATTAAAATTAATAAAATGGTAAAAGGAATGCTATAAGTACAATTACCCAACAAAACTCCTTCTACTACCACAGTGTATACCTTAGCAATAGCACATATTTACTACATTTTCATCCACCACTGACAGGATTTGACAGTTAAAACACGGGCTGAAAAACGAAACCATCGCGATCTTCTTTAATACAGTCAGATGCACATTTCTTAAAAGCCAAATCAAATACTTAGGATTTGTCATAACAGATGGAAACATTCGACCCAACCTAAACGGGATACCCATGCGCACATATCAACTCCCTCCTCCCCTCTATGGATCATGCAACTGCGACAGTTTATAGGGCTTGGCTTAAAATCTCGACAATGCATAGGCTACTCCAGTTTACCAAGTTATAATAGCCACACTCTTCAAACTCGCAAAGAGGAAACGCAAAGACGCTAAACGAGCCAAAGGACGAGGAAATCTGCGAACAGGGAAAGCGTACCTAAAGGCCTTCGATTTAGACGTACAGTACAGGGAAGGAAAACGAATGGCACATGTTTTCTTCGGAACCAGGAACACAGTCGCGCCGATGTTAACAACAACTGCTCCTAAGCGCCACAGGAAACCAACTTTGCTAGACAATTGGCTACTCGCAGAGTAAAACACCCGAAAGTCTAAAAAGTTCATGCCGATATACGTCCGAAAATCTCTGCAGCAAGCACAACACAAGAGAGTTTCCACAATAATACAAAATTCGTATTACTCAACCGCTCAAAAAAAAAATCACAAACTAAATATTCAAAAACCAAACAGCAACGGATCATTGTCTTCCCTGCCACCCAGGGATACAGGGTTTTCTCACCTTTAACTTCTACACTCCAGAATCTCCGACACAAAGGTAAAATTCAGCAATATAACGCATGCACTACTTCTCGTTGAGTCTTCGGCATCTTGATTCATTTCTCATCAGTAGCAGTTCGTATCGAACTAAAACATCTGGTCATTAATAGCGCCAAGAGCGAAAATTTACCAGGACACTAACATCAGCAAAGTGCTTCTTTTTCAAAATGTTACCCACGCGATCCAATGAACGAAGCTTCTCATCTTTTATAAGGAAACAAACTTTTCAATCCATGTTGGGCATTGCCTTCAAAGTCAAATAATTTCCAAGGACTTCATTACTAGGGATGAAATTTTAAAATTTCTTTGATACCAACGTCAGATTTTTGTAATTTGTATCGGACATCGCCACGAAGAGCAAATTTTTGCAATTTGCATCGGACTTCGCCACGAAGAGCAAATTTTTGTAATTTGCATCGGACCTCGCCACGAAGAGCAAATTTTTGTAATTTGCATCGGACCTCGCCACGAAGAGCAAATTTTGTAAGTTGTATGGGACCTTGCCTTGAAGAGAAAATTTTATGATTTTATGTGGAACTCGCCCTGAAGAGAATTTTATAATCTGGCACCATAAAACTTTACCATAAAACTTTACCATCAAGACATCACTTCAAGAAATTCTATGGATTGTCCAATCATGAAATTAATTTCGCTCTTCTGCAAATCTTGGAAAGAGAAATTCGTTCACGTTAGTATCCATAAAACACTTTCCAAATTTCTCTGGGACTTCGCCAGGAAGAAAATGAGTTTCTAAAAACTTGCTTTGATGTTATGAAGATAGTTTTTTTTATGTTAAATCGGAAAGCATACATTAAACCTGGATTATCTTTTTTTTTTACTCATTAATTTTATACCATTGTTCAACAAAATTGTTCTTAAAGTCAGGATAGCCGAACATACTGCGGTTAACCATCTTTTGTTCACAGAAGCTTCACACATTCGACGGATGCTGTGGTAAGGAGACGGCCGTGAAGCATCACCAAACCTCACCAAGCCGAGCAACCAGACAGCCGTGACGGTTCCTACAAACCCTTCTGGGATCACAAGAAAAGCAACGGAGTACTGCCGGAGACAGGCATTCTTGAAGACTCCATTGCAACAACCAACTACCATCGTTTCCCGAAATCACTCCAGGTGAATGCCAGGATGGTTCCTTCCTAAGGCCATTGCAGATCATCTTTTTTTCATTTTTAGCTCCAACAAGTCACACCCGGGGCCTATGTCGGACAGCCAGGGACGGCTGTCTCAGCAGGATGGCCGTGTCGGATCAGTAGTATGAGGCCAGCTACTAGATGGAGCCACAGACGCAGCGAGCAGGATGCCAGCGCCACAGTGACTGCAGTCACAACTACGAGGGGCTACTTAAAGGGCAGCGCACAGCACACGAGGCTCTCTTCGTGCCTGACCATCAAAGCAACATCACTCCGCTATCTGTCATTGTGTATTGTGACCTAGTCTAATAAGCTGGAGCCTTGTAACAGCTGTGTTCTCGTAGTTACTCTCCACTGTCCGAGGGATATCCACAGCCTACCCCCACTAATGAGCCATATACCTCGAGTGGGAGCGCTATTCGACCCACCCGACTCCTGATCTTTCCCGAATGGATTCGACAAATATATACTTTACTATCAATTAACCAATTTTATTGTTATGACTAATAGCTAAAGATAAAACATATATATATATATATATATATTTTAAATATAAACTTATTTTCAAAACGGGTTGTTGCGCGAGGTCCCTCCAGGAGCGAGGCCCAGAGCGATTGCCCGGTTCGCCACCCCCTAAGGCCGCCTCTGCTGATTACAGCCTTCTGCTTCCGTAAAAGTTTTTCTCCGCAATAAAACTAAGTTCTCTGAATATAAATTTAGAATACATAGTTGCGAACGTGAAAAAAGGTATTCAAATATTATCATGGCACGTGGCTTCTCAAACTTCTGTAAGATTTTAACTCAATTGTCTTCAATATTTAGGTTGCATTAATCAAGCAATGTATTTACTGCAATTTGTCAGTTATTTTCCTCCATTTCTTAAATGTGTTTATTTCCTTTCAAAATAAAAAAAATCCGTCTAACTTAACAGATACTGCTGTGTATATCCGTAACAAATTTTCTCAGCAGGTAGAAGAATCATAAAACCTGTTCCGATGCCACAAGCATTTCTATCGGTTCCGCGTGAGACATTGCAAGGAACGGTAGTCATTCCACTAATTTTTGTGACTCGGGCATTTAAATGTACGATTGTCGTGGGCTGCAGGACTGAGGGATTTTAAGTCTCAAAACTGCTAACATTCAACTTCAGTAATAGCAGTGAAAGTTCACACGTTCGTTGGATCATAGAAGACCATAATATTGGTCAATTTTTAATTATTAGAAAATAACAAATAAAATTCAACTAGGAGGTGGTTCGAACTAACGATCGTTTATACCTGTACGAAGGCGTTACCACAGCGCCGAGAGGACTTACATTACGTAGAGCCTCGTCCAACATATCAGCGAAGTAAAGATAGTAAATGTCGTGATTAAATGCTTATCAAGAATCAAACTGTTATAAAAGAAGTAATAAATTAAATAAAAGTATGATAGATCAAATAGGGAGGAAAATAATAGTTTATGTAGGAAATGTGTCTGTACTTTTGATAACGTCTAGCTAAGAGACATTTTTCCTTGAACACGGAAATCTCTTCAACACTGCTAGAAAGCAGAAAATATGAAAACATTGGAGCAAGAAGATTTGACAACGTTGTACCAGGAAATAAATGTTAACTTTCCTCTTACCGGCCTCTACAACACGTAAAGTAAATAATTTATCACGAGCACATTAGTTCAAAATTTCATCGGTTATGTCCACAATTATCCAACTTAAATAATCAGACTGGTATTTAAAAATACTATTGGAATTGATGTTAATTGTACTAGGTCAATTCCAAATATAAGGTCTTCAAAGCAATTACAGATACAAAATCAGTTTATTTCCTGTAATATATACATCATTTTAAAGGTTGAATAAATATCTGCTTTTCTAACTAATCATATTTCGCCTTACGCAGTTTTTTAGACGCTATGACAGTTTTTGAATGACCGAGCTCAAAGGGATAAACTCTGGCCTCGCATTCAGGAGGGTACAATGCCCGCGGCTGAGACCAACCAAGACGGCAGCAAAGGGGACAGCAACTCTTATACACCTGTTGACCAGCATTACATTTCCTGATTCCCAGTTTCCTTTGAATACCCTCCGAACTTTAAGTCTCATAAACAACAGTTACAAAATATGAAAACAATTATTCATGAATAATGAACTGCATTAGTATGAGCTTGTAAAATGTTCGACCTTGTGAAACTACTTGTTGTTTTATGAAATACCAGATGACTGGTAACAATTTTATCCCTTAAATTAGTGCAAGTTCTTTACGTATTGCTGTTGGAAGAGTTCACCGTAGTATTGACATCAGTATGGAGTGAAAATTTGGTCTACAATAGTAACTTCAAGTGGCAAAAAGCGTATAAATCACCAAATGAACCAATGATTTCATATGTGTCCGCTAGTAAACGAAGCAGTTCGTTAATTACCAATTTTTTTAAGTGCACGTACTTGAATGTTTACCAAAAGCTTTTTTTTTTTTTTTGTTAAGAACATCCAACCAACGTTTCACCTGTCGTTTGAGTTTTAACAGCAGCACCTACAGAAGATCGCTATCGCGAAAAAGCCGTGTTAGTTTTTTGTTCTTTGCCTGCTTATAAAACACCACTAAAACCACAAAAGTTGACAACATAATGTGAAATTGTGTCTTCATCTACTGAACCCTCATCATATTTTGTTTTTGTTTTAACAGCAGTATTCATTGCGCTTTAAGCAGCCTTTGGTATTAATGGTAGATGAAAATATGTTTTTTGACGCTAAAATACTGTCAACTCAGACTGCGTTGACGACATCTCAAATCACCGGCAACAATAATAAAGTAATAAAATATAAATGTAGTAGTAAAAGAACAACATGTTTTAATACCACACCGCAACATTAAATAACTTCAAAATCTGCAATTATTTGTCACTGTACTAACTTATAACTATCTTTATATCGCAAATATTGATTGTATCATTAGTATCCAGTTATTTTAAGTGATAGGTGATCAGTAAAATGTCTTGCATTCTTCTGACCCTATCGTTTGTTCAAAATTAACTTTTCGTTTGAAAACGGTAACTTTTTATGTTTTGTATGGACACGTAATTTCTCTTAAATGTTTTAAAAAACTAAAATAACGTGCATTCAATGTCTGCATAACTCTTTTATTAACGAAATTTAATCCATATTTTCGTTTTTACAATGAATATGTTAAAATATATCACTGTTTTGTGAGGTGGGTGAGTCTCAATTTTGGATATTCACGCGAATGTACCACCTACAGGGTGTAGGACTGTGTAAACAGATTTGTAGGAAGGGTTGAATAAGTTTTGAGAGGGAGTATAGCGATGAGCGATTCAGATCGTTCGAATACATATGAGCATGGTAGTAGAAGTAGGCTATCGTTCAGGTGTAACTCACATGAGTAATTGGCTTATTAGAGAATAGTAAGGGTTTCAGAGAGAACAGGATAGGGTTCTTTTTCCTCATGCTGCGTGCGAAAAACTTAATCTTCGATCAGGCTGCGTCGCCAAAAGGATTATGCTACATGAACCAAGGGCATGAGAGAAGTACTCCAACTGGATATGTTAGCATCTACTCACTTAAAATATATCTATGCCTTACAGTGCAATAGCGCTACAGACGATCTAAGAAGTTGGGAACACGCTATGGCAATATACCTTGAAATATTATTTACAGTTTGGAATCTTGCGTTAAACCAGAGGACTGTAAAAATGTCACAGTGGTATCGGATCGTAAAGAAGGGAAGACAAATAACATTTAATGCAATCGAAAATTCCCTAGGGCAGAGTGAAAAGTTTCTTCGTTTTCCTAATGGCTCCACGTCATTGTAACAGACCAATTTAGACAAATAACAAATTAAGAGGTAATGATTTAAATGTATTAGCAAACGCGAGCCATGCAGTATGCCAAGTGTAGACCAGGCGTGTCTTGGGGAATTGAGGTCGTCTCAGCCGCGTGACCAAGAGGCTCGTCACGCGCGAGATCTTCTAGAAACACCATCGAACATGCAGGCATATGAGGTTATTTCACGGGTAATGTATAGAGGTCTCGTGACAGGCAAATATATGTAGTGAGCAGTTGGCTATGATAGTGCAGGCGAAACTATGCCACGCTAAGACCAGCTTCGCCCTCGCCCTCGCCAGCCAGCCAGTGGAAAATACTGTAAGTGAACTACTACTTCTTTATTTGTTGGAGTACTTATATCCTTGCCTTGTGGTAACCTACGGAGTGTACTGACTTGCCTTGAGGAGGAATAAATAGTTAATGCATTCTATGGCTTTTAATTAACGACCTAGCCCATACACCTGAATTGTGGATAGTCAAGATAAGAATCTTAGCCTCAAGATCTGGTGCCAGAAGGCAGAGCCAGAGAACGGCGGCTAACACAAGTTCTTCAGAAACTAAATCCTAACTTTGGTCGCCCGCAGCCACTATCAGTATCTAGCCATCTTGAATCACTAGTAGCTGACCCAATCTCTAAACAGGCTGCTACATCATAGTATGAAATGCTGACATATTAGCCGAAACATTTCATCATTTCTTGGGCAGAATGAGGCTGAAAATTAAAGACAAATTAGTTAATTTTAACTTAATTTAATTCCAATTGAACGCACACTCTGGTGTAAATTTCCCTACACATCCATTTTCTTTCCTTTCCTTTATCCACCTACATATACTCTCTATAAATTTCAACTTTAATTGTTTCAAAGTTTTTGATAAATTATTAAACAATCCTCTTGGTAACTTATTGAAATCCCTAACCCCCTTATGTACGACTGAAAATCTTCCCATAACCTTACGCCTGAAATCAAGTGCCATCTTGTGGTTATAGTCATCTTTTCCCTTCCATGCATTAATTTTAATTCTTTCATCAAATTTTTTCCACGCCTGATCACTAACATACGCCTTGTACACTCCCATGTCTCTCTTCACCATCCTCCTGTTTTCCAATGAATCTCATTCCAGCTCTTTTATCATATCGTTTACAGATTATGTTCTGCATTAATTTCCAGAGACAAATCTAGCAGACCTTCTTTTCACGCCTTCTAACTCCTGTATCTGATATCCAAAATGTGGTTTGACCTCAATGGTAGGTAGCTTGATGGGTGTCTTTATTATTATTACGATTATTACATTTTTAATTAATTTCATTTGAGGTCATGGCCTGGTATAAATTTTCCTACAACTGTACTAACGAAACATATGTATTTTTACTTTAAAATCCTACGACATCTGGTGTGTATTGTTAAGAAAATTTTTAAGTGAATTGCGCGAGTACCACTTCCTGCTTTTAAATCTTCCACCAATTTTTATCAACGTTTCATCACCATTAAATGCCTTTACATGCCCATAACTCTCTTCACTTCCCCTCTATCCTCTAATGATCCACGACTTTATTATTTCAGTCACTGAATGAATCCTTCATTATTTTCAATAGAAAAAGTTAGCTGCTCTCCTTTGAACCCTTTTTAATACGAGAATTTGATACCCATAAAGTGTATCAACATCATTCCTCAAACAATGAGTCAGAAACGGGAGGGTATAAACCGGAGAACGAGCTTAGAATCACAATTAGAAATGAGCAAAACAAAAAATTTGAAATTCATCCTGAGGATATCATGAAGGAACTAAGTAAGCTGAAAAAAAAATAAAAATAATGGTGCTAATGTATATAAAATTTCTACAGATAGCCAGATGAGACATTGTACCTTATCCTCTTCTATAAAATGCTAATCTGGAGACTGCGCACGTTGTTTATAGCTATTGGCTAGAGATCACTCACGTGCCACCCTTCACTCGTCAATCAACAGCGACCATACTACATTCGTTCCTTCATGTTGTTTTTTGTTTATTTACGACTGCTGGATGCAGAAATTCATGTAAGGAGAAGGGTATTCAATATTTACGCTATTTTATCTGTATCATTTATAAGATCTAAGTTAAACCATAACCTAAGAATGAAAGTTTATTAAAAACTCAGAGATAAATAATCGCGAAATGTATCAATCAAATAAATAACAGTTATCCATTTTCGAAATTATAGACTCCGGAATCTATAGTAAAATGCATTTATTTATGTAAAATCCTAACCAAATACTCTGATAATCTAACCATAGTAACGTATTCATATAACGAAAGATATAATTAAAAATGATTCTGATTCATTTTTCCTTAGAAGCTTTTCAGAATATATTCCTACTACCATCATAGATTTGATTAAGGTGTTAGCTATTAAATGAGATTTAAGTTTACCTTATTATCAACTCAATTTGTAAATCGCAATTCAACAACGATATTCTCGCAGCCAAATAGTGGTGAGCAGAGATATTAGAAATTATTTACACAGTTTAATAAATACGCAACCGCTATGAAATTAATTGCCATAATACAGGCATTACGTCTGATTTTCGTAACATTTTATTATTTAAAAAAAAATTGTAAAAATATTTCGGCCGAAAAAATGTGGAACTAGGAGTATTTTTCAGTAACATGTCGTTGATGAGAGTAAACTTTAATTTCTCATTGTCTCTGCTATAAGGTAACTGCGTTGCCAGATAAAACGTAATATTATGTCTTGGAAGTAACTGCATAAACATACGAATAGCAGCGATAAAAGAAATTGGTGCGAGGTAATGGTACGTTACAAATAGGGATTGCAATCCCGCGCTATCCCGCATCATTAGACAGGTTGGCGGATCCCGCACAAAATTAAGCGGATCCGCAATCCCCAAATCCGGCGGAAACATGTGTCAGTCTGCGTGATTCGCTGCCCCACTCGGTCTCTATCGGATGTTTTGCACTGTTTGCCTGCACCCTTGCAGATGGCATTTGACACGTGTGAATAAACGTTTGTTTTTGTCAACCTTCGTCATTCGTAAGTAAATTGATATACCTTTACGTATTCATTTTCGAGTACACATTTCTGTAATTTGAATTATTTTGTGTATTTAGTAAGGTTTTCTAACTATATAATTATTTTTTATGTGTAGCAAACGTTATTTGAACTACACAGTTACAGCTTTTTATTCACAGTTTCATTTTTCCCACTTTCCCAGATAAAGTTATTATGACAATTTCCTTATTTGCAGCTGAAAATTTGATTATTCGTTGATAGGAAACAAATGTTATCGTAATTTTAAAGATCGCATACTCATTTACTTAGCAGCTATCAAAAGGCAATTGTATATCCTTTGACTTATTGTTGTTTTGGCCGCTGCCTCAATGCGTTTCTGCCTGCTTACATTTGCCGCTCAGGCTATCGATTAATGCCCCTTCTCCTTGTTATTATTTCGACTAAAGGTAAAAAAGTTATAATGAAGTATTCACGGGTGTATCGACGAATTGTGTTGTAGGACCACCATACTTCGAAAAATGCCTCCGCCGTCTCCCTCGCGTGTGGAATTTCGTGTTTTTACAATGAAATCCGCGGATACAACCTATGAAAACTTCACTGCAATCATTCGCCGAAAAAGTCTCCTTTCTTACTAAAAAGTAATAATTTCCACTCTAAAAACGTCGTTACGCCACATAAGTAAAACTGAAATATTTGACAGTTTAAGTGTTGGTGAGCAGTTTCTTTTAATAACATTGAATCAACTGTAAGATCAATCAAGGAATCAGGAGATGTAATAAGGAATCCCACAAAAACAATTTTTGTAAAAAAAAGGCCAAGTCTCTTGCTTGTGCAGTGACAAAAAGTTATGAGATCTTATTCTGCGCCAAGTCTACACTTTACATATTATATTCACTTCACTTTGTAAAATGGAATGCTTTCTTTCGGTGTTATGAAACGTTTATTTAGATTTTTTTTAAAAAGAACTCTGGTAATTTGGCCATTAAGCAAACCATGTTTTTAAACTTATGTGATGTATTGTAAAGCACATAATGACCTAACACTGAATATTTTTCATTTTTTATTATTTATTTAAAAATTGGCTTGGATTAAAAATAAAAACGTAAAACCTCGAAATGTACTTAATACATGCTAAAAAGTTTTAATGTCATTTTTCTAATCAAAATATTGTTTACTATTAATTTTTATCATTTTAAATTAAATTTTATTTATTATTTAATTTATTAACGTTTTAAGTAACTATGTTTTAAATGTATGCGTTAAAAACTGTTTGCGCCAATCCCGCACGGATCCCACGGAAATGATTATGTGATGCAACCAACAGCAACTAGTATCCAAAGAAAATGACAAAAGAAAACAAATTAAACATATTCCGAAGCGAGGATCGAACCTTAGGACCCTAACCCTAATAATTCTCGCCTTAAACAACGTATTAGATCTAACTCTTGCGGTGTAAATGAGCTTCACAGAAAATCCTAAGTGGCTTTGTCGCAATATCAAATTAAAGTTGTTACATTTTTAAGCTCCACAGAATAAAACTGTGGTTGTTCCTATAGCTAGCGCCACAAATAAGGCGTCTACTTTCAATATTTTTCCGCTGTAGGCTTTTACAAATTGTTTTCGATTTCAAAACGAACTTTCATTAATAACGATAAATAACCAGAATAAACGATAAAAATAGTTGAAAACTAGGGTAATAGGAAACGCTCCATTCGCAGCGACAGCGTTTACAGACGTGTGACGTCACGACTGTCATTGCACGCGCCAGGCAGCGAAGGAGCGTTTTGACGGGCTTTTAAATTCTTTAAATTTTAACTTCGAATTTTACGCAAAATAATGCACTTTCGTCAAAAAATCTCTTCACTCATTGAATAAGGTGTACCAATAAGCAATTTAAAACCAGAACGAAGACTTTCCCGGCGTATGACAACATTGACTACATTGCAATTTAAAACCATTTTCAAGAAGTAGTCAAATACCCTATATTCTATGTTTACGTTTTATTATGTGTATCAGCTATAAAAATTAGTTTAAAACCTAACCTTGGCATGTTTTTGGCAGAAGATAAACAATGAAGTTTATTAAAAAATCAGAAAAAGTTTACACGAAATGTGCGAATCACGATTGTATCACTCAGATATTATACTTTCTTGCATTTAAAGTAAAATTAAACAAATTATGGTCAAATACTCCGATTATCTAACCACAGTATGGTATTCATATAACGAAATTATCATTACAATTGATCGTTATTCGCTTTTCCATACAAGCTTTTCCAGAATGATTCCCGACTACCACCATAGGTGATGCCCGCCGTTATTCATATGAGGGTAATAGAAGCTATGATTTTCGAATGCAATATTAGTGGAGGTTGTAGCTACGTTGACCAGAATCGTAATTGACACATTTGGTTACAGCATAATTCACTGTGAAATCAGTTTTACAAACCATTTAAACTTGATTCATAAGCGCCATGATACTAAAGGTATTAATTAATGCGGGTGAAAGTAGTCCCATATGTATCGTGTTGAATTATGCCTGGACCAGAAATAAAACTAATATTACATGGATAGCAAAAGTTTTCGGGAATCCTAATTTGTTATTAATTTTATTGGTTCTATACTTCCGTCATCATTAATTCCGTAGAAGTTACTACTGTATTGCTGTGTGAACTGCAAATTAAATATGTAGAACATTACAAAATCAAGGCCATTAACATTATGTAATAACAATTCCGTATAATTAACCAAACGGCAAAAAAAAAAAAAGCTGTCAGAATATTGCATTCAAACAGTCATTTTTGACGGACTCGAAGCTACTCGTGAATATTACTAAAATTGAGTTTGGATACTAGCTGCTTACCATAGGACTAGAAAAGTGCGATAGTAAGTCTGGTACATAAAGGACAGGTGAGAAATAGAGTCGAAAATTAAATTATAGACCAATCAGTTTGACATCAGTGGTAGGTAAATGAATGAAGAGATTGATATGCAACCATATCACAAATATATGTGAGCAGCATTACTAATTTTCAAGTATGCAATATGGCCTTAGGCAAGAATATACATGCGAATCTCAGTTGGTGCGATATATGCAAGATATTTCAGATGAAATCGACAAGGGAGACCAAATTGATAGTGAAGCACTAGATATTTCAAAGGATTTTGACAGAGTTAGCCATAAACTGGTAGTAAATAAGGTAAAAACTATTAGAGTGGATGAGAAAGTGATTTGCAGGGTAGAAGAATTTTTAAAAGGGAGAAAACAGAAAGTTAGGGTAGAAAATGCAGTATCAAAAGAACTAAAAGTGGGAGTTCCATAGGGAAGCGTATTGCGATGATTGCTATACATTATTAAAATGAATGATTATTTACTATCAGAAATTAGATTGTTCGTAGATGACAGAATGCTATATAAAAGGATCAAATCGGCAGAGGACTGTAATAAGCTGCAGGGTGATCTGGACAGGATATCTAGTTGAGTTTGGTAAACATGGGGTGAAGATAAGAATCAGCTTATTAGATACACAGTTAAGATTGATTATGATTATAAGTTGGGAAAAGAATTGCTTGCTGAAGACTTGAACATTTGATAACAAGCTTAACAGGGCAGGACACATTGGACAGGTGGTAGGAAAAGGTTTCAAAATTCTGCACTTCCTGGAGAGAGTGATGAGGGGATGTACGGAGGAAATAAAGGAATTGGGTTACAAAACTTTGGTCAGACCATTGCTTGAATATGGTAGAGTAGTATGGGACCCACATTTTAAGTATCAAATACAGGAGTTGGAGAGGGTGCAAAAAAAGGGCTGCTAGATTTTTTTCTGTAAATGATCGTAGAATGCAATCAGTAACAGATATGAAAAATGAGCTGAAACATGATTCATTACAAGACAGGAGGAGGGTGAAGAGGGTGATGGGAGTGTACAAGGCGTATACTGGTGATTAGACATGGAAAGATATTGGTGTAAGTATGAAAAGTAGTGCATGGAAGGGAAAAGATGAAGATGACCACAAGCTGGCACTGGATTTCAGGCACAAGGGAGTGGGAAGATTCTCTTTTTTTTTTTAATAATGGTGTCAGGGATTGGAATAACTTGCCAAGGTAAATGATAATTAATTTTCCAAAAACGTTGAAAGAATTTAAAGTTAAAATTTGTAGAGGGCAAATGTAGCTGGGTGCAGGAAAAGGGGATGATGGGTGTTTAGGCAAATTGACACCGAAGCGTGTGCTCCATTGCAATTAAATTAAATTTCTTCAGTTACTTGACATCCCACAAGGTTTTATTAGTAATATATCCAACAAAAAATTTGGCCCCTAGTGTTCTGCTCTACCACGTGTGGAAATGCTCCTTCCGTTATTAAGGTATTTGCAAATCTCTGTTCTCTTATGTTATTAATCTTATTTCCCAACTAAGCTTGGCGATAGAGGTCAATTAGTTAAAAACACTTAACTCCTCTCTATGAGATGTTGCATCAACTGAAATATGAATATCTTCCCGTTATCCTATATCTCCAGTGCCGAAAGACGGGTTTGACAAAAAAGATTTCATCTTTAAAAAAAAGAAAACTTGCCCCCAGACACTTTCAGGCACGTAAAAAATCAAAATTACTATTTAAATAATGCATAAACATAGAAAATACAACAAAAAGACTTCTGATGGCTACCCGGCTATAAAATCATATAAAAATGACTGGTAAACCAAACTCCTTAAAGCTACCATACATACGGAACACATGAAAAACTGCTCTTAAAACTTATCTTTTGCCGAATCCTCCATTAAAACATTGAATCTGAATCATAAACATAACAGCAATGTGCATTTTGACTCATTGGTCGAAGAAAAAGGTTCCGACGTCAACTCTGTTGTAAACATGTAACCGAAACACGGTACCGGCTCACTCACTTTGTAACTGCCTCGCCGCTACCAACAATTTAGAATCAGACGTTTATTCATAACACCGCACTGAACAGCTCACCCACAAAACCAGAGCCGTTCATAGCATATGGGCGATTTGGACGATTAACGTTCAGCGTGGTTGTAGTTCCTTGAACTGATTCCTAGAGTGTTGGGGTCAATAATAGGTTTCCAAGGAATTATACTTTCCATCGTTTATTGGCATTATATTCTTCTTGCCGTTATATGTTATGTTTCATTCGAAATACATAGGCCATATTATTTGGACATATAAGGGAACGTGCATAAACCACGTAGCTCCTTTTGGTCTCCTGTGAAACCCCCCTCCTCCCACGTAGCCCTACGTGGCTTTTGCCTCTACCTCGCCCCACGTAGCACGTAGCTTTTCTTCCCTTTTGATTCCAGAAGACATTTTGTACTATTTTCTCCTGTCAGACTATTGTAAATTACATACAGAGATAATTAACTGAAGAAAATAAATATTCACATGCTGTTGTGTGTTTTGTTCCTCGTTTTAACTGTGAAAAATGTTATGAAAGGAAAGCTACGTAGCCTGGCTCAGAAACCCCCATCCCCCCCTCACGTAGCTCAGCGTAGCCTTCCACCCACCCCTTCCCCCCCTCCCCTGGATCGAGCCACGTAGTTTGTGCACGCCCCCTAACTTGTGTTCTGAATGAGAGAATTTATTTTTTCAGGATACCATCCTATTTGCAAGTAAATATAATGTGCTTCAATACTTCCTGTTAAAAATTATTAGACTATTTTTATCATTATGTACAAAGTAGTCACCAATTTACTTTCGTTCTTAGATTGCTATCCTGATTTGCGTGTGAAATGTGTTGTTTATAAAAATCCACTCAACAAAGCGTTGTAAATGTAAACAATAGGCCTACATATTTATGCACTCTAAACTTCAAGAGTTGGTGTTATATGAATCCCAAAAGCAGTTTGCTGTTCCATTAAAAGATACAGTATAACAAATGTGTAAAGCCTTCGTTTACTGCAGTTTATGAATTTACTAAAGTACACGATATAAGTATAACGTTGTTCGTAATTACATTTAAGTGCCAACATTCTAGATTAAACTGCTATACATTTTTGGTTCATTTTTCGGCGCAAGTTTACATCGGGAATGTATTATAGCGCGTGCTTTAGTTCATTTGTAGTTAATGCTGAAGGTATATGCTGAAATTAACTAGGAATCCTGACGTATAAATTGTTTCTATTACTCGAAATGTAGTTCGCGATGCATTTAATGTGTTTAGATGTGTCATCATCGTTTATTTATTTATTTATTAATCTTGTTTGATGGATCCTTGCTGAGGAAGGACATCTGGGATGTGAAACATGTCATCATTAATACACATACACACAATATGAGTCATAATCACAATGAAAACAATCATACGTTACAAAATCAAATAAAGAGAATAAAAATAAACATGAACTTTTACAACTGGGTTTTGCAAAAGGTCTAATTGAATACAATTAATTAATTTGTTCAAATTCTTGAATGGAGTAGAAGGAGTTGCCAATAAGATAATCTCTCAGTTTTTCTTTAAATATATCGTTATTATCTGCAAACTGGAAAGTTAATTAAACAGATGTATCCCAGAATAATTAACTCCTCTTTGTACTAATTACAGAGATGTATGTGTTTTGTGCAAGTTACTTCTTTTTCTTATATTGAAATTGTGTACCTGTGAGTTAGAGGTAAACAGGTTAAAATGTTCTATGACAAAGCACATGAGAGAATGTATATACTGACAAGTCATTGTAAGAATATTGAGCTTTTTTAAAAGTTGTCTGCAAAAAGTTCTTGGTTTTACCCTATACAGTACCCTGATAGCTCTTTTCTGTGCTTTGAAAACTTTTTTACTTTGTGAAGAGTTTCCCCAAAATATTATGCCATATGAAATCACTGAATGGAAATGTGAGGAGTACACCTGCTCCGTTAGTTCTAGATCTGCAGTTAAAGAAAGTGTTCGTATTGCAAAGGTGCCATTACTTGAGTATTGTAAACAGTTGTAGAGTGATCTGGACAGGATATCTAGTTGGGTTGGTAAATATGGGATGAAGGTAAACACAAATAAGAGCCTGCTTATTAGATACACAAATAAAAAATAAAAGGTTAATTATGAATATAAGGTGGGAAAAGAATTGCTTGCTGAAGACTTGAAATATAAATATCTTGGCACTACATTTGATACCAAGCGTAACTGGGCTGTACACATTGGACATGTTGTAGGAAAAGGTTTCAAAATTCTGCACTTGTTGGAGAGGGTGATGAGCGGATCTACGAGAGAAGTATAGGAATTGGGTTGCTTGAATATGGTAGTGTAGTATGGGACCCACATTTTAAATATCAAATACAGGAGTTGGAGAAGGTGCAAAGAAGGGTGCTAGATTTCTTTTTGGGAATTATTGCAGAATGCAATCAGTAAAAGATGTAATAAAATGACTGGAATGGGACTCATTGGATGACAGAAGGAGGGTGAAGAGGGTCATGGGAATGTAGAAGGTGTTTATTGGTGATGAGGCATTTAAAGATATTGGTGAAGAATTGAAAGTAATGCATGGAGGGGAAAAGATGACCATGACCACAAGCTGGCACTCGATTTCAGACACAAGGGTGTAGGAAGATTCTCTTTTTTAGGTAAGGGTGTCAGGGATTGAAATAAATTACCAACAGAAATGATGAATAATTTGCCAAAAACGTTGAAAGAATTTAAAGTTAAAATTTGTAAAGGGCAAATGTAGGTGGATGCGGAAAAGGGGGAGGATGGGTGTTTAGGGAAATTGCGACTGGAGCGCAATTTAATTTAATTCAATTTAACTTCTTCAGTAGTGAAGTGATATGTTAGTGCCAACTGAGTTTATCATCTATTTCAATACCAAGGAATTTCATACTCTTTGTTACTATGATTGTCTTATTTTTATAGCTTACTTATAAATCCGGTTGTGCATAATTTTCTGTTTTAAACTTAATATAATGTGTTCTTTTATTTAATATTAAGAAATAGCCTTAAACTTATATGCTACTTAAGTACTTCATTTACATTACATTCTGTATTACTGTTCGGTGTTTTTCTCACAGACAGGTTAATGTCATCTGCAAATAAAACACTACTAACTTCGTCATATAGGTTTCCAGGAAGGTCATTGATGTATATCAAAAAGAGCAGGGGTCCTAGTGCAGAGCCTTGTGGAATTCCATGTTTTAGTTTCTCCCAGGCTGATGAGGCATCTTTACTTATTTTAGAATCAAATATGGAAACATTTCCATGTACGATTTAAACCATTTACCTGCAGTTCCATAAATACCACAGTATTCTATATTCTTCAAAAGTAATTCATGATTTACACAGTCAAATGCTTTTGAAAGGTCACAAAATATTCGTACAGGGCTCATTTTACAATTCAGTTCCTCAAATGTGTTACTTAAAAATGAATATATAGCCAGTTCTATGGATGATGCTTTTTGGGACACAAATCGTGAATTAGTCAGGATATAATATTGTATAAAATGTTTTATTACTCTATGATACATAAGTTTTTCAAAAATCTTTGAGAATCAGGAAAGTAATGAAATGGGACGATAGTTATTTCCACATATTGTTTCTCCTTTTTTAAACAACGGTTTTACAACAGCATATTTTTGTCTATTTGGAAACACAACTTGTATTAGGGATTCATTACAAATTTGGGCAAGTACGTGATTGATACAATCTGTACATCTTTTCAGTAATTTACTTGAAATATTGTCATAGCTGGAAGATTTTTAGGTTTTAATTGTTTCATGAGTTTATTTATTTCTGAGACTGTTACTGGTGGCAATTGCATCTCCACAAATCTATTTGAAAGAAAGCAGTCTAATGAAACCTTAGGGCACTATGTGGGGATTGCTTTTATATGGCTAATTTTGATTTTTTACCGGAATTTTAGGGGAAATAGTTGTGAGGTTGAAATGCAGCGTGGATATGAATGTTCTCCTAATTGTATAAAGCGTGATGATTTTTTTGTTATTAGCAATTAATAAGCTGCTCTCATTAGCGCCATGATAGTAACGCCATGTCTCGCAATGTAAATGAATCTTCCTATCTCTAAATACAAGGCTTAAAATGATGAGTCATTTCTTTTAATTCACAAATTTATTGCTCTGTGGGGATACAGATATAAACTTTTAGTTACACTATATCATGTTCTCAAGTGTCACAAAACAGTACCTGGGTTACCGTTCTTCGCTCGGCGTGTTTCCATTTCTGCTCAATATGCAAGATTTTATGTGTAGTTAGACTAAAGTTAAACATTTTCCTTGAAGTCTTCCTAGGCATTCTGAAGTGCACAGTTCCTTACTCTGAACAAAAAAGAGCTTAACTAACATCAGTAAACTTACTGGTACCTGGAGGATCTACAACATGTGATTAGAGCTGTTTCCGAAATACCAAATACAAGAATTTCTCGTTTTCTTTGTAAAATCGTGTTAAAAATTTGTAAAGCAAAACGTTATCTATATACGAAATTTCATACAAATCGCTAAACCGATTTCCGAGATCGTCGGGTTTACCACCTTAAAGACTGATTTTAAAGAAAAATGCTATTGTTAAGGAGAAATGTCAGGGATTAATCAGGGATTAATTTTTTTTTTTTTTTTTTTTTTTGCTGTCGTCAGTCTTTAGACTGGTTTGATGCAATCCTCCATCTCTTCCTATCCTATGCTAACCTCTTCATTTCTACATACCCGTTACAACCCACGTCCTCAATTATCTGCTTCATATATTCTAATCTCTGTCTACCTCTACGATTCTTACCTTCAACTGTTCCCTCCGCTAACAAATTAACCAATCCGGCATGTCTCAAAATATGACCTACCAGCCTGTCTCTTCTTCCTGTAAGCTTCTTCCATAAACTTCTTTTCTCACCCATCATTTCCAAAACTTGTTCATTTCTTACTTTGTCTGTCCACCTAATTTTCAGCATTCTTCTGTAGCACCACATTTCAAATGCTTCAAGTTTCTTTCTTTCCGGTATCCTAAAGTCCATGTTTCGCTACCGTAAAGTGCTGTGCTCCACACATAGAGTTTTAAGAAGTTCTTTCTAATTCCTAGATCAATATTTGCAACTAAAAGGTTTCTCTTTTTCATGAAGGCTCTTTTTGCTAGTGCTATTCTGCTTTTAACATCATTCCTGCTTCGGCCATCGGTTGTAATTTTGCTTCCCAAGTAACAGAACTCACTCACTTCTCCTATTGCATCCGATCTTATTTTTACATTTAATCTGCTAGTATTGGTATCATTTCTGCTACATTTAATCACTTTTGTCTTACTTTGATTTATATTCAGTCCAAAATCTTCCTTCAGTATTTTGTTCATGCCATTCAATAACATCTCAATATCCTCAGCCCTCTCTGCTAACAAGACAATGTCATCAGCAAATCTTAGCATACTGATTTTCTCTCCCTGAAAACCTATGCCACATGGAAATTTTTCTTTTATTTTCTTCATGGCTTCTTCTACATACAAGTTGAATATTAACTGGGATAGACTACAACCTTGTCTCACACCCTTTTTAACTGATGCATGTTGTAAGGTCCCCACTCACCAGTCATTACTGAGTTCTATTATTACATTATTAATTGATTGTAAATAAATTTATAATTTTACTTGTAGTATAGGTCTTCCAGCATAGTAGTTTGTGTAGAACGGGGTAATTATAAGTTATTTTAGTAATTTCATGTTGCGAGAGTTGGCAGTACTGTAATGTTATGTGGTCGCGGGAGGAACAAGCCAATATGGCGAAAAGAGACTGTGCTTGGCTAGCATAGTGTGAACATGTGGAGAAACTGATTTCGGCTAGCGCGATGAAAATATGTACAGTATATTGTTTCAGTGAAAGCATTGTTTCTTGTGTGAATTTTTGAGTATAATAAATTGTGGATTATAGTAAAAGTGTGGCGAAAGTCATTTACATAGCATTAGAATATCCGTTGCGCAAATTGAGAGATTATTGAAGGTTTTGTAATAAAAGTACTTTATATTAATACAAACGGCGAGGTGATAGCAACTACCGTAGAAAGGCACATTAGGGCCAAGTGCCAGTAACGCGGGCTATCAATCTTTCTTGTCGCAGTCAAAATAACGTAAGGAGGACCTCGCAATGTCTCTCGTGATTCTCTACTTTTACTACAGCCACTTGATTCTTATATAGTTTATAGAGTATTCTTCTATCTCGATACTTTAGACCTGACTTCTTTGAAATTTTGAACATCATGTCCCACCTAACATTATCAAAAGCTTTTTCTAAATCAACAAATGCCATAAAAGTATCACATTTGTCGGCTTGTGCTTTATTTGGAAGTGTGAAGATGATATTTTTATTAAAATCAGTTGGAATTTCTCCTGTTTCATAACTTTATGATATCAGCTTGAATAATCTTTCGATTCCTTCCTCTCCTAGAGATTTAAGAAGTTCTGCAGGGAACTCATCAATTCCAACTGCCTTATTTCCTTTCAAGTCATTCAGAGCTTTATTAAATTCTGTCCTCAAAACAGGATCTCCTAAGTCATCAATGTCGACATCGCCTTCCTTTTCCAATACACTCTTGTTCAAGTCGTCCCCATCATACAGTTTCTCAATGTATTCCTTCCAACGGTTAGGTCTATCTTCTGAGCTTAAAAGAGGTTTTCCATCGGCAGTTTCAATGTTAATACCTCTCTTCTTCATTTCTCCAAAATTCTGTTTGATCTTTCTGTTTGCAACATCTACTTTTCCTACGACCATTTCCTTTTCTACGTCTTCACATTTTTCTTGTAGCCATTTTTCTTTTGCTATTTTGCATTTCCTATTTATTTGATTTCTAAATTGCCTGTACTGCTCTCTTCATGCTTCTTCCTGAGCATGTTTGTACCTTCTTCTCTGATCCATCAGCTGCAAAATTTCTTCTGTGATCCAAGGTTTTCGGGCAGCTTGTTCCCTAAAGCCTAATGTTTCTTTGCCAGCATTCATTATTTCGGTCTTTAATGCATTCCATTCGTCATCGGTTGAGCTCCTTTCACAGTTAATTCTTAGACCTAAGTCTACGATTTCTGCAAATTTTTCTCTTGTGCTAGATTGTTTCAGTTTATTCCCTTCCAGTCTGTTCTGCTTATACTGCTTCCTTATTCGCTTGAATTTCAGCCTGAACTTCATTACTATCAAATTATGGTCCGAGTCTATGTCTGCTCCTGGGTACGCTTTACAGTCTAGAACTTGATTCCTGAATCTCTGTTTGACCATGTAATCTAGCTGATATCTGCCTGTATCCCCAGGACGTTTCCAGGTGTATATTCTTCTTGCATGGTTCTTAAACAGTGTGTTCGCCACTACTAGCTTATCTCTTTCACAAAATTCTAGCAACCTGCTTCCTCGCTCATTTCTTTCTCCTAGACCCAAACTTCCTACAGTATTCCCCTCTTTTCCTTCTCCCACTATTGCATTCCAATCACCCATGATTATTAGATTTTCCTTCCCTTTCACATATTGGATTAATTCTTCAATTTCAGCGTATATTTTTTCTATTTCTTCGTCATCTTCCTGTGACGTTGGCATATATACTTGTACTAATGTGGTTGGGACGGGCTTAGTTTCTACCCTCATCAAAATAATCCTGTCACTAAACTGTTCATAATAACTCACCCGTTTCCATACTTTCTTGTTCATTACAAATCCTACACCAGTGACTCCATTAACAGCTTGTGTGCTAATTATCCTGTGTTCCCCAGACCAGAAATCCTGTGCGTTCTTCCATTTAATTTCACTAATCCTAACAACATCTAACTTAAGTTGTTCCATCTCCCTTTTTAAGTTTTCTAACCTACCTGCCCTATTCAGACTTCTAACATTCCACGCTCCGACTCGTAGAATGTTTCTATCCATTCTGATGACTCCTCCCTGAGCAGTCCCCACCCGGAGATCCGATTGGGGGACTATTTAACCTCCGGAATATTTTACCCAGGAAGAAGCCATCATGATATATGTAATTTGAGAGGGTTACATGTCCTCGGGATACCCTTTGGGTCTTTAATGCAGTGGTTTCCCGTTTCCTTCTGCATCCCCATGCCGTTGATCATTTCTGATTCATCCGCCTTTAGGGGCCGTTTCCAACCCCAAGGGCAAGAGGGTGCCCTGAACCGCTCCCCGCTCTTCCGCCCTCCTTTCGGAGGCCGTTGACAAGCAGTGGGTGACTCCTTATACCGGGAATCTTTCAGTCGCCAGAGCCTCGTCCGTGCAAACAGGGTGCACCACGTGAAGGAGAGGTTGACATTTGGTTGGAAAAGACTAGTATAGTCTCTCCCAAACCCTTACTAGGGATTAATTAAAGGTGCAATATTAGCGGTAATTCGTTTAGACGAGTATTTTTTTAAGTACTACTGTACGTGACGTTTTCACGAGTTTGTATTAATATTTATTTTTGTATTAAACACAATTATGGTTAAAAAGTCAACGATGATAACATTACAATGCTAATCTTGCTTTCAAAGAAGTTTTGTAAAGTAAGGAAGATTAAATAAAAGGACATCTGACAAATCCAATATTTTTTAAACATCTACTCTTTAAATGTTTTACAATTAAACATATATTAAACACTTAATGATAACGACTTTTTAGAGTAAAAGTGATTTTTATTACTACTCTTCAAAATAAAATAACATTAATTAATAAGTAATTGTATTTTCTTATGTCCACAATATTATTTTACCACAATACTATTCACATGGGTCAGCTATTGTACAAAAATCATCCGTTTAAAGATATAAGAATTCATTGTAGGAACCAAAGTGAAATTAACTAGCTACAGTCAGCTTACTGGTACCTTTAACGTGAATGAGATGATGCTAAAGTCGTTTCCAAGATACCAAGTACAAGAATTTTTAATCTATACTATTATATATCAGTAAGCAAGCTGCGTTTGTCTCTTTACTGTAACGGGTATCGCGCAATAAGTACCGCAGCAATTTGGATGTGGTTTTCGCGTTTTTAGAGCTAATGATACCAGTCAAAATCTGGGAAAATAGTTATTGACTTATATGTACCATGGGAAGGAGCAAACAATTAAAAACCTTTATATTTGGAAAATTGTGGACTGCTGATCATAGTGCACTTCAGATGCGCACTCCTTTTAATCTCACAAAACTTTGGATTCAGTTTTATTTTTTTTGTTTTGTTACTCAGTTTCTGGACCGCAGTGCTTAAAATAAACGGAATACGGGAATTAAACGTAATAAGCATTGACTTGCATCGCAACAGGTAAGTCAATATGATAAATGCGTTAGATTAATTACTATGGTGGTAGACATAATATCTCTGGTTTGCCAGTTAACAGTTTGTCTCTGGAATAATATATCGCTAAACTTTGTACATTAATAAGCCAATATTTCTTCTTTACATATCATTATTGTTAAGAAAATTAGTTTTTTTCTCGAAGAGAAATGTATGAAAACCAGCTACCATAAATATCAGCAGGTAACAATACATTTTCCCTACAATGACTAGAGAGGATATATTTCTATATACGTTACTCGATTAATATATATTTTGTGGCTATAAAGTGCAAATATTCGTCAGTAATATCGCCCAAGGAACGTGTGTACAAATTTTGGTTGCTGTTCAAACCACGGCCACTAAAATAAACTGTTATTTCTATTAAATAAGTCTCATAACCCAGATTCTGCAATGTTTATCACCAAACGTGCTTTGGGTTAATGAAGACAACAACATGGAACGAGTGAAACTAAAAATCAATAAAGCATCTTAATATGTTGTGACACACCGCGTAAATAACAATAAAACCAAATCCATCATGCCTTATGATCTAACAAAGCGAGTCAATTGTCATTCTGGTTCAGGCTGCATTTTAACCTAACCACAAATCTGTCTATTGATTCTTTTCGTAAATCATAGCTTCTGTCACAACCACATTAATACATTCACTGTTACCGATTCTTGAAACTTTGGAATTACTTTCATGCGGGTGAAATAACGACATTAGTAATTTGGTGTCACTGAAAACGAAGGAAATTAAAAATAATTCGTAACGTGTAAGATTAGTTTTAGTATGTGCTACTTTAAAACAGAAATAATTGATCGAATCAATATATCGTCAGAATAAAACCAATATCCAATCAGAAAAAAGATGCTGTTATTATTATTAACAGAGAAAACTGCTCTAAATAAATTTACGGCATCACGGTTTCTCCGTATCCGAATTTACACATAAAATGCCAGCAAAAATTTACACTTAGTGCTTATAATTTCAGCTGTGTTAACTATTATATAGCTATATAAATTTGCGGCATCACGGTTATCGTGCAGTCCTCCATTTTTTAGCTGAATTAAATTAATATAAATAAGTTAATATTTTTCATTACCACCAGAGATACATCATTACCAAAGTTTATATTTTATCTACATTTCAATCTAACTACTTCAGTTCTGAAATATCGTGAAGGAAAATGGCTCGAAATGTTGGTAGTTGTATAAAAGCCATTAAGAAAAAAATACATGTTATTACTCATGGATTAGGAATGTATTTATATAGTACTAGCAGTTAACCGCGACTTCGTCCGCTTGGAAGAGTGTTGTAATATAAGATTTTCTTTAGAGGTCTGGTCGCTCAGTGGTTAGGGCGTCCAACTGGAGATGGAAAAGTCCCCAGCTTGAATCCCAGTCTCTGATAGGATTTTCATAGGTCCTTAGTTCGACCATCACCTCTGGCACAGGTTGTTGTGTGATGTGAAGTACGCCAGAATGCTCAAGTGGTTCTGATTCCACGTTGAACTGTAGGTCCTCTATGCCCAGTAGGATTACTGCGTTAGGATAAGTGGCTACGAATGGGGCTGATTGCGTAGACGTAATGAAGCCTTGCCACCAGGTAATAGTAGTATAAATATTGCAATAAAATAACAAACATTTATTTGTTCCAAACAACATCTTCGAAATTTTAAAACAATAAAAATATTCTGTATCTTAGGAATATTTTCAGTTTAATACATCGGTATATACAATATTGTAGGACTTGTTATTTTCTGAAAAAACGTAAATTTTTTGCACTCGGTACGCGCGAGCAGGCAACATACAGTTGACCAAAGGAAAAGCAGTGAGTATCCAAGTGTATTCCCACCAATTTCAACGTTTGACCCTGCGATTTATTAATTGTCATTGAAAATGCAATTTTTAATGGTAACTGTAATATTTTAAATTGAAAGGGAATATTACTGGGAATAATTGGGATACGCGGAATTATAACGGCTTCCCCTTTAGATGCATCGGTAAGAATTGTCGCCATTCCTAGTTCTGTGATGTGTAATCTGGTGCCATTGCAATACTTTGAGGGGGGAGGGGTCGAGATTACGCATAAGGAGAACTCGAGTGCCAACCTTAAGCTCGAGTTTGTGGGAGGATAGCCCAGATAACTCGAAGGAGTTTGAAAACTCGACGGGGTAGGTAGCAGCATCGTCAGTTAACATTACTGTATCGCTGGAAGAGTGTGCTGTCACTTCCCCTACTATTTCCTCTAATAATTTTCTTAGCTCCAGAATCATTTTTCGGGGCAAGTATTGTCCTCTCACACACCCAGTTTTCGTAACTGATAATATTTAGCTGAATGCTCGGGAAATCATTAGTAATGAGCTCGCGTTTGTTCAGGTGTTTCAGCAAATAGTTGCAATGCCAAATATGCGGCGTATTGTTGTTGCTGTCTTTTTGTTTGCTTCAGTGTTTCAGAAGCTCTTGAGATCGATTGCCATTCCACTTGCTCTTAGCACCGAGCTCCCGTTTTTCCCGGTGTGATCGTCCAGACACCAAGTGTTCAGTTTGGTGTCGTCGTCAAACTTGCGACTGCTCCGGCAATTCAGCATTCCCAGAAGCCGCAATACGTGCTTAGTGCTCAACCCTGTGCAGCTCTGCTAGAGGATTTGTTCCTGGGTTTTGGCTATTTTCCTACATTTCATTGAAAGATTTCACTTTCGTTTACCTGGCATCTCATAAAATTACTAATTTCAAGACTTCCGAATAAAAATTAATATAGTTTTAATTAATGGAAACTCAAATCGTCAAAACATGATGGAAGCGACTAAACATACAAAAAAATTACTAACATTCAAAGAGCAAATAAATACCTAAGTGGCCAAAGGACGTTTATCTCGTTAAAAAATTGGGAAACTAAAAATGTATATTTTGATTTGCGCTGAATATCTGAAAATTAGTAATCTTTTTTCTTTTTTTTAAAAAAAGCGAACTTTATTTGCTCTCTGAATATTGATTTTGTTTTGAAGATATGTGGGTTCTATCAATTAATTCTGCTTTAAAGCATAAATTTAGGTATTATTGTAGTAATTGATTCTTTTATTCATAATGATCAGTGTTAATGTTCGTTTCTCTATCTATGAAAACAGTTGACTGCATGTAGATCAGTATACTAAAGTTCGTTCGTTTCGATCAATTAATTCTGTTCTGAAATATAAATTACAATGTTAAAGTAGTAATTGATTCTTTATTCATAATAGGTTTCTCAATCTGCAAACAGAATTGAATGTCTACCAGCAAATCACCACTCTGCTTGTCTGACACTCCACTATCTGAATAAAACATTTATAAATTTCAAAACTTTACTTCGAGCAATGCCGTGTGTTCTGCTAAATCATCCAAGCTTATCATAGATCTTTTGATACATTATCGTTATAAAGCGATACATGACGTCACTAAAATGGTGCTCGTGAAAGAAGCTTAAATAACTAATAAAGTTTCAGTTCTCATTTTGGCCCAGGCTGCATTTCAACCAAGTCACAAATTCCGCTGATAATACCGCTAGAAAATCAAAGCTTCTATCACTCACGCATTAATACATTAGTAACGTGAATTATTATTTCAGATCGCAGGAAAATAAATACTGAATACATCTGAAACTACTTTCATGATTGCAGTAACGTAATTTAATAATATATTCTAAAATAATTGTAACTTACAGAAACGGAAAGTTCATAATTCTCTACAACTCTAAGACAATTTTCATTAATATTCCTGGTCAAGTTTACATCGCAATAAAGTGACTGTTACTGCTCGTGATTTAGTGTGATTGTAATTTATGATACACTATTTAGGAATCTTGATATAGAAAATTCTGTAACTACTCGAAATACAGTTCCAATGAATTTAATGTGTTGAGGTATGTTTGTATCGTTTGATTTTATAGCGGCAATACTAGCAGAGATAGTGGTTAAGTTGAAATGCTGCCTGTACCAGAATGTTTTTGTTACAGCATAAGGCATGATTCATTTAGTTATTATTAGTAATAAATAAGCAGCTTTCATAAGCCCCGTGTAAATGAGGTGTATCAAGTTGTAAACGACTTCCAATATTGCTTCATTAAACAATAAGTTTCTACGTTAGGCCATTGAATACATTCGTTTTAAGTGAAGGATTTATTAGATATATGTAGAAATTGAACAGTAAGTAAAAAGCACTGTTTCGTGAATCATAGTCTACTATTTGTACTGATTTATACAAAAATTTTGAACAAAAAGGGTTTAGTTAAGTTTTAAATTTTGGCAAAAATAATTTGAAATATTACAGAGACTGTATAATAGCAAAAAAGACACACAGGGAATAAATTAAACCGAGATAGAATGGAATCCGTAACATTTCTATAAATACGACATTAAAGCACCGGCATTTTACACTTTTAGTAAATCGACTTTCGTGCTGGCCAAGCTCTGATTTTTCACATTTAGTATATTACGATCGAAATTATGGTGCAATATTTGAGATGTCATACTATTTTATGTACGCAAATGAAAACATCTCTTTGCGTACTTAACAACAGTACCTACTTTTTTTTAATTTAGGGGTAAGTACAGATTTATATTTCCTGCTTCCAAACTATTATTTGTCAAGTGCATCGATTTTATGGCTTTTAAACTAAACAAAAACTTGTATATGTAAAAAAGGTTTTTGCTTTTATTTCTGAAAAGTAGTGTTTGCGATTTACGTGAAAAGCAAAGAGTAAACGTTGCACGGCTGTCTACGAAGTAGGAAACTCTTTGTTGTTTGCGAATTGATATTAATGGCAGTTTCTAAAAGAACTATGCGTTTTTGCGAGATAACATTATGTCACTTCGCACACAATTAACTGACTTCATGCCAAATTTCATTTAAATGTGTTGAGTTATTAAGGCGTGATTGATTCGAGAAGTACATCCAAACACACATCCGAGATATCTCATTTTCTCATTTATAGATATATATAGATAGATTTAAAAAAATGGCTTCTACGATTACCTTGGCGTCGCAATTTGATGATGGATTCTTATGTAACTCGACGAGACAAATTGAAATTAAAGACCAAAATTTTTTGGTATCTTTGGTTCTCGAGATATTGTATCTCACAAGTGAGGAGATTAGAGTGAAATCCGGCATGGACCAGAAAAAAAAAATCACCGAAACCACTATATCGACACGTTGCAAATGCTCTATAGGTGTTTTATTTTCTTCCTAGTGGTTGTTGTTAGGGTGAAATACAGACTGGACCAGAAGAAACGCCGCCGAAAGCACAAGGAACTATACCTACAACTGATTTTTGACATGCTATATCTCAAAAACCAAGCGAGATAAAAAAAAAAAACCTTTATTTTCGATTTGTTTTGCCGAGTTCTATAAGAATCCATCATCAGATTGTGGCACCACGGTAATGATAGAACTGCCTTAAAAATCTTGCGAGTGATGATAGTACATTCGTTACTGCAATTCTATAGTTGGCGGCGTAGATAGTTAAGAATTAACAGCCATTACCATTTTTAAATGAAATCTATATATTTTGCTTCACTGCATTAATATTTGACACTAAAATAAAAAGGGTAAATCATTTGAGGGAGGGGGAGCTGCATACTACTGGTACTAACCATTTGAAATTAGGATTAACTGCTTCGTTATAATATTCTCTTCACGTTTTGCACTCTCCTTTTTAGGAAAAGTTACCACAAATTAATTTAAAAATGCCAAACTATGAGAGAGACGCCCAGCTATTAGATGGCACTGCAAAATTAATAAAAATCTATTGAAATGTTGGTTAAATCCTCTATCGTAATTTTTTTTTTTTTTTTTTTTTTTTTTTTTTTTTTTTTTTTTGCCGTTATGCTTCTTTCCCTTAGAAAAAGTCGCACGAAATTAACAAATAAAAATATTTGTCCGAGATGTAGCAGGCCCTACAAAAACGACAGCCATCTTAGAATCGATACAAGCGATCGGAGACAATGCATTGCTTCCCTTGTAAACAAATACCCAATGTTTTAGATGGATGCCACAGAACGATTTTCCCAAACATTATTTTTCTTGGTCTAGGCTGAATTTCAACCTAACCACGACCACTATGACCAAACGAGACTGTTTAGGTTGATATGATCCCTATGCCGATAATTTTTGCGTCATTTTTACAATGCTTGCAACATTACGCAGTTGCGCAGAGTCTTATATTTCCTCATTTTTAATGTAACATGTAGCAATTTTTCCGAAGAAGGAGAGTGTAAAACGTGAAGAGGACATTTTGTGGAGGCAGATACTTCAAATTTCAAAAGGTTAATACCAGTTTTGGATTGGTGGAGAAAGAGGCAGACTACCCGCATTTCTACACACTTCATGATCTGCGCGTGCAAAGCAACGGGTAAATTCTAGTTTTCCTTAAAGTTTCGTTTTGCAGGGAAGACAACCATTTAGGTAAACTTAAAAAAAAAAAAATATATTAAATCTCATCCAAATCATTAGAGCCGTTTCCGAGATATCATATATATATATATATATATAAGAATTGAAATGTTTTACAATTAAACACGTAGTATTTAATGATAACGACCTTTTACAATGAAAGTGATATTTATTACTACTCTTAAAAATAATTTAATTAGTAAACACTTGCATTTACTTATTTCCACACTATTATTTTATCATTCGATAACTGACAACGATACT
This sequence comes from Vandiemenella viatica, assembly GCA_031002005.1. NCBI lineage: Eukaryota > Metazoa > Arthropoda > Insecta > Orthoptera > Morabidae > Vandiemenella > Vandiemenella viatica. Next base: position 96,098,912 of record JARYHS010008075.1, on the reverse strand, counting down.
ATTCGCATGGGTCAGCTAGTGCAAAAAAAAAATCTGTTTAAAGATATAAGAATTCCTTGCAGGAACCAAAGAGAACTAACATCAGTCAGCTTACCTGAAACGTTTACGACACGGCGTTAGAGTCGTTTCCGAGATACCAAATACAAGAATTGCTAATTTTTCGTAAAATTGCGTTTTGCAGGGAAGATACCCATTTACGTAAACTTAAAAGAAAAAGATATCTAAATTTTAAATTTCATCCAAATCGTTAGAGTCGTTTCTCAGATCCCATATACATAGCCTATATTTATATATACAAGGGTTGGAACTTAAATAGTGGCAATGCAATCTACTATTGTCACTGATAGCACACGTTGTTGAAATACCTACCTTACCTCCGAGCAAATGGACTCGCCCGTCCCACGACCTCGGCGAGCGCACAATCAAGGGAAACGCAGTTACTTGAGAGCGATCAGTCTAATGTAACGGTATCACTATGTTTTCGAACCAGGAACAATGGAGTACAGCACGACAATGTCATCGAGGTCTTCAAGAGGCGTGCGGGGAATCGGCATTGCCGTACAGAACAGAGGCATGTTGGGTAAGAGCCTTCAACGAAGGTCGGCAAACTTTGGCAGACATGCATCGGGCAGGTCGTCCTAGCGTGTCTGAAGAAGAAGTGCATACTGTTGTCGCGTTACTGGACGCCAGACGATTCGTGAGCTTGCCTACGAAACCGGATTAGCACATCCGAATGTACTTCGCATCCTGAAGGAACTCCTGGGCATGCGAAAAATTGCATCACGATGGGTCCCGCATGAATTGACGGAAATACATAAATGGATACGTTATGGCGTTGCTCAGACGCACTTGGAGCACTATGAGCGCGAAGGAGAGGCTTTCTTACGCCGTATCGTAACACTGGATGAGACATGGGCCACATCGTACAAGCCAAAACTGAAACCCCAATCCAACGAATGGCATCATTATGGATCTCCGCGAAAGTCGAAAGTGCATCAGAGCCCCAGTATTGTGAAAGTAATGATGATTCTCGTGTGCGCCTGTGATGGTGTTATCCTAACGCATTACGTTCCTCCACGGCAGACCGTCAATGCACAGTATTGCTGTTCGTTTTTGGAGCATCACCTGCGACCAGCTTTTAGAAAGAAGCGGCAACACTTTCTGCGCAAGCCACCCATCATTTTGCACAATGCGTGGGTGCATACGGTGCAAGTTGTGACTGCTCTGTTCGGTCGATGGGACTGGGAAGTACTGCACCATCCACCATACTTCCCGGACGTAAGTCCTTGTAAGTTTGATTTGATTCCGAAGATGAAGAAACCACTTCGTGGCATTCGCTTCAGAACTGTTCCAGAGATTCGACAGGCAGTAGGCCGCTCCATTCGCACCATCAACAGAACAGGCTCTGCTAACGGTATACTACGACTTCCACATCGCTGGCAACGGGTTCTACACAACGCTGGTGACTACTTTGAAGGACAGTAACAGGTGCAAACATGTAACGCTTTTGTATCGGTTGTGAATAAATAGTTGCCACTATTAAAGCCCCAACACTCATATATATAAGCATTGTTCATTTAAAGATATAAGACTTAAATATCTACTTTTTAAATGTTTTACAATTAAACATGTAGTATTTAATGATAACGATTTTTTACAGTAAAAGTGATATGTATTACTACTCTTCAAAATAAAATACTTTTAATTATTAAAAACTTGCATTTAATTAATTCCACATTGTTATATTACCATTCGGTGACTGAGCACAATACTATTCGCAGGGGTCAGTTAGTGTAAAAAAAATATTCGTTTAAAGATATAAGAATTCCTTGCTGGAACCAAAGAAAACTTAGTCAGCTTACTGGTACCTAAAACGTGAACTAGAAGGCGTTAAAGCCGTTTCGGAGATTACAAATCAAGAATTCGCTTTGTTATTTACATAGCAACACGATCGTGTTTCGCTCTTTCATAAAACGTTCGTTTACACGGTTTTTTCTCGTTGTGACGAGAGAAATAGTGTAAGGCAGTGTACAGATTGTGTATTTATTGGGTATTATCTTTTTTGTTTTTGTTTTAGTTATCTTAATTTTTCGTTTATTTTTTCGTTGAAGTTATCTTGATCGCTGTGAACAAGTCTTTCTTTCTTCTTCCTAGTTTTGTGTGTGTTTATTTCCTTCGCTCATGGATGTTTGTCTGAAGTTAAGCAAGAATGTATGAAGAGGAAAACGCTTGCAGTATTGCACTTGCATCAGGCGGGCCAAGTGTCTCATCATACCCCACTTCGCCGGCAATAGAAATGATATATTGTGAGATGAACCAATGCTTAACGGGCATCGAGATGCAACAAGATTTGACTAACACGACAGTGCAGTAACCATACCACTCTGATAACCGTCAACTAAACATTAGTCTGCATGACCCACGTGGGTCAATAAAGAGATGTACTTCACCACTCCTATTGGGAATAGATAAGCAACCACTTGCTGAATTGCGTACTTATTCCAAGCTCAGGGTGCCAGTGTCGCAAACATCCTTGTCAAACATGGACAAGAAAGCCACTAAGAAAAATAAGAAGAAGGTTTCACCTGCAATTTTCCTCAGTGGTATGATAGCAGTGAAGGATGGCAATTGTGGGCATACCAACATCAAGACTGCTACTACTGACCATGACTTGAAATCTACATCTAAAATTCTAGTATCTAGCAGTCCGAGATATGCAGCCGACCAGCCACACAGTGAAGGGTTCGTGCTTCCACATCACACGGCGGAACCTTCTCCTTCACCCGAACCAGAAAGAATGGAAGTGAGTAATCTGTTCCAACCATTGCAAGAAGAGTCTCCAGCTAGAGTGAAAAGTTCTCACATTCCAACCATCGTTGTACAGTTTTAGGAAAGCTACAAGAAGCTACACGATTGGGTGAAAAACATCGCGAAGGATCCTTTCACTGCCCAGACAGCAGGAGGAGACAAAATCAAATTCATCTTTATGACCTCACCACGGTGATGAATCTCCTTGTCGAGAAAAAGACGCCATACTTCACATTTACAACCGCTGCTGTAAAACTGCTGAAGGTGGTATTTCGCGGTATACCACGGACGTTTCCAGCTGCTGAACTGAAAGAAGAACTAATGGACATGTGTTATGATATACAGACAGTAGCTCAGCTGCACCGCCCTGGCACCAGGATCGTTATGCCGCTGTTCCTTGTTGTGGTTCCACTACGCCACACAACCGTCAAATATTCCAGGTGGAAACAATTTGCCATCTGAAAGTCACCACAGATAAGTTCCGATCTTCGAACGGGTCACCGCAATGTTTTAACTGCCAATTATTTGGTCACGTGGCTCAGCACGGCAGAATGCATTCTGTCTGCGTGAAATGTGCAGGTCCAAAAGAATCCAACAACTGCCTATTGCCGAAGTCACGTGACTCCGGTAAATACTGCAATTGTGAAGGTAACCATGCAGCTAGCTACTAGGATTGCAGTGCCTACAAGTGAGTGCGAGACCGCCATGGTGGCCTCAACACAGCAAGACAAAATCTGGACAAAAAGGAACAGTCATGTACTATGGATAACCAACAACAAGCTGTGCAAGAGGCTTCCATAAAAACCCAATTGCGACAAAAACAAAAGAAGAAGAGAAATCCGAAACCAGTCAGCCGCCATACAGATGGCCGCTCTTTCACTGAAGCTGCGGAAGGAAAACGTCTAGAACAACAAACTATCACTTGTAAGACGCCTTCTCCTTCAACGCAGGCAGCGCCGCAGCAAAGTAAAAACCCACGCCGTGTAACAAGCATCCTATCGCTCCAGCAAAGGCAGTCTTTGAAAGACTTTGTAACATGTTGGCATTATGATGAAATTGTTGCTCAGCCTAACTCAATGGATTGACCACATGATCACGAGCATCAATGCAACAGTGACGACTGCCCTTGCTTCCAAGAAATGCTCTTGTTCCACCTACCATGGATAGACAGCCACACATCCATGACCTCACATTCTGTGTATGTCATGCTTACGGAATCCGTACCCAATTTACGGAATTTCGCCAGTTTCTTAAGGAGCGGAACATTGACTCGTGTCTTGTCAGCGACACACCTAAAGCTGGAATTGAGCGCTGCAGTTGCAAATTATAACTGTTACAGAAGAGCTCGTCTCACGGCTGGAGGTCGCATCGCCATCTACGTGAAAACAGGAATTCCACACCATGAAATTCCCATTCCATCCCTTCAACTCATTGAAGCAATCAGCATTGAGGCTAATGGTAGTATCGCCGTCATTTCAGCCTACCGGTCACCACGGCGGAATCTCTTTGAGGCTGAATTTACATCGTACATAGTTGGCATCCATCCGTGGTAAGCTTTTAATTGGGGGCGACTTCAGTGCTAAGTACACAGACTGGCACCGCAGAATCACCAATCAAGGTAGGTAAACGTCTGCGGCGTGTATCCAACAGACACAATATGTGTGTTTGGGCACCTGAAGAACCTAAACACTATCTAAGTGGAGAGGCAGACCGGATATCCTTGATGTCCTCATTTCTAAGGGCATTACAGGATTTTTCGCAGCCGTTACAATGAACAGTATGTCGTCCGATCATCTGCGTGTTATAGTGGAAGTTTGTGTGTGTTCTTGGCAGCCTACAGACAGGCCTAACTTCGACTTTCGGTAGACTGACTGGAGAAAGTACAGGGAGTTGTTAACGGAGGCGCTGGAAAACTTCCCAGTTAACGGAAACACTGATGACGCAGCATTAGAATTCTTCGAAACGGCAGTCAAAAATGTTACTACAGCTACAACACCAATGCAGATTCGTATTGCTTCTTCTCCACATCACCCACCGCACCTGCTTGCTGCGATCCGCCACAAATACCGGGTTGCCAAGCAGTGGAGTCTCACTAGAACCCGGTAACTAGAACGTTGTTAAACGTTCTCGCTGGAGGCCTCTCTGTCCGAGCATCGAAAGCGGGAGTGGTAATCACACCTCTAGATGTTACGTCCGAAAGATGGAATACTTTGGTCGCAAACTCGTTGCTTCACCAAGAAACGGAGTAGACTTCGATCCCTCCAAGTTGAGCGCGGCGTTATTTACCGCTCTGTAGACAAAGTAAATGCAGTGGCGGATGTGTTCGAAATAAATTTTCAACCATCTCAAGGAGATGTCAAACAGGTGGCCATCGCTGGTATTTTCCCTTAATCCACATTGTCAGACCTTTCGGCTTCGTATTGGCAAATACCCCTTGAGATGGGTAGGTCCGGATGAATACGGTTCCGCAGATCCGTATCACTTGCGCTAAGGATGGATGTACATCCGAGCGCTTGTCGGATCTGTATCCGGCCGAACCTATATCCAAGCGCCACAGGTCTCGTGTGGCCGGTGGTTGAACCACGGCCATACCTGCAACCGCGAAGCCGGAACTGTGTGTCGGACCTGGAGGTGTTCACACTTTTCACGCAATTTTTCATTGCAGTTCCCATTTGAAATATATGTTTTGGAGAGTTAAATTTTACTTACTGTGCGACTGGATTACAGTTCAGTTTAAAAATAAGATTATAACTTAATAACTATTTCTTAATCACTAATTACTAGTAGATAATTACAATAACTATTAAATGTCAATGGGTAGTTAAAATCCGGTAGTACTTTTTTCTGGTAGATTTTATGGCATGCTTTTACGTTGAGGAGTGCTTTATGCGCTACATAAGAATTGACTTACAATGTTACTTGTAATTTTAATTGATTATAGTCTTATTAAACTTTTAACATCTAGTTTGATTATTATTCCGTTCTAGAGTTTTTAACTTTTTCAATTGTGAAAAAGGGTAGCCTTAAACGAGAAAGTGATGGTGTATTTAACATTTCTTTATTAAAAAAGAAACTGTTATAAAGAAGACTGGTCTCTTTTTCGATGGTTTCCAAGGCACATATATATATATATATATATATATGATTACTTAGCATTAGTCCGAGCGACTCTACTGGTCGCTTTAAGAGCAATATTTTATAATCCGACAAGGAAAAAAAAACAAAAAAACACATTTCCAGCAGTTTCTAGAACGTCTAACAATGGCTCAAACAATCAGTTATTATTATGAACAATTGAAACTTTTGTAAAAATACTTTCAACTGTAAGGGAAATAATCTCAAATGAAATTACAATTAATTTAAAAGTTTTTGTAATTACACTGAATAAAATAAACATTTTCAAAACTCAGAAACCACGTTACAGTAGCTGGCACAACATGTCATCTAATTAAAATTCCTGGTATCGCACTCAATTTAGCATACAAGACAACGTTTTATACACTCAATAAAAACAGTCTCACATAATTTAAAGAACAAAATATTATACACTAGCTGGTACCCATGACTTGGTTCGTGTTTGTAAAGAATTTGGATTGTCAGCTGCCGACATCTAACCACCATAGTGCACGATGGGAGACTCGATGCTATTACCACACACAAACGACAGTCATATGCGCTATGTAGTTCAGGCAGCAAAGTAAAATAAACGGACACACATGTTCTTTGTCGACATACGAAAATATCATTGATCCGCCAATTTCAACTACCATATTTCGCACACTACCACAGTTACCGAAATTCGACCAACGTTATGATCGACGCGTGACTCTGTGCTACTACCACACACAAACAATAGTAATCTGCGCTAGATAGTTTTGGATGAAAAGTGATACACCATGACACATACGTTTTTGGTAGAATTATGAAAGTGCCGCAGGTCGACCACTTTCAACCACCATATCTCCCACTCTCCCACACCCCCATAGTTACCGTCATCTAACAAGCAAAGTACACGATAGGAGACACAATACCACAACCACGCACAAACGCCAATGGTCTATGCTTTGTAGTTGTGTAGATTTAAGAACCAGTCTCATGTAATTTCTTACTCACAATTTATAATAATGCTGTTTCATAAGTAGGTTATGGAAAGCTAATAATTATTTCAAAATGTTTAATTTTTAAAAAATTTATTTTTAGTACAAAAAAAAAACAAAAAAAAAAAAACAACAAAAAAAAAACAAACAAAAAAACTACCAGTTAACCAAGATTTTTTTGCGACAATACATACAATACTACTAAGAAATGATTAAATTTTCTTTTTATAGAAGCCCGCAGCACAATTTTAGTTTTATTTTGATCATTATTAGTCTGATTATAGTGATTTTATTTATTACTTTCAGTTGTGAGTTTCAGATAAATATAAAACACAATTCACACATTTATTATTCTTTCATTTCTTAAATAAATGTATCAACACGATATAACTCATGCTGCAGTTCTTGTTCGGATTTACATCCATCATACGTTCCACTCACCTGACTATAGGTTCGGACGCATACAGTTCCGCCGGACGCGTATCTGAATGTAGGTCGGCACACATCCAGTTCCGCCATACACACCGCTCGCCCGATTGTAGTGCCGGATCCATACAGGTCCGCCAGACACGGAGCCTGTATGTAGGTCCACAGCGCTGGATGTACATACGGACCCGACTCCATTAAATTCTCCGACCTTCCCATCTCTAAATACAACTGGCAGAAAATTCAAGGAACTTTACTGCTTTCCTATACAATGTGAAAAGTTTCCAATTCCTCGTTTTACCTTTTGGATTTAACGAGTGCGTCTCTAATTTCATAAGAGCATTGGATATTGTTTTGGGGAAACACCTATTAAATGAAGTTTTGATTGGAACTGAAACCGTGCGGGAGCACTGGGATTTATTGAAAGAATTTTACAAGCTTTCGAAAATGAGGGGATGACTTTAAAATTACAAGCAAACATAAATGTATTTTCTTATGAGGTGCGATCGAGCTTTTGGGACACACTGTACCATCTAGTGGTATCTCCTCAAATGACCAAAAGGTAAAAGCAGTAAAAGGATTTCTTACACCAAAGAATAAGACGCAGTTAAAGACTTTCTGCGGCTGTGTGGGTTCAACAGAAAATTCATACCCAGTCAGGTAATGACAAGTATTCATCTGTTGGGTTTAATTAGAACGAATGCTCATTGGACTTGGTCATCGGAGTGTCGGAGAGGCTTTGAGGAGCTAAGAGTGGTGCTGGTGTTTCCCGACCGGGGACTACATATGTGCTTAGCGACTGATAGTTGTGAATATAGTATAGGAATTGAGGTTTTCCAAGAAATGGACATTGAGGGCACGGTAGAACATAGAACAATAGCATCCACAAATAGGAAATTAAACCAATCTGAAGTTTCGTATTCCTGTGCCATAAATGAAGCACTTTCTATAGTTTTCAGAAATTTAGGTCAATTTTATCAGGCCGAAAAACAATTGTTCATAAAGACCCCAAAGCTTTGTCTTTTCTGTTGACGTATAAATTTGTATACAGTCGCTTGACTAGGAGGGCTTTAGTGCCCCAGGAATTCGATTTTAAAATAAGATAACTTCCTGTGAAACTACATGTTGTTGCAGACACTCTGTCAAGATTACCTCCAGGACTTGAAAATGGGGATAGCCAATGGGAAGGAAGCAAGAATCTCGTATATGAAAAGGGTATCCTTCGAAAAGGAAGTGATTGATAGTTTGAAAAAAATAGGGGAAACGCTGGAAAGGGATAAAGTAATTAAAAAGATTTTAGAAAAGTTGAAGGATGCTGATTGTCCGCCAAAATTACTGATTTATGCTATCCATGAGGGAGTATTATACTGCCAGTCTAGTAATTCGAGTGCAGACTGGAAACTTTGGTTGTCAGAAGAGAGTGTAGAAAATTTGGTTGAGCAAACTCACTTTACTGTCCCAGAAAATGTTTCCGTATGTTAGCAGAAAACGTGTATTTTTTGTGATATATCGAGGAGAATAGGAAAAATATCGGAAATTTGCGAATCTTGCCAAAAAAAAAAACAAATTAGGTAACCAGAAGAGATGTGGCAAGATTAAAAACATCATATCCACAGATCTATTAGACCTCTTATCATCTGATGTTGATGGTCCTTTATCCTCTTTAAGGAGAGGTGTTACACAGATTTTTGTGTAACTCGATGTATTTATGAAATACTTTAGGCTTTTTCTATTAAAGCGAGCTACATGCAAGGCCTTGGCGGCCATGGTGTCCAAGATCGTTTAGGAGCATGTACCGAATGTTGGTCAGCCTGGACGTATCCTCAAGGACAATGCTCCGCAATTTGTTAGTAAGGTTTGGTTTGAGAGTATGTTATCAGCAAGGATAGAGATGATTAAAAAAATCCTACTATTATCCCCGGGGATACCCCTTTGAGATGGTCTTACACGAACTAGGCAGGTGGTTCCATACATACCGCAGTGATAGGCACAGTCGATATGTGTACGAAATAGGGGATATCGAATTTGTCATAAATTCAACACAACATGAGACTATCCTGGTTACTCCCTATGAATTAATACATAAAAGGGAACCACCAGGGATCATTACTGATGATTACTGGTTTCCAAACAGGAAGGAGTTTGAATTATGAGGAACGTGTTGCCTATGCTCTAGTGAATTTAAGAACCGGGGCAATGGAAAGAAAAGCTAGACATTATCAAGGAGTCAAAGCTTCTATATATAAAGTCGGTGACTTGGTCTTTTGCAAACTCATTACTAATTAAATAGTAATTCTCAAAATTCAATGTGGAACAATGAAATGAGTAAAGTTTTCTTTGGAACAGTAATCACTTTTAATTGTTGGGGTCCGTAAATTTGTTGAAAGAAAGTGAACTTGTATTTCAAAGTTATAAAGAGAGGTAATTTGTCGAAGAAATTGTTAAATTTTCGGAAAGTGTAAACAGGGATTTTGATATTAACTACTAAATTCATGCGCATTTGTAAATTACAGCATTGGCGTACCCAGCGAGGGGCGGGGCGGGAGGGGGGGGGGGGAAGGCTGCTGCCCCCCTAGAAGAAAAGTCAAGTTGCCTTCAGTACGCTTCAACGAGTGAAGAACTCGTATCGAAGGTCGCCGGTTCTAGTCCGGCCGCGGGCATGGGTGTTTAGTGTTGTGTCTGTGAATGTCTTGTCCGTGTTGTAGTGTCCTTGTGTCAATACTTGATAGCACCAAATCACATTGAGCTGGCTGTATGGCCCAGTAGCCGAATGTCATAAAAAAAAAGAGTGAAGAACTGGCTCAGGAGCACTATGGGAGAGGAAAGATTGACTGGATAATGCCTGATGAGTGTGCATCGAAATTTTGTGAAATTACACAGTGAGATATTGACAAATTAAGTTATTGAAAATTTTTCTGAGAATCCGAGATGATTAATGTCTACATAAAAAACTATAATTGAGTTACAATATTGATTAACTGCATAGTACGTCCTTGGATTACTATATTAATCAATAATAAAAATAGTTTCTTCAATAGGTTCGAGTTTTATTTTGTAAGAAATCATCATATTTCAGTACCCACCCCACTTCCTCGAAAAAAATACGAGTTCCCCCCCCCCTAATTCAGATGTTGCATCCCCCCTAGTTCTGATCCTGGATACACCCTTGAATTACAGTAGCGTATCAAAATTTTTACTTAGGTATCTGTGAAAACTCTTAGCTAAGTCAAAAATAAAGAGAAATTGTTCAACATCAACAAACAAATTAAGTGCATAGCTTAGAAAAATTTCTAAGCTCTGCTCATATTTCAACGCTGTACCGAGTGGAACTCTCTGTGGTGCATTTTTCACATGCTTTACAGGTAATTACAAAATTATTGGTTGTAAGTAAATTTGATTCTGGTTTTAAATTATGTTGAGAGCATTATCAAGCTAACAACGTTGTATCATTGTTGTGTTTCTGCTAACTTTGAGAAAGCCGGAGAGAGTAGTAATAACTACCATATTAAAAATAAATTTAGCAATAGTCCCAATGTAAATGCTGATGTAAACAGGTTTGCCGAATATTTTTCCAAAAGCAGTATTGATGATAAAGATGTGAATATGTATTGGGTAAAGAAAATATTGAAAATATGGGAAGACATGGTTTAGAACAAAATGTATTTTCACCAGAGCTGGATGGAACAACTTACACTCGAGGTAGGAGTACGGCCTTTAATTTGATACTAAATGGCATTAACCAAATGCAGGAGGAAACTAAAAAAGCAAATCATTTAATGGAAGGTGGAATTTTGTCAAAACAAGAAAAATCAAGTCAACAGTTGAACGAGAAGTTCACAAAAGCAGAGGAACGATAGGTAAATGCAAATCAAGAAATGAAAAAAAAGCAAATCAAGAAAAGAAAAAAGAAATAAAACAATTTTTGTCACTATATAAGAACGAAGTCTTTCTCGGCGTTGAGAATGTATAAACTGCTCTCGGGTGACTAGCCGAGTAAAGAGTGCGTTGTCACACGATATTTCGGCGACTAGATTCATTGCCGCCATCTTCTGGTGAAGTCAGAAGATGGCGGCAATGAATCTAGTCGCCGAAATATCGTGTGACAACGCACTCTTGACTCGGCTAGTCACCCGAGAGCAGTTTATACAATTTTTGTCACTGTTTAATGTCTCTTAACAGCGAGGTCTTTAGAGATGGAAAGAATGGAGGGCAAGGAATGGGAAGGAATTCGGCCATGGCCTTTTGAAGGAAGCATTCCGGCATTTGCCTGGAGTGATTTGGGAAACCATGGAAAATCCAAATCTGGATGTTCGGACGGGGATTCCAACCGGGGTTTTCCCGAATGTGAGGTCAGAACGTTAACCGCTTACCAACCACGCTCGGTCCACTTAAAACTAACGCTAAGACTTGTTTTAAATTCAGCGAGGAGGAAGAGAAAAAGAAACTATTGTTGCAGAGTACAAAAGAGGATGACCAACGGGATATTAATATTAAAAAGGAATGCTTGTTAAGTTTAAACAAGGAAGAAATATGTAAATGGTCACACGAAGAAGTCGTAAAGAATCTGTTAAGAAAAGGGAGTATTCAAGAAAAGGTTGATTTAGAAAAACAGGGGGCAAGAAAACAAGCAATATGAAGTACTATGGAAGCAAAGACAAGACTGGAGTTGGAGAAGGCAGGAAAAGGAAACAAAAGAAGAGAAAAAAAGAGATAAAATTGTCCATATATAATGAAGGAAAGAATGTGAAAAGAAAAAGGAAGGAATCAGAAGAAAGAAAATAAAGAAGAGACAAGATGGGGGCAAGTACCTACCAAATGAAACATGGAGTTGTAATGAAGATTGATTTAAATGTATAAGAGTATACTGAAAAGAGATGGTGTAAAGAGGGATGTTAAAAGGATAAATATGACCGAGTTTAATGTGGGAGATTTCGTTCTGGCGAAAAAGCAGAAAATTGTGAAATTAATTCTGAAACTAAAAAGTTGTTTAAGATTTATCGTGGGCCTTTCAAAATCATTGCAAAGCCGAATGTTATTATACGTTTACTATTCACTAGCCTACCCCAAGTCAAATAAGAAATTTGGTTTTAGGAATGTTTTGGACCTAAAGTTGTATAAAAGTAAAAATATATGATAGTGAATTACTAAACATGGAGAAAATCGTGAACAATTTTAAATCAGAAATGAACTGAAAGAAGCAGTGATTATTATTGTTAGATTTATTTTGTTTTGTTCATTTTGGTTTTTGTATAATTTGTGTAAGTAGTAGAGTAAGGAGTTAGACACCGTTAAAGTGCAATCACTCTATGTATTCATGTGATAATTATATAATGTGATAACTGAGAAAGACAGCAGTCAAATATCGACTAACTGTGTTTGTTGTGCATCGAACCGTGAGTTGGACGATAATATAGTGTGCTCATAAGAAATCAGTTTGACCTCTAAAATCACCACTGGTGATAAATTAAAATGTATGCCACAGGATGTGCTGGTACATCTCGGCAACTGATCAGATGTTTTCAAAATCCAAGTAATTAAGCCTCGATGTATGGAGAAGGTGAGACAAACCCCTGTATATTATTTTTGCTATTGAATAATTACTCTGCTGCTAATCTATATATCTATAAATGAGTAAATGGAAAAGTTCGGATGTGTGTTTGGATGTACTTCTGGAATTAATCACGTCTTAATAAGTTAACATATTTAAATGAAATTTAGCATGAAGTCAGTTAATTGTGTGCGAAGTGACATAGGATAGATTTCATCCCGCAAAAACGCATAGTTATTTTTTTATTGTTTAATGAATTTATTAACCGTTCAGCAAATATTGCTATACAAGACGATGTTGAATTTTACAAAAAAAAAAAAAAAAAAAAAAAAAAAAACATAACTTACATATTGTCATGGTTGAGGTCAACCCACAGGGCCCCTCAGTGACTACAATCCAGTGATACAATAATTTTTTATAACAATGTTAGCAAATGAATGTCAGTATTAAATCAGAATTAGAACAGTAATCCAAACAGTTAAAATGAAATTGGTTTAAAATAATTACACTTTTTATATATATACATTTTATATCGAGCGCTGAAAAAACTCTGATCTATACTTAACAAACGAGATGTCAAATAGAAGGTGACAGGCCACACGGTATTTAATTTATTAGCTGGTTCACTTCTTCTTCGGAATCACTGCCTGACAGAAAAAATATATTGAGGAAGGCGTTTTTTTTAGCCTAGTTTGGCCGGTTCTTTTCCCTAATTTGTAAACTTGTGCACCAAGAAATTGCCATTAATATCAATTGCAAACACCAAAGAGTTTCCTACTTCGTAGACAGCCGTTCCACGTTTACTCTTTGCTTTTTACGTAGATCGCAAACACTACTTTTCAGAAATAAAAGCAAAAACCTTCTTACATAAGCAAGTTTGCGTTTAGTTTAAAGGCCAAAAAACCGACGCACTTGACAAATAATAGTTTGGAAGCAGAAAATATAAATCTATACTTAACCTTAAATTAAAAAAGGTAGGTAACTTACTGTTGTTAAGTTCGCAAAGAGATGTTTTCATTTGAATACATAAAATAGTATGAAATCTCAAATATTACACCATAATTTCGTTCGTGATATATGCCTCATAATAAATAGGCCTATGAAAAATCAAAGCATGAAATTAAAACAACGTAAAATGCTTGAGTATACCAGCATGAAATTCGGTTCACTAAAAGTGCAAAATGGAAGTGCCCCAAATGTCGTATTTATAAGAATGTAAACGATTCCATTCTATCTTAGTGGTTTAATTTATTTCCTGTTTCTTTTTTGACACTATACAGTCTCTGTATTACAAATTATTTTTGCCGAAATTTAAAACTTAACTAACCCTTTTTATTTTTTGTTCAGAATTTTTGTACAAATTGCAAAGACTATGATTCACGAACAGTGTTTTTTACTTACTGTTCAATATTCTGTAAATATCTATCGAATGCTACACTTAAAACGAATATATTCAATGGGCTAATGTAGAAACTTATTGTTTCATGAAGCAACAGTGGAAGTCGTTTACAACACAATACACCTCATTTGCACGGAACATATGAAAGCTGTTTACTTATTACTAATAATAACTAAATAACTTCTGCCTTATGCCGTAACAAAAATAATCCTGGTCCAGGCATCATTTCAACCAAACCCTTATCTCTGTTAATATTGCCGTTACAAAGTCAAACTATAGGAACACACCTCAACATATTAAATGCAATTATACACCTTACTCAATCACGAGCAGTAACAGTCACTTTATCGAGATGTTAAATTGACCAGCAATATTAACGAAAGTTGTCTTCAAGTTGTAGAGAATTATGAACTTTCCGTTGTACACTGTAAGTTACAAGCATTTAGTATAAATTTTTTAATTGCGTTACTCCAATAACTGTCATGATGCTGATGACATAATTCATGCGGATGAATGTAGTTTCAGATGAATTCAGTATTAAATTTACTACGTTTTCACGAGCGCCACATTGCCAACGTCATTATTTGGGTTCATTTAGTATCGCGATCTGAAATAATGAGTCAACTTTATTTCGCCATTCATAACTCACTAACGTGCAATAGGCCCTATAGTGAATATATTAATACGCAACTGATAGAAGCTTTGATTTTCGAGCGGTAATATTAGCTGAGTTTTTTTGACTTGGTTGAAATGCAGCCTGGGCCAGAATGAAACATTATTAGTTATTTCAAGAGCGCCATTTTAGTGATGTCATGTGTTGCTTTGTTCCGATATTGTATCAAAAGTTTTATAATAAGCTTGGATCATTTAGCATACCATGTGGCGTTGACCCAAGTAAATTTTTGAAATTTATAATTGTTCTATTCAGATAGTGCAGTGGCAGACAAGCGGAGTGGTAATTTGCCGGTGTGTTGGCAGATTGAGAAACCAATTATGAAGAGAGAATCAATTACTACTTTAACATTGAAATTTATATTTTAGCGCAGCTTAATGGATCGGAATAAATGAACTATAGTAAACTGATCTACAGGCAATTCAACTGTTTCCACAGATAGAGAAACCGTTATCACAATACCACTGATCATTATGGATAAAAGTATCAATTACTACTATAATATGTAAATTTCTGTTGGTGGAACCAATATATCCTCAAAACAAAATCAGTATTCAAAGAGCAAATTAAGTTCCCTTTTTTTAAAGATTTTTTCAGATATTCAATGCAAATCAAAATATTCATTTTTAGTATCGCAATTTTTTTAACGGAAATGAACGTCCTTGGGCTACTTAAATATTTATTTGCTGTTTGGATGTTAGTATCTTTTTTTCTTATTTAGTCGAGTCCATCAATGTATTGCTAATATTTTGACGTTTTGAACTTCCATTAATTAATACTATATTCATTTTTACTCGCGAGATGAAATTAGTAATTTTAAGAGATGCTGGGTAAACGAAATTCAAATCTTTCAAAGAAATGCAAAAAAACTAGGGCTATGAAAATAGCCAAAACCTAGGAGACAAATCCTCAATATTGTATATACGGATATAACTTAACTTAGTCCACAACCCGAAGGTTGGTTGGATCCTCCCGAAGGAGGTATACTAAGCCATTGTGTCAGAGGTAGGACGGCCAGTTCCTTTCCTCTGGGACCTACAGTTTAACGTGGAATCCGAATCACGGAATGCGGATATATTAAACTGAAAATACTCCTAACAAACAGAGTATTAGTATTGTTTTAAAAATTCAGTGAAGTAGTTGTGGAACATAAATAAATTTTTGTTCTTTTATTGCAACATTTATTACTACTATTACTAAACCCTGAGGAAAAAATTAGCTAAATGTTTTGTATGGAGCAGAAACATAGACCCTGCGCAAAGAAGATCTAAAGAGGTTGAAAGCTTTTAAAATGTGGGTATGGAGGAAGATGGAGAAAATCAGTTGAGAGGACAAATTAAGGAATGAGGAAGTGCTGAAACGAATAGGACAGAAAAGGTCACTCATAAAAACAATAAGAAACAGAAAAAAGAACTGGATTGGGCATGTGCTGAAGAACGAATGCCTGCTTAAGAATGCTCTGGTGGGGACTGTAAACGGAGAGAAGAGAAGACGTCGGCGAAGGATGAAAATGATGGATGATATAATGATAAACGGGAGATATATAGAAACTAAGAGAATGGTGGAACAGAGGGAGGCGTTGAGGGCTGTCACTGTGCGTGGACCTGCTCTATAGCAGAAAACCCTTGATGATGATGATTACTTATAAAAATAGCTTTAAAATAAACTGTATTGTCGTATTGACCTGGTGACAAGGGTTCTTCTTTACGTCACCGCAAGTCAGCCCCTTTCGTAGCCTCTTAACATAACCCAGTAATCCCACCGGACATAGAGGACCCACAGTTCAACACGGAATTAGAACCAAGTGAGCATTATGGTGTAATTCACATCACACAACAACCTATGCCAGAGGTGAAGGTCGAGCTAAGGACCTTTGAAAATTCTCACTGAGACTGGGATTCAAGCTGGGGACTTTTCCATCTCCAGTTGGACGCCCTAACCACTGAGCAACTAGACCTCTCAAGAAAATCTTATATTACAACACTCTTCAACGCGGACGAAGTCGCGGGTAACTGCTAGTACTATATATATTTATCATTGTATTGAATGAAATTAATATAAATATTTGTAATTAAATGTAACATATTTTTCACAGATAGCATTGTGTATAGCGAATGGTGAAAATAGTTTCTTAGTTTGTAATAATAGTTGAAAATTATTCTTGGTTGAAAGTAGTCGTGCTCGAGGGTTCACGTGGTTTGGCTCGTGACAGGGGCGCCGCGATTGATTGTTAATGTTGCGACGAATAATGTCAATTTAAATTGTGTTAAGCCGTGGATGCTTTTAAAAATATTAAATGTATGTAATTGTGATTCGAGCTGTGACCTTTTTCTTTAAAGATACATTAATAGATCCTGTCTAATTATCACGTGGGCATGATTGCTGACCCAGTGATAATTATCATGAATGAGCTATTATCTCCCTTGATATCTAACCGAAATCGAGGAATGGGGTATTATTTTAGAGATTAAAGTCTCCACTTTGATCAAATTATATTTCAATTAAGGAATTTTTGGGGATTTGACTCTTAAAGGGCAAAATTATCGTTATCTCCTTAGCTTATTTTTTATCATGAGCCATTTATTTCCATTGATATCTAACCAATATGGATAAATGAGTTATTATATTAAAGATTAAGATCTCTGTTTTGTCACAAATCTTAAGAAAGGAATTTTTCGGAATTTGTGCCTTCAAGGTGGTAGGTATCTCGTGGTTTATTATATATGAAACAATTAGTCCAGATACCTTTCAGATTTTAACGTTGTTTATTTCCAGAAGAAATCAGACTCCAAAGATACTGGTTGTACATGAAAACACAAACTCCAACGATTATACTCAATACTTATTTCAAAGAAAATAATGCTATACACTCTCCATGGAGGTAGGAAAAGAGACAAGGTGTCGCTAAAACTGCGCCTATAAACTCTGGATCCGTCTGCGCATACGCGGCGGCCTTTAAAGCAGGTTCAAAACATTGGTCTGTTTTCATTACCTTCCCTGCTGTGAAGATTTCATGTTGTGATATTTCTAAGTGTTTTATACTGCCTTCTTGTGCTGCCTATGGTTGCACAAAAAGAATAAATACGAAACATCCTGGAATAACGTTCCATAGGTAATTATTGTTCTTGAAGTGTTTGTAATGCAGTGTCTGCAAGAATGTAAGCTGCCATTATAGATTTAAAATGCCTGTTAAAAAAGTTTATTCACATTCTCAATAGAACGACGGTGTTATTAAACATTTGTTGATACAGAGAACTATTGTATCTCACTATTTTCACGTGTGGATCAAGTTTACATCGCGATGCAGCAAATACATTATTCGACGTGTTTTAGTCCAGTTTTAATTTATATTGAAAGTGTGTGATGAAATGTATTGTGTTAATTTGTGCTATGCGAAATAGGAATCGTAATGAAGTCCATTTTATTGTTATACAAAATGTAATTCGCTATAAGTTTCATGTGTTTAGTTGCTTTTAATTTTTTAGCAGCAATATTAAGTCAAATTGTGATTAGGCTGAAATGAACCCTGTAGCAGAATATTATTTTTATACCATAAGGAACAAATTATTTATTTGTTATTAGTTATTAGTAGGGTTCGGATCTTTAGGAAAGTCATATTTTTTTCCTGCCTTCTTTTTGAGCTGAGATGCTGAAATAAACACTGATTCAACGTTTCTGATTATATTTAAATATATTTTATATAGCCTATAAATACATATTCGGGCCAGTTTTCTAATTCTGGTCATATTTCAACAATTTTTATGGTCATATGGTCATATTTTGAGGAAAAATCTGGTAATTTTTTGGTAGAAGTTATAGATGAAAAGAAATAAAGATTATTCAAAGAAATATACTCCTGTTATACATTGGAGAAAGAAACGAAACTAATTGTCATTAAATAGTTCAGAATTCACCAGTCAAGAATTAGAGTTATAAATTATTGTTATTCTCTAAACGTTAATGTTCCGCCCGCTTTTTAAATTCGACTAAGCAGCAGCAGCATGCCTGTGTCGAGCCGCGTCAATCAATGTCTCACTTTCGACGATATCGCGGGAGCTTAGTCCACTGCAGTGACCTACCGATGAGTTGTGAGGAATCAATTATCTTACTATGATTCAGTACGGCGAAACTGCTACTTAACGGGAATCCCGTCCCTACAAAGGTCAGGTATTCCGCACATACCAAACTCTCCGCGTCGAAACAAACACAAAGCCTTCAGCCACTCACGCAATGTCACCAATGCTTTTGAAAATAATCCTGAACCAGTGTTGATTCTGCAGTGGATCAGTGAGTACCGCCATGCCGAAAACAAAACTTTCTGAAAATGGAAAGTTACGGAGTTACGTAAAGGAATTTGGAGAGGAGTATTTTAGCACAGTTCTTATCTGTAAATTATGTGAAACTAAAGTGAATGCAACAAAGCGATTTCATGTGCAGCAGCACTGCAATACATCAAGACACAAGAATTACGTAATACGACATTCAAGTCGACAAAGCAAACAGCGACTTTTCTTGGATACATCTGCAGCTTCATCGTCTTCCAAATTGTCAATTTTTTCCAACGAACTCTGTGAAATGATGGTATCAGCCAACATCCCACTTAATAAAGTGAACAATGAGCATTTCTAATCGTTCTTGGAGAAATACACAACACAGACGATTCCAACCGAATCAACATTGAGGAAGAACTATTTACCGTCTTGTTATGAAAATGTATTGCAGACAATCAGAACTAAGATAGGTACCAATAAGATCTGGGTATCAATGGGTGAAAGTACTGATACTTGTGGGAGATACGTTGTAAATGTTATGGTCGGAACCCTACTTTCTGGCATATAAAAATAATCTTCGAATGTATGAATCAGAAAGATTTGATGTCAAAAAACTCACAAATTTCCAATTAGGACACCAATGAGAAAATATTTTCTGGCAAAACCGAAGCAAGAAACTACTCAAGTTTCTTGCAACTGCTTTGAAACACATTAACTTTAACTGGAAGCACAATTTACACCAAATGTTATAGGTTTTAGAACTTTAGTTAATTCACTAGAACAACTGGTTCTGATAGTTTAAATATTTCACTAGATGTCTTCTATTGTTTAAAGTGGGAGATTAACTCTTTAATCATGTCCTCCATAGCACTATCTCTTTTGTTTTTATTTTCATAACTTTCGAATTTTGTGTTTTATAAACACTCACCATCATGGAAAGATTTTAAAAATAAAGAAATGTTCTCCATTGAAAAACCACTATGTGTTTAAAACAACTGTGATCGATCCAGGAGAAGGTTTCATTTCGATTTTTTTACTGCTTATACACGTCACTCTTGATGATTCATCGGAGTGAAACACCAAAAGTGGACGGAAAGTTGAACCCGAACCTACTTCTTTCATTCGTCATCTTGGATGATCACTTTGGATGATTCTCAGTTTCCTTTCACTAAGAGTGATTCATACGAAACGTGTACCCTGTACATGATTCACATTTCGCAAACACCCAGGATGAAGGTGAATTCACTTTTTGTTTACATGATCATCACAAATGAGCCATTAAATTCACTTCAAGATGGCAACAAACAAATTTTTGCGTGTTGGAGTGGATTTAATTTTCAGAAATCTCGCCTAAGGAATTAAAAGTTACATCGTGAAGAAAGTTAATTGGAAAAAGAGCTTATGAACGAAAAATTGGTTCTTGCGGCGTGCAGGACAAAATGGCAAATGAAAATAATCTTCGAACGTATGAATCAGAAAGTTTTGCCGTCAAAAAACTCACCTCTAATTACAAAACAGGACAATAATGAGAAAATGTTTTCCGCCTAAACCGAAGCTAGAAACTACTCTCAGATTTCTTGCAACTGATAACTGTTTTGAAACACATTTACTTTACCTAGGAGCACAATTTACACCACATTTTTCTGATTTTAAAACTTTAGTTAATTCACTAGAACACCTGGTTCGGATAGTTTTAATTTTGTACTTGATGTCTTCTATTGCCAAAATTGGGAGTTTTAATTCTTTAATCATGTCCTCTGTACTACTATCTCTTATGTTTTTATTTTCGTAACTTTAAAATATTGTCTTCTATAAAAACTCGTTGTTATGGAAATATTCTAAAAATAAATGAATGTTTTTTCTTCCCATTTAATAACCATTATGTGTTGAAAACAACAACAATCGCCAAAAGAGTATTTGCGATTTGTCAGGTTCTTCGATGTTGATTAATCTGATAATTAAGTAGTCCACAAGGTATTTCAGTTTAGATTTCTGTTTATTTTCAACAAAAACGATGTCAACGATACTGCTTACAAGCATAGATACAATCCAGAGATACTACTACCACAGTCCTTGGCAGTTGCAAAGTGTATCTGTATAAACTAACCTAACGCCCTTCTGCTGATTTCTTTATATAGGCTCTATCGAAATTTCTAGAACTCATCAAAAGCTTCCGGCAGATATTTCTCGAACATTAACAATTACTCAAACAGTTAAACATATTAAAAACAATCAG
Source organism: Vandiemenella viatica (assembly GCA_031002005.1). Taxonomy (NCBI): domain Eukaryota; kingdom Metazoa; phylum Arthropoda; class Insecta; order Orthoptera; family Morabidae; genus Vandiemenella; species Vandiemenella viatica. The sequence goes on along the minus strand of JARYHS010008075.1, from coordinate 96,077,454 downwards.
AAATAGTACTTAATCATTTAACATCATTACAAAACGGTCAAAAATCGAAATTAAATATACTTAAACACAAAATTATTTTCAGAAATCGTTTTAAACTGTAGAAAATTGTCCTGTAGAAATCATAACTTACATTAATACTTGTAAGCCAATCCATCCCTAAAATGAAATTAACATTCAACTTAGGGACTACATACATGGGTATTTCTACATTTACAGTCCCCATACACCCTTCCATCAACATTTCCTGCTTAATTCTGTTACTTCTAGAACCAGTAGCAGTAATAACTGTCATACTTTGAACTGGTAACACTTCAATTTGATAGGTGCTCTCAATTTCATTAAATAATCCCTCAGCAAGGCAAGAAACCTGTGACCCAGTGTCAATAAGAGCATCTATTTGTGTATTAAAGCATTAATCTGTGCTATGGATACTTTATCTAAAACTTCATCCTTATCCTCCACCTCTTCCAATAAATCTTCTAGGGGATTTTTCATAAAAATGGTATTAACTCTATAGCAGTTGGTACCTGGACCCACATTCTTGTCCATCACTGCTGTGCCCAACACAGAGGTGGTCTTTAGTTTGCCTGCCCCCCATGATGCCTTTCCCTTTCAGATTGAGGGTTCTGTTCTCTCACTTCCCCATTATCATTCCTCTTTGCATAATTATCACGACCTCTTCCCTGGATCTACCATCCCTTGACCCATTACCCCTTCTAGGGGGACTACTGCTGCCCCTTCTATGGTGTTGATGGTGGTAATGTTGTTCATTGAATGACTCCTGGGCATCCAAGCGTCCCAACAATTCAGAACCCTATCCACATTGATTACATCCAAAGTAGCAATTAAATTTCTTGTTTGCTGAGGTAGCCTAGCTCCTATCAAATCAATGAATTCTTCCTTCCCATGAGGATGGTCTAAGAACTTACACCGAATCCAACATCTATGAAAATATCATGCTGAGTTTCTCTACCAGATCTGTATGACCAACCCGTCATCAACGCTCTATTTTCATGAATCTGCCTACTAGTTGACCAAAATGTTTCAGAAAGTTTTCTTTAAACAGCTTATAGTAAGTCACTTCCCTAGCTTGCCTATCGTCCCATGTCCTAGCATAAGACTTTAGATATTTACACACAAGTGCAATTTTCTTACTGTCTGGTAACACATTAAAATAGTCAGATCTTTCAAAATTATCCATAAACTCAATAGTCGTCATAGAATTCAAACTCGTCCTTAATATCAGCACTAACAATTGTGTTACCTGTCAAGGGAACCTCCTGACTTAACTGAACCTGTAACCCAGTAACCCTTTTCTCTAACTGATTTACATTACACTGGGTTACCTCCAATCCGTGAGTAAGCTGTTCCTGATGACGTACCAATGCATTAACATTTTGTCCTATACCAAACACCTCCGTCTCAACTCATCAACCCTTTGGGATCCTTTAACATCACTGGCTATGAACAAACTCAAATACTCCTTCTTCACCATATCACAATTTTCAGTGATTTCCTTTGCCTCTTTATAAATTAGATTGACACACTGAGTCTTATTCTGGTAACAAATTTCTGTAACCTTTTCAAATTTCTCCTGACCCTCTACAACTGCTTCCTCCAGTTTTCAATTTAAATTATTATCATCCTCTTTAAATTGAGAAACTAAAACCCTGAATTGTTTACTGATTTTCTCATCAAAACAGTCAGCCAATTCAGAGAATTTGCTCTCAAAATCCAATTCATTTTTAAGTTCAGAAAAACTTACTGTTAAATTTGCCATCAATTTGGGAAAACTTACTATTCAATTTACCATTGATTTCAGCAAATTGAGAATTAATCTAAAAAAACTTACTGTCGAATTTACCATTGATTTCAGAGAATTTGCCATAGAGACTTAACCTCATTTTTAAATTCCGAAAATTGAAAATTAATCTCAGAAAATTTGTTTGTCGAATTTACCATTGATTTCAGAACAACTGAGAATTAATTTCAGAAAATTTGCTGTCAGTATCACTTCTTAACTCACTTCTAAATACAGAAAATTTAGCGTCAAATTTGGTTACAAAAGATTCTAGAAATGTTTGTAGATTCTGACTATCGGCCATCTTCAGTTATTAGCAAAATCAGTATGAAAACAAACTAGAAGAGAATTAATTTTTTTTAATCTGCCACAAATGAACATGCCATAAACAAATATTTGAATATTTCAGTACTTACTGTTCGTCGTCAGTTTGGTATCATTTAAATACTTTCTATCACCTTATTTTCTCCACGTAGCACTTTTACACCACTAAACACGACTTTTTCGCTGATTAAAACACTTAACCAAACTTTTCACACACAAAACACTGCACTGCTGGAAGCCGTCAATCTTCTAATCTTCTAATCGAAGAAAAATGGTATCCTTAGGCCGAAGAAAATCCGCTTGCTGTCGGAAAATTACTGCCGATTCCAGACGTCGAAGGAAAATCTCCGATGATTGCTGCCAACTCGTTGTACTCAGTTTCAAGTTATCGCCGAATAATTCATTCGTCGAAATAATCCAACTCGTGCAGCTTTTATAACCTCTAAGTGTCGTAGTCTGTCGATAACTCGTCGAAATTTCCTGCAGATTCTTTTAGAAAATTAACATCTCACCCAGTGGCGTAGCTAGCAGGGGTGACACCCGGGGCGGATATCGATGGTGTCACCCCTTGAAAACTTGAATTCAACGTTAAGTAAAATACAGTATCTTGTAAGTGTAAAATATGCTATTAATAAAACATAATTAAATAATCAATTATTGTTATTAAAAAATAATAGTTTGTTAGAAAATTATAATATTAACAACATTTAAAAGGTACACAAATAAACTAAAAATAATTGCATTCACAATCTCCTCTTTCTAACTTTAACAGCTGCAAACTCGTAAATCACATTTTCAAAATTAACAATTTGAGTTACTTCATGTTCAATAGTCAATATGGCAAGATTTTAGTTGTGGTTCTCACTGTTGATCGAAAGTGGTTTTAGATTAATTTTAATTTCTCTGAAGATTGGGCCTCACTTGCCCGATACTGTTCCGCACCGACACGTTTCTTACTGTTGGCGCTCACTCGATCGAAGTTTGTCCAGAGGACATAGCGTGTCGGCCGATACTCGGCCGCATTGGATTGGTTTACGTTTGACGGTGAAGACCAGTGTCGACATGCTGGAAGTGGAGAAGCGGATAGAGATTTCGAAAATTCCCTTCCCTTACGATCAAATGTGATTTCATGTATTGTTTGCCTTTAAAAAAGTGTCTTTTTTTCATGTTCATCAAATGTTCGTAATATGTAGGAAGAGTCTAGCATCTCACAATTAAAAAATCAAAGCATTGCCAAAGATGAAGATCAATTTTAAGACCCACAAAAATTGCAGCGAGATCCGCATTTGTAACAGGGAACTCCCGCACCCGAACCACACGCCGTAACCATATCAGTCACCAGACTAATCTAAGAGTACAGAAAATTAAATAGTCAAACACATAAAAGTTGATTCGTGTTTTTTGATAGCAAAAATAGATGGTATAGCAAACGAGTATGTTCATTTTATCACGTTTGAAACTTATTTTTCATTACACCATCATTCGGTCTGATGATTCAAATGGTTACTGCGTGCGATTTGGGTATTCAAGGCCCTGGTTCACATCCCTGGATCAACTGTAATTTTTTCGGGCCTTGTTGACTTTTACCTGGGGCAAAGCTTTATCCGTTACTGTTAATGTGAAGATTCAAATTTCACGTTAATTCGTAGGTCTCCTTTTCAAGTTAGATTACTAAGATATAGGCGAACAGACATTTCCCGATAACAAACTCTGTGACTAGAACTTTGAAACATAAAATAATTATTTTTACTACACAAAATCTTTATGATATATATTCAAATTATAATATGTTGTAATCTCGTTCTTTACTAACAAAAAATAATGAGTGAATCGAAAAGAACCTCAAACAAAACAAACACGTCAAGTGCGAAGTGATTGACATTTCATTGTGATTGCGTTGAAACATGCTGGAATCTTTCATTCCGGTACAGTGTGGTGATGATTTGTTAATACTGCGTTGGGATATATTTGTTCATAAAGGACCAACCAGTTAGGTGATAACGTGAATCGATAAAAAAAGTATTTTAATGTACTTTCGCACGAAAACTGTGCAAAATAAAGTACAGTATAATAAAGTAGGGTGACAAACCTACCTGTCATCCCCAACACTGATTCCCTGAAACTATCACTTGAAAACGTTAAATGAGACTAAAGACCGGGTAGGAACACGGGCGAGCTATGGAAAAGTGTGGACGCGAGGGGGCGTGCCGTCAGTCGGTTGACTGTCGTTGCGGTGACGGTACAGACCAGTATTGGCAAGTGCAGCTCCACAGTTACACCTAGCAACTGATACACAAACTGGCGCAAATTAAAATCCAACCCCCCAGATGTTGTAATAAATGGTCCCAAGTATCCACACATGACAAGTATTAAATGATTAAAATTGAAAGTTTGTATGTAATAGTATGAGAATTACTGGGCTATTTACTATGTAAATTGCTATTTTTAAAAAAAAAATCGTATAAGGCGAACAGTGTGGTGTAACATGACACTTTGTTGTCCATAAGTTCTTGGCCAAGTATGCCAAGGCGAAGAGTGACAACCGTCTACACCCAAATGTGTAACTGTGAGAGAGGTCGGAGAACTGGCGTGTTTTAAAAGGGTGCTTCATATCGAGAAATCTCCAGAAGGATTGGCTGTAGTGCAATGTCAGTATACAGACTTGTTACACACTGATAATCGACTACATGTTCGCAGGCGTAGCAGAGAAACGACTTACCTGCTATGATTTCAGAACGTCACACAAGTGCAGCCACTGGTGTCGCGTTTTGGCGGCAATCAGTTTCAACAGCAAATGAGTTGGCTGTTGTTGAAGGCACAATGACAGCCCACCACTATGTGGACGTGGTGTTGCATCTTATTCTGATACCCTACATGTTCACCATCCAAATCGCATCTTCCAACAAGATAATTCCCGTCCTCATACTGTGGCCATCACAACACAAGCCTTGCTAGGGTTTACGATCACAATTTTGACAGCACGGTCCCCAGATTTGTTCCCAATAGAGCATGTCTGGGCTGCCAGGAGTAGCCACATTAGATCACATGGTCACCCAGCACAAATGTGCAACAACTGACTGCAAAAGACATGCGGGCGTAGAGACATACCCCAAGAAGACACCAGAACACTTATTGCTTCAATGCCGGCAAGGATCCACGAATGTATTGGTGCTCAAGGTGGGTGAATTTCTCACTGAAACTGTATCTAAAGATAATAAACCCATGATCCATTTCCATTTATCATTTCTTCTAGGTATGACCCTGGATATATCTTCAAAGTTTCCTAAAATTCTACCATTCCTGTATGCGTGTTGAGTTTTTAATTTCCTCTGGTGTAAACTATAGGGCGACTATAAGATTCCGCTATAAATTTAAAAAAGTCGAAAGCTACCGAATCATTTGTTACTGAAACGTTAATACAAGCTGTTTTTAAATGTCTTCGCAACCTTGGTATTTGCAGGGATATCGAGAGGAAAGTTAACAGAAGTGGCTTGGTCCAAGTAGACGCAATTCCAGACCCAGATGGGGTCACATCGGTGAAAACCCAGGATCCGGACCCACAAGTCGTGAGACCCTGGGGGATATTGTATAGTCAGAGAAGCAACTCTGCATTAAATTCCTTCAAAAAAAAGAAAAATATAAAACAACGTAATTTAAAAAAACAACGGTCAGGTAATATAAGAACATTCCTTTGCGATATCATCCGTCTTTACTTGAAGTACTTAACAAGTGAAGTATTTTACTACCCGCCGAAGATATACGTAGCTACAGACTCCTAAATATAACATTGTACGTATCGAAGACCATCTCCACGAATTTTAGATTTCTAGCGCCGCTCTGTAACGTATAAATAAAAATGTTGTAAACGATTCCAATGTTCGTTCAGTTTATAATAAAGCTCAATTTTTGTTCAGGAACATAAGTTCGACATCCCTATCGATTTAAGGAACCCGCAAGAATTTAGGTACCTGTATTCGGCAGAGGTTACCCATAATAGATATTTTCTTCTCTAAATTTGTTATAAAAAATTCTTAGAGGATCATACGCTTATTTATTTCATCGCGATCATATTGGCATATTCTCGGTCAGTAGAAAGCATAGCAAACTTACATGAACCTAGAATTTAAGTGCTTACTAATGTTACGATTTCGCTAGAAAGATACGCGGTAGCGACTGTTTTAAACATATGCTCTACAAGAACTGATTACCAACGACAGACGATACCCTCAACGAACACTTGGACCCGTTCAGATTGACTTGAAACCTGTCAGTATTGCTAGTTTAATGCACAGTTTTCTGAATAAATTCCAACATGATGCGATTTCATGTCGAGTATAGGTGCACTGTCGACGATAGGTAGGTACGCATAGTGTAAAACGGATAACGCGAAATGTACTAAATTTAACCAACACGTATCTGTCAGATGATAAATTCAAAAATTACTAGAAAATAAGGCACACGTGAATCTTAGCATGGAAGCTAATGGAATTCTAAATAAGCAAAACAATTTTAAAAAAATGAATTTCATGCCACGCTTAAAATGTCTGAGTTTAATTGATGACTGAACAATTGAAGTGGAAGCCTAGACCACACGTATTAAGACATTAGAATTGGAGAATTTCACCCTCCCCCACCCACTTTTAGTGAATCGCGGAGTAATAATAATAATACGCTAGGTTGTTTTTTTATTTTCAAAGGAAAACATTTTTCTTTAAATAATTTCGAGGATTTACATTTTAAATGTCTAACTACCATGATTTCACAATTTCAGATATACAACCTTTAATTTTAAAACTTCCTCGCTTTATACAAGAAAACTTACATTATATATTCCGCCGTTGCTAACAAACCATACAACAGTGATGGACGGCAATCACAACGATTTCCTGCGATTGTTGGAGCTACAGAGCTACGATGCTTTCTTTGTTTAAGCGCGCGACGTTGCCAGTAAATATACTCTATTCTAATGAAAGAGCCCCCTGGATCACTATTGAAAAGCGCTACATCAACATAAAAACAAATATTCAAAACAATTACAGTAGAAGCGTTTCGATATGAAATGATAAAAAAGTCTATAAAAAAAATTGTATCACACTAATTTCGATTACTATTTTCGAAATGCGGGTGTCACCCCCAAACGGGGCACACCTCCCCCACCGCCCCCCGCCCCAGCTACGCCACTGATCTCACCGAAGTTAAATGATTTCTCTTCGCTGTCACCGGTCGCCATGTCAGGTTCTTCGTGGTTGATTAATCTGATAATTAAGTAGTCCACAAGGTATTTCAGTTTAGATTTTTGTTTACTTTCATCGAAAACAATGTCAATGATACTGCTTACAAGCATAGATACAATCCAGCGATACTACTAACACAGTCCTTGTATGGAGGAAGCAAATATATGGAGAGAAGTGACGTTAAATCTGTGAGCGGCTCTAAACTCTCGCGCATGCGCAGTGGCGGCAGCGGCGATATTGCGAACCCAAACAAATGCGATGTTCACATTGTGTTAGATGCTGTGATTATTTCATTTTGTAATGTGTATAAGTGTTTTATAATGCCATCTTGTGTTGCATACGGTTGCACAAATAGGCAAGAGAGGAAAGAAACCTGGAATATCATTTCATAAGTAAGTTGAATTCTAATTATCGTTGTTGAAGTGGGCGTAGGAATTGCAAACTTTGGTGCCTGTCTATAAATATTTAGTCATAGCTCTCAATGGGATGACTTTGTTCTCAAATTTTTGTTGGTGTAGTGTAGAAAATCAGCATACCTTGCTATTTTGCACATAATAGACTAGCATTACTTTTTAACGAGTGTTGAAAATGAGATTTAAAGGATGATTCAGTGAATTTAGTATTGCGCTTTCTTTCGTCACGTTGCAGTTTATACTGACAGTGTATGATGAAATTAAATGTGTTAAATTATGCTATGCAATCTAGGAATCTTGATGAAGCAAACGATGTTGTTACCGCAAATACAGTTTGCGATTCAAATACGCGTGTGTGGGTGTGTCTACATAGTTTGATTCTGTAGCGGCAATTTAATGGAGATTGTGGTTAGGTCTAAATGCAGTCTGTACCAGAATGGTTTTGTTGTTCCAAAGAATTTATCTATTACTGTTAGTAATTTCATGAGAACCAAGTTAGTGACAAAACGTGTATCGCGATGGAAACTACTTCCAGTATTCCCAATTAAGCTTACGATGTATGGTAACAAGATAACTATTTTTATTCTGGTCTAGGCCGCATTTCAACCTAACCACAAGTGGTAGTAAAAAAACTGAAATATCCATTCTGCATGTAATTCATTGTGGCTTTGGCAGAATTAATTTTTGGTCCAGGCCGCATATCAACCCAATCCCAGTATATCCCGAAAACTAAGCAAGATATCGAAAAATTTTATTCTTTATTTTCGATTTGTCTCGTCGTGTTACATAAGAATCGATCATTAAATTTGACTTTTGCGAAATTTTCTTCTCCATTTCAACTCAAGACACCTCACTTTTGATACAGTATATCTCGAGAACTAGGCGAGATATCGAAAATTTATTCTTTATTTTTATTTGTCTCGTCTTTTTAAATAAGAATCCATCATCAAATTTGACTTTGACCAATTTTTTCTTCTGAATTTCAACCAAAACCATTTCACATTTGAGACAGAATATCTAAAACTAAGCAGGATATAAAAAAATTTATTCTTCATTTTTATTTGTCTCATCGAGTTACATAATAATCCATCACCAGATTGCGGCGTCACGTTTATCCTAGAGTCCCCTTGAGGTTTTTGTACATATTCCCCGTGTCTGTATGGAAGCGGCCATGCCCCCCACTTCCTTCCTCCGCCGGGCTTCACTTCAATGTGTGGTGAAGGTCTCTTGCGTCGTCTCCATATATTTCCTTCCTACATGGCTTTTTCGCGTGCAACCTAGCAAGTACACCCGCGCGCAGGCAAAGACTGTGTTGTACTGGAACTTAACACTAAGATACTACTGCTACTCAGTCAACTATACAAACTACAATCTGTGGAGCTCTTTATTATAATTATTTTTTAAGTTAAAAATCATATTCAAATACAGTTAATATTATTTTTTTTACTAATTTAAACAAAACAAACAATAATTATTATACAAAGGGGTTAGATTAGTGTTGCAAATTGAAAAAAAAACTTTTTTTTTTCAGCTTTGTGAAAAAAAAAACATGAAAAAAACTTAGCACCCGTGTTTTTTTTTCTAATTTTTTTTTTCCAGACAACAATATATTTGTAAATTATAGTTTTATTTAAGGAACTTCCATTTTACAAGTATGTTTTAAATCTTACAGAATCATATAATGTCTCACATAATGATTTATAAGTGTATCTATATAGGTAACATAATTTTATTCATCCTCTATGTCAGTACCACATTCACTAATATCAGCACTACCAACACTAGTTCAGTCGGTGTCGGAATTTTCTGTCTCCTCTAGATCCATAACTTCAGAAATAGTTAGTTAAATTTTCTTTTACTGGTTGTTCTTGTATTGTACGCAAAAGATTTTGAGATTGCAATTTTAAATTGTGAGCAAAGTACAGAATGTGCATAAATCTGTGCATAGTTCTGTATTACGGTCTTTTAAGTTTGAATTTAAATCTTTTATCATACAAAATAGGAGCTCTACTTCTTTTCAATCGTTGGTTTACACCAATGGTTGCAGCAAACGATTCATAATTACTGACAATTTAATGAGCAAGTAACACTAAACTCTCAGAGTTTAACAAGTATACGGATATAAGGAAATCACAATAAGTAATAAAAAGAGGCAAAAAACCATACATAAATTCCAATTTTTTTTAAAAGATCTGTCAGTCTACAGATAAATTTGTAGGGGTGGCAGCACTATTTCAAATAGCAAGTATCAATCCAAACAATGGGGAATGGGGATTCCTTATCGCGCAACCTATTCTCTTCGGGAAATCCCCGTTCATAAAAGAAAATTTCAGTCAGTGTTGCCAATATTTTCGTAATGTTTTTTTCCTACTGAACCAGAAAAATATAGTGGATTTTAAACTAAGATAAGTACTTAGAATAAACTCTAAAACAGTAATTTTAAACGATAACTGCCTTAAAAATTTGAGATTCAGTAGTTGTGAAAAAAAACGTGTCCCAGAAAAAAACATTTTTTTCGTGTTTTTTTTTTTTTTCAAGCCAGAAAAAAAAAACCTTTTTTTACAACACTAGGTTAGATATAAATGTCATATCTGCCGCCACATCGAGGCATAATTAATTGGTTGTTGAAAACAACCAATTCATTGGCCGAGATGTATCAATATCTCATGCGGCAAAGCTGTTGGACTTTAAACAATTACCAATGGCTACTTTAACGTTTCACCAAAACTTCTTGTGAGTTCACTACTTTAATGACCAACTCACGATCCTAGTCACATCAAATGCAGTTACATTAGTATGCGACTAATGTATTTTTCAACCATTGCATAATACACTCATCATGTCACAAAGTAATAGCACTGCAATAGTGTCCAACACCTTATCTTACTATTTACATGTACAAAGAAATTACAAACACTAATACAAAAAATCTAATAGTAATCATAATCACTGTCTTTCAGTCTATTTTGTACTTCTCACAGTTCAATGTTTCGTACAATATCAATAAGTCACCATTAATTCTTTTTATCTTTGTATAGCTTTAAGTCCACAATGTTTCTTAAACTAAAGGTTTTGTTCGATTTAGGATAGGCTAACAAACAAGCACTAATATTGGACTTTGCAATTGTTTTAAAAGGCCGATGGTAAACTTTGAAAAACTTTTTGATTTCGGAATTGATTTCACAATACTTTCACTGTGTTCTCACTAGAACGAGGTCTCCCACATCAAACTCAGTTGGCTTTATCTCTTTATCATGGCTTCTTTCCTCTTTCATCCGCTTTCTTCTTCATCATTTTCTTAACATTATCTAACAACTCTTCTCTATCTATCGGCGTCGCCGGCGGAAACTTCATATTTTCCTTTATTATATTAGGAGGGTCTTCATCAAACATGATACGATTTGGCGAGTATCTTGTACTTTCACACGGGATGCTGTTAATTATTTCTTCAAAATCTTGTACAAACTCAATCCACTTAGTATGCTTTTGACAGCAATAAGTTCTAAACAAAGTATCTAATTCTCTCGTAATTCGTTCCGACGGATTACTGGCAAGATGGTAAGCAGATATTTTGATATTCCTAATACTATTCTTTTTCATACATGGAGTCCATCTTCTCGAAGTAAACTAACTTCCGTGTTCCGAAAAAATGGATTTCACCAGCCCTGCAGTTACAAAGTAGTCCCTTTCTAATTTTGTCACTATTGCCTTTCCAGTAGCTTTCTTTAAAGCATAAAACTTTATAAACTTCGATAATACATCAAACACGACAAATATGTACATAAACACTCCTCTGGATCTGGGTAAGAGACCATAAAAATCCACCGCTTGTAAACCTAACGCATTCTCCGGTAATATACATTGTATTCGGTTCTTTGTTGCTACCGTAGATACTTTGGTTCGTTGACATTGGTCACAGCTCGCTAATTGCTGGCTACTCGCTTACGCATATTTTTTAAATTCACTACTTCCTATAATTTCCTAAAAAACTTTTCTGGTCCATAATGTCCATAACTCAAATGAATATGATCAATTGTTATATCCACATACTGATTCGGCCAACACAACTTCCATTTTTCCGTAGTTTCTTCCCTTCTTCGAATCAAGACATCGTCATACAGTCTGTAATACTTAATCCAATTGTTGTTATTTTTCATTTTGTTTCCTTCTCATATTTCTACAAATTTCCTTCACACTTTTTTCATACGCCACTCCCTTCAAATAATATATTTTAAATATTTTCTAGGAGCTATCTGATTTATTTGTATCGCCTTGACCTACAGGCAAAGCGTCCGCTATGTTGTTGTCGGGACCTTTGATGTACTGTATTTCATACTCAAACTGTTGTAAAAATAGAGCCCACCTTGTTAGTCGTCCATGTAGGCCTAATAACTTGCACTCTTGTAGAAAGGTCAAAGCTTTATGATCTGTGGACACAATTGTTTTATGCCTCCACAAAAAAAAATATTTAAATTTTTGGAATCCCCATATAATACATAGAGCTTCTTTTTCCGAAATTCCTTATGACCTTTCATATTTATTTAGTAACCGGCTACTAAAAGCTATCGTTCTTTGTTCTTCTTGTCCTCCAATATTTTCATTTTGAAATAAATGCAATCCCAATCCATAACCGGAGCTGTCTTTTTCCATACAGAAGGGAAAATTTAAATTCGTGTGATACAATATTTCAGGATTATTCTACTCTTGTTTAAATTTTTCGAACGCTTGCTGACATTCTGTGGTCCATATCCACGTTCCATTCTTCTTTCTCATCTTGTTTAAATGTGGATCATTAAAGGATTTATCAGCAACAAATTTCCTACAAAAGCAACATAAACTAAAAAATGATTTTAATTGCTCTTTATTCTTAGGTATGGGAAATTTTGTTATTGCTTCTAATTTGTCGGTATCCGGTTTTACAATAAAAATGAGTATGTGGTAATTTTGAACTTGAACTCTTTCTTTACAATACCTGGACGATCTGAGAATCTAACGGCGTTTCTCTGTAGAATATCTAGCAATTGTTCTTTCTGCTCCCAAGTAATATTCTCGATCTTGTTAACCTTACTTCTTATAGTATCGTCTCCAAAATTTCTGTACAGTTAAAGCTATCTTCTTCGGTATATAATTGATGCATCATTTGTAATTTCACATTTCCCAAAATTCCCGAACCGGTCACCACATCTTTCTCAAATTTTACAATATGTTCGGTCCCATCTTTAAAAAACTTCACCTCTCCTTTTCCACAATCAAAAAAGTACCCGGTACTCCACTAATAAATCCATTCCAGTATACAAGTAATGTGGAATCCTAGTTTTACAATTCAACGGTGTTCTATCTGAACATTTATTTCCAGTTCCAATCAAATTTGTGTTTTCAATCTTCTACTTAACTTCTCCGAGTATCCCATAATTTGTACATAATTAACTGGCATCTCTGTTACCTTTCTTCTGTCCGTTATATGCTCATACAATGCGTGAGAAATTGCTGTAAAATCACTTCCTGAATCCACAAGCGCCTGGTATTCCATACCAAAAATTTTTACGTCAATCAGTGGCTGGAGTATTTCATTTTCTGCAGCTTCGTAAATGTCTACACTTAATAAATCTCTGACAACTTCCTTGTGTGACCACTCACCAACTTTTTCATTGTCTAATCTCGACAAACATTCCCTCTTTAAAAAAAAATTTTATCAATATTAATTTGCTGTTGACCGTCCTCTTCCGTCCCTTGCAATAATAATTTGCTATCCTCTTCTTCCTTACTGAATTGAAAACAAAGCATAGCGTTAGTATCCACTTGCGCGACGTTATATCCTCATTCTCAAAACTACCTCTTTGTAATTTTTCAGGTATTCCATAATGTGACACACCCGCGTATTCTTCGTCCTCGCAGTTACTTATAAAAAATATTCTTATTTGCTCTTCTTCTTTTGCTTCATATTCTAGATTTCCTTCACACTCGTCTTCATTACTTTCATATTAACTATATTCTTCGTCGCTGCTTAATTCAATATCTGCTTCTCTTAATTTTCGGCGATACTTAAAGGTAGTTCTCTCAATTCTTTCGCGAACACATTTTGCGAAACTCATTTCGCTCTGCAGCTCCCTTCGTTTCCTCTTCAACGTCTTCTTCTTTACAATTCTTATCGTATACATCGATTCTGTCCAACTCAAATGTTTCTTCATTCTACCATCTGCTGTTGTTATTTGCTGAAATGGTCCCACTCTTTCATTCATTAGATGTAAACATTTCCACCATTCCAAATATTCTTATTCGTCTGCTTACCTTGGTAACTGGAATCCCAACTCCTCGTTTTCATTCTACACTCATTGGTTGCTCCGGTAATTCTAATTTTGCCAGCTCCTGTTAGGTACGTTCCGGTTGCGGATTCAAGTTTTCCGCCCTCATATCGTCATTTCTTTGCTCATCACTTTTGATCTTCAAAAACATAGTTTGACAGTAGTGTGACAAGGCGGGAGAGAGCTCATCGTAAATCGTACTCTAATGGGAATAATATGCTAATGAGGCTACGCGGCACTTCTTAACCTAATTTACAGGTCATAAATCGTCTAAATGGGGGTCATAAATTGTATACTAATGGGAATAATATGCAAATGAGACCGGTGCCACGTGCCACTTCTTAACCCAAGTTAGGGGTCGTGAATTGTATACTAATGAGGATCGACCCCTTTTCATGGACGCAGGTGTGAACTCAAGTAGTACAGCGCTAACGTAACTCAAAGGGGTAATAAATAATATGCAAATGAGACTGGTGCCACGTGCCACTACTTAGCCTGACCGAGGGACCGTGTTATGGAAGCGGGTGTGAGCTCAGATCGTCTAAATGTAGTAAATAATAATAATATACTAGTGAGGGCGGCACCACCTCTAAGCCTCAAAGAAGTTGCCGCTCCTCGCCTCCCAAAGGGGCCGTTGCGTGGGTTATGTAATAATTTCACGCAGTGCAAGACCCTACCGTGGGGGCACAAATCTGTACTTAGGTAAATGTGTATGAGTGTTTTGTAAACAGTGTTTGAGTGAAGAGGAAATATACCGTTTATCTGTGTATCTAGTTGGTAAATATATACAGTGCACTGCTTAGGTTGCTGCAAAAATATGTATACCGGTATAGTTAAAAAAAAATTCCAATGCTGTACATATTTTTAAAAAAAAATTTATGGAAAGTTAAAATTTATTCACAAATTCATCGATTTTGTAAAAATAAATTGTATTATCACGATTTTATACTTAATTCAGTTAATTATGATCGAAATGCAGTCTCATATTCCTGTTAGGCAGGTGGTCGTGGGTTCAAAGTTCTAAAACATATAAAGCAAGATTTAATCTTTAAATAGTGTTACGACATATCAATTTACAAGTAATTTTTCTGCCAAGTACAGAGAAATTTATTCTATGAGAATCTGTCGAGCCGTTTTCGAGATACTAGTTTTAACGTTATGTGATTTGAATACGGCGCCCGCCCGCTGCCTCAAATGAATCTCTCATATACCGCCGCAGCCGGCCGGCCTCCCCCGACCCTACCTGCAGTCACATGTATTATACTGGTCGGGGCCCGCACAAAAAAAAAAAAAAAAAAAAAAAAACATCGACCGCCATTAATTTCTTCGTCCGTCCATCTGTTTTGAGAGGTTTCCTCATAACAAAACGTTCTTAGGTGCCGCCACCCCTTCATGATAAAAATTGTAGATTGTGCAGGTTTCAGTTCTTGAATTCAGAGTACAGCTACGCGTTTTATTATTTTTTTATTCGTTGAATACTAAATAGTCCGTAGACACAGTACATTTTATGCTTTTTTTTTAAATTTATTTTTGGTTTCTGGTCAATCGACCATTTCACCAACCTTTATTATACATTTGATCTTATACATTGATTTACCATAAATTGATTCTATTAGATAGTGTGTTTACCTTATTTTACATTAGTTACCAATTTACAATATTGTCGCCTTTTTCTTGCTTTACAAACTTGATTTTCTCCAATAGTTTTCTTCGTTGAGAGTTGATCTTCATGTGTTTGTGTATCCGTTTGTAGGTCTCTAGTAGAGTGTTGTTTCTTGCATAGTTTTTGTTTCTTCTCTCTTTTGTCTTCTCCGGCAGTTGGTTTTGTCTTCTGTGATCCTGTGGTGTCGTGTTGACTATATCGTTATTTGTGCGTCTTGTATGAATCTTGCTAGTGTCTGGTATATCTTGATTTGGTTTGTAGACAGCAGGCATTGTATCGATGTAGGGAGGGGTACTTGCATCGCTGCTAATTTGCTGATTAGGGTGGCGCGTGGGAGATTATGTTTGCTGCATTTGAAAATAATATGGTTGAGGTCTGAGATTTCCTCCCCGTCTGCTTCGCATCGTGGAGAGTCCAATACTTTTATCCTATGTAGGTGGCTGGGGAAGGCTCCGTGGCCTAACCTCATTCGTATTAATGATGTTGTGAGATACCTTTTGGATTTAAAGTTCTGGAACCACGTGTTCTTCATGACTGTTGGTTGGATTGTGGCGTAGTGAGAGCCCTTGTGCAGTGACGATGTTTTCCAGTAGTCTTCGTAGGCATTTTGCTTGACGCGGGGGAGGAAGTCCGTGTAAGGAAGCGGAAGTGCCAGCATCATCCCCTCCTTGGCTCCCTGTTTGGCTAAGGCGTCCGCTCGTTCGTTATACAGTAGTCCTGCGTGTCCTTTGATCCACATATACTTTATTTCTGGGGTTTGTGTAGACAATGTCATTTCAATTAAGTCCATTATATATTTGTTACTATTAAGGTTCCCCTGTGGGTTTTGTAATCTTTGTAGGGTGCTTCTGGAGTCGGAGAGGATTAATATTTTTTTAAACTTATGTTCCATTCCGTATTTTAAGTCTTCTTTAATGGCGATGATTTCGGCGGTATAAATTGAGGCTTCACAGGGAAGAGCGAAGCAGGCTTCTTGGTTGGTACTGGGGCAGTAGTACGCGCTACCAACTTGGTGTTTGGTCTTGGACCCGTCGGTGTAGATTTGTGTGTAGCCCGGCCAGGTCATTGATAGAAGCATCGACGCTGCTTGATGGTTAAGGTGAGGGGGAAGTATTTAAGTGCTGAGAGTTGGAATGGAGCATTCGAAAGGTTTCGTGAATATAGGTAGGGCTGATTCTTTCGTTGTGAGAGGTTCTATGAATCTGAGTTTGTAATGGCTGTAAACTAGAAGCGGGCATCGTGGGGGTCTTTTCCCTTCAAACGGCCCCATTATATTACTTAAGGTTTGAAGTTTCGATCGTAAGATGTGGTGGGAATAAGAGTAACGTTGGAGAAGATATTTGTCTGCCCGGAGCTGGCGTTGAAGATCTAGAGGAAATTCAGCAGTCTCGATCAATAGGGCGTTTGTAGGGGTTGTTCTCATTGCTCCGACGCAGATGCGGAGTGCTCGGAATTGTATCTGGTCTAGCTTACGTAGAGTTTGCTGAGAGGCGTTGCCGTAGACGATGCTGCCATATTCGAGATGAGGTCTTATTAGTGATCTGTAGAGCTGTAGACAGGTGGCCGGGTCTGCTCCCCACCATGTATGTGCGACTGAGCGCAGTATGTTGAGTGCACCGCTGGTTCTAGTCGTTATGTGTTCTACCTGGGGTTTCCAGGAGAGCCTGCTGTCTAATGTTAATCCTAGAAATTTGACTGTTGCGCGGACGGGGAAGGTGCATTGTCCCAGTTGAATTTGTTCTTGCAGGAGAGGATTTTTCCTACGAGTGAACAGTACTGCCGTTGATTTTTGAGGGGCTAGATGTAGGCCATGTTGTGAGTTTTTCCACGGCTTCCGAGATCCATCTGCGAATCAACTCGAACCATGTAACTTATATATAGATGCATAAGTCATCAGCGAATTATAAGGTCTTGATGTGGGGTCCTAAGATGTTCTCCAGATCGCAGGTGTATATGATGTATAGTAGGGGGCTAAGTATTGAGCCTTGAGGGATACCTCGGTTGACGAGATATGGGCCTACTAGTGCGTTGTTCTTTTCTCGGAGGTATATTGTGCGTTGGTAGAAAGCTAAGTAAATACCGTTAAGGACGAAAGTCGGGATGCCCTTTGCTTGAAGTTTTCTCACGAGGAGAGAAAGCTGGACGTTATCGTATGCGCTTGAGATGTCTAGGAATAAACCCATTAAAAATCCTTGGTTCTTGAATGTTCGTTCAATATCTGAGGTAAGGATGGTCAGGTTGTCTATGGTGCTGCGTCCTTTCCGGAATCCGAATTGAGATATGGGGAGTTGATTGGAATGTTCTAACCACCATTCTATACGGTTTTTCCAAAGTAGTTCGGCGGTTTTGAAGACGCATGATAACAGGGCGATTGGACGGTATGATGTTGGAAGTTTTGGGTCTTTTCCAGGTTTTAAAATTGGAACTGTTATTTGCGTTGACCATGCTTCCGGTAGTTTATTTGATGACCATAGTTTTTGGATAAGTTGTATCAAATGTATTTTTGCTTTTGGGGGGAGTTGTCGAATCATAGCGTAATGTATATAATCGTATCCGGGAGCGGAGTCGCTGGATGCAGTGAGTGCTTTATCTAGTTCCGCTAGAGAGAAGGGTCTTTCGAATCCTTTGTATGTGTTGACTTGTTCTTCTGAATTGATGATTGTCTCGAAGGGAGGGAGGGGGACGATTGGCGGCGCTAATATCGCGGCGATTTCTTCGGCTTTGCATGTAAGTGTTGCAGTGGGAGACGGTTTCTTCTTCATTCTTCGTATCATTGTCCATATTTCTTTCGGTGACGTGTCCTTCGAGATTCTGTTGCAAAAGGTTTTCCAGCTGTTTAATTTCTGTTGTTTGAGGAAGCGTTTAACCTGAGCGTTTAGCCTTTTATATCGTTGTAGGTCTCCCAGGAGGGTTGTTGTTTGTACATTTTAACTGCTAATTTTCTTTTAGCTATCATTTTGGAACATTCCCTGGGTTCACCACGGGCAGGCGATTGAAGCCTTCCTAGTATATATGCGACGTTCTGGGATAGTTATAGTTGCGCCGTAGTTAATTAAGGAAATGAAGGAGTCATAATTTTCAATTGGAGAAGCATTTTGTGTGCACATGTGGAGTTGAGCGTCTATGATTTGGGCATAACGGCTCCAGTTGGCTTTGCTGATGTTCCATTTGCTGGATGGGTAGATTAGTTTTGGTCCTCTTGCAATAAGATGTGAGATGGTGATGGCATGATGGTCTGATCCGAGAATATATGGGATGGTGCTCCATTGGAAGTCTGTGGATATGAGGGGTGATACCAACGTCAAGTCCACCGCTGATGGTCGAAGGCCTGGTCTTAAAATTTGGGTTGGGGTGCCGTCATTTAGGGGGATCAAGTTGTATTCGTCTAGTAGTTCTTTAATTTCTTTTCCCGATTGGTCTTCGTATTTGCATCCCCACATGGTACTGTGGGCATTGAAGTCTCCGCAGAGTATGTATGGAGGTTCAAGCTGTTTGAAAAGATTATGCCATTCATGTGGCGCTATTTTGCTTCTTGGTGGTCGGTATAGTGAGATTATTGTGAGTTTATACTCTGGAAGCGCCACCTGCAGTGCTACAGCCTCTAGGTACGGGACGTTGGTTAGGTCTAGGTCTAGCGCTCTGAAGTCTAGGGTGGTTTTGATTAGGAGGGCCACTCCGCCATAGCCGTCTGTTCGATCTTTTTGTATGACCGAATAGCCCCGAAAGTTTGCCGGTTTGCTGAGCCAGGTTTCACTGAGTGCGGCTATGGATATTTGCTGGGTGGCTAGTTCTTTTTGTAGGGTTTCTTTATTTGCCGAAACAGATCGGATGTTCCACTGAAGAATTTTAAATACCTCCATTTACTGAAAAGAGATTTGCTATTAATTGGCGGATTTCCCCATTTGAGAGTGTTTGGCCAGGAGAGTTGAGTGCTTCTGTTATAATGTGTACTATAAGCTGGAGGAGCTGGTCGATTAAGGTGTCATGGCTTGGGGTGGGAGATACGTTGTGATACTGAGGTGGATAGGGATTCTGGATCGGTGGAAGAATCTGACCTTGAGTTAGAATATTTGATATTTGTTGGTGAGGGGGGGGAGGCGGTAGATGTTGTATCGCCGCCGTGGGATTGGTCGATATTCTGTCGGCCGAAGGTTGCTTAGATTGGGGGGTTGGAGGTGGCTTGGGGGGGCGGGTGGGATGTGGGGTGGGGGTTGTGGATAGGTATGGGGGAGCCTGACTATGTTGATCAGCTGCTTGCATCGAAAGATTTCTATTTTGAGGTGGGCTGGTTAGCCATGTGGTCTTCTGAGTGAGGGGCGGGAATTCCTCCTCCCTATGTAGTGTTGGTGACTTAACGTATTTCATTCATTTTTTCACACTTTTTAAAGGAAATACGTGGGAAGTGACACATAATACATGTTTACAATGTATGCTAGCGGGTGTTGGGTGTACGAAGATGCCCATTCGCGTGATGTCTGTGTGGAGTCGATTACGATTCTAACTTAAGATTTTTCTATATTTGATGAAACCTTTTTAACTCTGTTGAGGACGTGATTTGGTCTATGTGTGTTGATGTTACGTTGCTGTGTGCGTGTGTAAGGTTATTTGCGGAGGGTTTTCTGCGTGTATTGCAGGATTCATTCTAATCATTGATTTTGGAAATATCTCTTCGAAGGATGTCCGGTGCACTCTTCAAAAAATTGAAATGTGATACATTAAAATCATGTTAAAAAAGTGTGCAGATAATATACGATATGAGCTCCGAGCGTATTCACAAGTATGCTATGTTATGTTTCTGTACTTGAAATTTAATGGGATTTCAACAGATAGGAATTTAACAACTCAAAGCTTAAGGCGCTATAGAACGCAGCTTCTTTGTCTTTAGTGATGAAAGTATTTTCCTGCCTGTATGAATGTGATGGTCTACGAGCGTGTTGCCACAGGTAGGACGACCAGCTCTTTACAAGCTTATCTATCCTAATCCGATAGTACAACGCAGTACAGAGGTCCTTGAGTTTACCGTGGAATCCAAACTACCAAAAAGTTTTGGCATAGTTAACATTACGCAGCAAACAATGACGAGATGTTACTAAGTTTTACTGGCACACACCGATACGAACGAAATAACACACACATTCGTATAAACTTTCTATTTCAGTATACACGATAGTCTTCGATAATCAGAAGAAGAAAAAAATCCCATCAGAGCATGACATTACCATCTTGATCCAAATGGGCAAAAAAACTACGCATAGTTGACAGTATCACAACGATATGGTATACAGTATGTATGTTATTTTTTTAAGAAAAAAAATTGTTTAAGGGCTTCTCTGCCCATCCCGAAACACAATACTGTAGGCTTGTTAGCCACGATATAGACGGAGCGCGTGACAAATCGAAACTCTGTTACTTTATAATGTGAATAGCTATTCGAGGACTCCAGGCCAAATAAACAAAGAAAAAAATGTCTCTATTGGCTATGAATAAATAAATAATCCCTTCCTACCGACACAAACACCACTAAACGCGTTTTTCGTTGTCAAAGTGATCGCAGTGACTCTATGAGAAAAACGGCTATTTGGGTCTAAAGTACTACTACAATAGATAATAATGAACATCCGGACTGGGAATCGAAGCTCCCGCATGACAGTCCCGAACGTTAAAAACTAGCCCATCATGCTCGATATTTAGGTCTGTATTTAAAACAATAACTCTGAAAGCACGACGAATAACTCCAGCATTCGCCTCATGTGATTGTTTTGGGAAACGGAAAGAAAACCTGACTGTAAAAATGTGCTGCATATCCTCGCCAACTATAGATCCGAACGTTACTGCTCACCCACCAGGCTCGGTATTCTATGATCCTCGGTGGTCTCTCGTTCAGGAGGATACCGGTATGAATCCCCATCTGGGCATACAGATTAGGGTTTTCTATGCATGCGGGTTGAAGGGATAATACAGGACGATAGATGTGGCAACCATTTAGGAATGAATTGGATGTTTCTCACTCTGGCTGAAAAAATGCATAAAATATGGCGTAATTTTTGAGGGTCCACCCACGAAGGGAGAAAGTTTACGAGTTTATACTACAAGAGAAGTTTCTAAGCACGAAATGTGCCATCTTCAAGGAGTATCTGGTATTCAACAAATAAAAAATGTTCGCTCCTGCATGCGTGTGTTGGTTGAGGGCAGATCTTAGAAATTCCAAAGACGTATTTCGATCTTGTATCTGAGGGAAAAACTATGGCTTTATTCCTCGAGTTGCAAGTTTGTCGATGTTCACGGGGCGACGGATGATTGGTCCCTTTCGAAGGATGTACTCAAAGCATGGTGTCACAGGTTGGACGACCAGCTCTTTTAATGCTTATCTAACATGATCTGGTAACACTACATGGCACATAGGTCCTTGGGTTTAACGTGGAATCTGAAGGACTGAAACGTTTTTGCAAACTTGACATGATGCAGTAAACAAAGACGAAAATTTCACTAAGTTTTACTGGCACACTCTGATAAGAACGAAATAACGCACATCCATATACATTTTCTGTTTCAGTAGACAGAAGAGAGAAAAAAAAAATCTGCAGAGCATGACATTGCCATTATGATCCAGGTGAAAATGACACCTAACACGGAAACACTATGCAGGCACTAATCCTCCAATACAGAGTTTATGTCAGAATTGCCGCTGATCGTGTGATCATATTCCCAAACTAACTAGTATAGATAAATTTTTTGATCAATAAACAATAATACAGTACACGTTTGGTTTATTTTTGGCCCATTCATCATCATATATCAAGATAAAATACTTATTACTATTTTAACAACATATTTGCTTTACTCAGGTGTAATTATAGTATTTTTAATCTTGTTCATAAACACTAAACTACTTTTTTTTTTTTTTTGCAATACATTTACATAGCTCATACAATATGACTTTTACAATGCACGAATTTTTACAACACATTTGATTGGAACAGTTCATAAATTAGACTTTGGTGCTTTACCTAGCACTGATATTTGATACCTAATACTAAATTACAGGACACTGGCAAAACACCACATGTCTCGGCGGGAATTTTCAGAGGCGGTTAACCCGACCTTCACCTCTGGCACAGCTTGCTGCGTAAAGCTGAAGTACACCAGAACGCTTCCGTGGTTCCGATTCCACGTTAAACTGTAGGTCCCCTGTGCCCGGCAGGATTGTCGCGTTAGGTTAAGGCGGTTACGATAGGGGTAGAAGGCGCAGCCAATAAAAACCCCTTTCTCCAGGTCATTACGACCACACAGAATTATTATTCATTATTATAATTTTTACAGGATCACATTTTATTCATAACCTTCCAGCCAAATACCCACTCTTTCCCTAAATCGTTTGGATGCTATTGACGTGAATGGCCTGGAAATCTTGGGCGATGCATGTTGAGAGGATCGGAGCTTTCAACGTCATCTGATACTCATGCGTTCCGATATAAATCACCCCGTTTCTTGCTGTCTGCTTAATATTTGCGTCTACTTTCGCGACTACCGTAAAGTGACTTGCTTCCTACACTGACAAACGTGAAAGTAGTATTGTATCCACGAATCACGGAGCTATACAGGACGGAAGCGAATCTTAAGCCTAATACCCACTAGGACTCTAAGAATCGATTCAGAATTCAGAATGTTCCGCGCTGCGTAGATTGACTGTTCAGAGTCTGCTCCGGCACAAGAACAGTGTCCAAGATTCATGTTGCGATTCAGTCTTTTTTTTAATGGTAAGGAATTCGGCCAAGGCATTTTTGAAGGAAGCATCGCGGCATTGGCCTGGAGTGATTTTGGAGAAACCATGGAAAACCCAAATTTGAATGCGCGGAAGGGGGGACTCGAACCCGCGTCCTCTCGAATGTGAGGCCAGAGCGTTACCTCTCACCCACTATGCTCTGTCACAGAATTCTCACAGTTACTCAATAAAGAGGGCGACGGCTGCAGAAAAACCTAATTAACCCACAGAAAGACTTGCCAAAATACCTTGAAGTAAAATAAAATTGCTGTTTGTATACAACCTCAACACATCTTTCAACTGAAGAATGAAAGAGTTTACGCCGTGATATCAGTAAAAGTGATACCAGCATATTAAATACTTTTCCAAAACCAACAAGCGATGTAATGGTTAACTTTGCTATCATTCGGTGTCATCGAGTCTTCTGGCTCTTGAAATCTCTGCAATCGAATATTCTATAAGTAAGAATCCACATATCCCCTTGTGGAAACTAACCGTGCTATTAATTTCTGTAAGTAGAATCGGCTAAAATCTGATTACCTGTGGATTTGTTAGCTTGGCCCATTAAACCCACAGGTTCTGCTCTGGAGAAATGTTAACTCTTAATACTACAAGGCATGTTTCTAAGCGTAAAATGTACTGTGTCTACGAACTATTTGGTATTCAACGAATAAAAAAATAATAAAACGCGTAGCTGTACTCTGAAATCAAGAACTGAAACCTGCACAATCTACAATTTTTATCATGAAGGGGTGGTGGCACCTAAGAACGTTTTGTTATGAGGAAACCTCTCAAAACAGATGGACGGACGAAGAAATTAATGGCGGTCGATGTTTTTTTTTTTTTTGTGCGGGCCCCGACCTGTATAATACAGGCGATTGCAGGTAGGGTCGGGGGAGGCCGGCCGGCTGCGGCGGTATATGAGAGATTCATTTGAGGCAGCGGGCGGGCGCAGTATTCAAATCACATAACGTTAAAACTAGTATCTCGAAAACGGCTCGACAGATTCTCATAGAATAAATTTCTCTGTACTTGGCGGAAAAATTACTTGTAAATTGATATGTCGTAACACTATTTAAAGATTAAATCTTGCTTTATATGTTTTAGAACTTTGAACCCACGACCACCTGCCTAACAGGAATATGAGACTGCATTTCGATCATAATTAACTGAATTAAGTATAAAATCGTGATAATACAATTTATTTTTACAAAATCGATGAATTTGTCAACTAGATACACAGATAAACGGTATATTTCCTCTTCACTCAAACACTGTTTACAAAACACTCATGCACATTTACCTAAGTACAGATTTGTGCCCCCACGGTAGGGTCTTGCACTGCGTGAAATTATTACATAACCCACGCAACGGCCCCTTTGGGAGGCGAGGAGGCGGCAACTTCTTTGAGGCTTAGAGGTGGTGCCGCCCTCACTAGTATATTATTATTATTTACTACATTTAGACGATCTGAGCTCACACCCGCTTCCATAACACGGTCCCTCGGTCAGGCTAAGTAGTGGCACGTGGCACCAGCCTCATTTGCATATTATTTATTACCCCTTTGAGTTACGTTAGCGCTGTACTACTTGAGTTCACACCTGCGTCCTTGAAAAGGGGTCGATCCTCATTAGTATACAATTCACGACCCCTAACTTGGGTTAAGAAGTGGCACGTGGCACCGGTCTCATTTGCATATTATTCCCATTAGTATACAATTTATGACCCCCATTTAGACGATTTATGACCTGTAACTTAGGTTAAGAAGTGCCGCGTAGCCTCATTAGCATATTATTCCCATTAGAGTACGATTTACGATGAGCTCTCTCCCGCCTTGTCACACTACTTTTGACTATACTGTGGATGCTGATTTCCACGCTCACTCGACACATTGTTCCGCCTGTCCCCATTGATATTATTATAATAATAAAGTCACTGTGCGTCTCTGCCTCCCTGTTTCAACTGCATGCCTCCTCTTCCGTAACCATTATGTCTTCTCTGTGGCCAATTATTTGATCTGTTATCATAATGCCTGTCGCTCTGCTTATTATATCCATAACTAACCTCTCAGTGATTTTCAAAATTATTTTCGTTCCTTTCATTACATCGATCTATTTTTTCGAGAACTTCCAGAAATTTATCAATTTTGTCCCACTGACTGGTAACCAGCTTCTCTTGGACATCTATTGGTATCTTCTGCAACAATATTTATATTTGCTCCACTTCTACTACAGGTTGATCCAAGTAACGTAATTCTTATCTCATTACTTCAAAAAAAAAATCACGCATTCGTCCATCGCGTCTGCTGTACCGCCGACAATTATACAAAACACTTTTTCCTCTTCTCTGCATCTGCTCCTACCAAAATTTGTCCCGAAACATGCTTAAAAATTAATTGTATAATCATCACAATCCTCAGGTATTTCACAACTCCTAGAAAATGTTTCTTCTTTCAGCTTGTCTCTTACATATCGAATCTTATCGCTATCCGTCCATTCTGCTGGAAAATCTTTAGAGTATATCTTCGCAAAATCTGCAGGATGGATTTTTCCACCTGGTTTTAAATTTACTTCAGGTAAGGGTAATTGACTGCATGCTTTTAAGCTGCCACTAACACCCGCTTTAGCCTGTTGTGCCACTTCTTCCAATCTTTCCTCCATATGGTCAAAACGTTCACCGACACAGTTAACTTTGTGCGACAACCCGCTGAATTGCTGTTATATTTTTTCAGACTTCTCTACAGTCTATTTTATCTGCTTCTGGCATTCTTCTTGATTTTCCTTCAGTTTCGAATTTAGGGAGTCTTCGATTTCCTTATAATTTCTCCTCTTTGTTCTTCCACACACTGTTTTACCAAAACGGAAACACCTCGTCTCATGTCTGCTTTAAAATTTAACAAACCATTTTGTATCTCTTGTTTTCATTTTTTCTGTATTCTACTTAATTCCTCTTTCAATTCGCTCTTCATTTCTCGACTCGATTTTTCTGGATTTGATAAAACTCTCCTTTCCAATTCTCCCATAATTTGTTTTATTTCTCGACTTGTTTCATCCTGTTTTTGTATTAAAAGGCAATCATTTCTTGTATATCTATATTCCTATCTCGAGTATAATCTGTCTTAACTGGCTCCGGCGAGAAAACATTTTGTCTTGGATACTGCCCTCCTTTTTTTTATCATTTTCACTATCTAAAATATTATCTTCAGTTCTACCACTAAGGCTGCTATAGGCAAAACATGCATCAACCCGCATTTTCATTAGGACTACTACTAAATTCAGTTTGGATACTGTAATTAATACCACTGTTTTCTTCCCTGTTTACATCATTAACATGGGCACTGCTATCTTCAGTATTATCAGTTTGCCAACCCGACATATTAATCAGGTCTTCCCCCCCAAACTACTTCCAGCATTCACCCTTAATAATGCTTGGCAAGTATTATCCATGGCAAAAGACCAAATAAATTTTGAAACCTCCACAAATAATTTTATTACGCGGGATCAAACAGACCGCAATCAAACAACACAGACTTTCTCAAGGTTAGCAGCAACACAACACTACAATGCCGCTCGATCAACGCTGATAATTCACTCAACACTCTCGAAATCAGAACTCAAAATTTTACTTACAATGAGTTAATATGCAGTTTTTGGAATGCATACAGAAATGCACTACAGCGCTGAAATAAAGCAAAACATGCATATTCACAAAAATACTAATTCATAAACTTAACTTAACGAGAATAACTTTCCCCATTGATTTTGAATAATTTTCTTTTGTTTAAACTTAACTAAGAGTTCCACAGATTCCTAAATCTATGTTAACCATACTACTACAACTTATAACATAATATGAATTTACTGGTTGCTTCCTTATACCTTTGGGCATCTGACATTTTCTTTTTCAATTTAACTTACATTTACAATTTTGAATCAAAATTTTCCTTTCTATGAACAACTTTTAACAATTCAAATTGACTTTAATATTGCAATGAACTCTTCACAGGTTTGCTGCCGGATAGCGTTTGTAAACGACGAGCTTTCGGCGACCAACTCCGTCGCCATCTTCGGGTCTGATGTTAGCGCTGCTGCGACCAGAGCTGCAGTGGCAAGCCTGGCGTCGTCGTCCTGAGCATTTTCTGAAGCAGTTTATTGCGAAGGGTTTGTCTGTTGACACTTCCTTCAAACGTTAAAAGGTCAGTTGCATTACTTTTGGTGTGTCTTTTGGTTTGCTCGGTTCTATTTTTAGTTTTATGTCAGTATTGACAGCGGTCTCTTGTGCTTGTCGTACAATGTATAGTATTGCCCTAAGTTGGCAATTAGGGGATTGTTTGAGTCTCTAGAAGCTCGGTAAAAAGATCTTGTAATCTGTGCGATTCTTTGTTCGAGCATCGGAATACCTGCGGCTTCGTGCAGGTCAGCTGTGGGAAACCGGGAAGGCACGTGTAGTGCTCGCCGAAGCGCACGATTCTGCATAATCTGCAGCCTTTTTATCGTGGACCTGGAGGCGTAGCCCCATACGGGACACGCGTACTCAATTACCGGTCTTATCAGGCTGCAATATACGCTCACTCCGGTATTGGCTGCCAGTGCGCTGTCCGTATTTAGAATAGGGTACAGCTCCCTCAGCCTCGTTGCGGCTTTGAGTCGGGACTCCTCGATGTGACGTTTCCATGTGAGCCTGGAGTCAAGCGTCACACCCAGGTATTTTACAGTGGTTGACCACTCGATGTCCTCTCCGTGGAGTCGTAGTTTTGGTGTCTGGTTGCGCTGGCGATCACGTTTCCCCAGACGTCTCGTCAGCATTATTGCTTGGGTCTTGGTCGAGTTTATGGTAATCCTCCACCGCCTGGCCCAGGCTTCAGTTTGTTGAAGTACTCCTTGTAGACGCCGAATGGCAGCAGCTTTACATCTATGCGCGGTGAAGAAGGCCGTGTCGTCCGCGTATAGGGCTGTGCGAACCGTTGCTGGAGCAGGGATATCGGCAGTATACAGGTTGTACAGTACCGGCCCTAGTACTGACCCTTGTGGCACACCTGCATTGATTGGGCGGCGAGAAGATAGTTCATTCCCAACTATCACTCTGAAGGATCTTCCAGTGATATAACTCTTAATTAGCTTCACAAGCGGGCTGGGGAGTCCCTGATTGTAAAGCTTATAAAGTAGTCCGCTGTGCCAAACGGAGTCAAATGCTTGTGCCACATCTAGCAGGACTAGCGGACAGTAGCTCCGATGGTTGAATGCGGTCGTGGCGCGCTCAACTATGCGCATGATCTGCTGGGTGGCGGAGTGACCCCTCTGGAAGCCGAACTGGAACTCCGGGATGATGTTCTCTCTGCGGATATGTTCCTCTTGAGAAGGAGCCTCTCAAAAACCTTGCTTAGGGACGGGAGGGGACTTATGGGCCTGTAGTTTGGGGGAAAGTTCCGTTCTTTCCCTGGCTTATGGACTCCGATCACCGTTGCCTGCTTACAGCATCGGGGGTAGTGCTGAGTGCGTAATATACAGTTGAACAGCTCGGTTATGCGTTCTACTGCTGGAGCTGGAAGGTTTTTCAGCAGCCTATTTCCCAGGTTATCATTTCCAGGTGCCTTTTTGATGTTTAATCTGGAGATGATTCGGCGAACTTCTTCTGCAGAGACCTCGTCGGTCTGGTAGCCGTCGTCATCAGCGGCGAGGGAAGCGCCGCAGTCTTCTGCGGATATCCGCAGATTCTTCCTCGTCGTCGTCCTGCGCAGGCCGAAACTGCTTCTCAAAGTAATCGGCGAGGGCATTGGGCCTTGTCTTTATCGCTGAACACTAGTCCCCTCTCGCCATGTAGCGGGGGCAATCTTGTTCGCTCTTGGTGAACCGGCGGGTCTCGACCCACAGATTACCGTCGGTGACGTTCAGCGACGCCAGGCGAGCGGCCCACTCTCTGTTGCGGTGTTCCTGGAGACTGACCTTCAGCTCACGCTGCAGGCGATTTAGGAGGCGCCTGGTGTTGGGCTGTCTCGTAAGCCTCCACTCCTTAGCCACTCTGTTCTTGTGTCTAATCTGAGCCAACAGATGTGGCGGTAATTGGCGTGACTGTTGTCTTGTCACCGGAGGGGGCGTTGCAGAATTCGCTGCGTCAAGGATGACAGATGAGACTTGTTTTATCGCCGCCTCAATTTGCCTCTCGTCCAGTGGGCGCAGACGCTGGAGGGATTCTGAGACTTCTTCACGGTACAGTTCCCAGTTTGTCCGGTTATAATTAATTTCATTTGGAACAATTCGTCTCCATGATCCAACGTCGATATTCATCATGACCGGAGAGTGGTCTGATGAGAGCCTGTTCATGGTGGTGGCGGAGACGAAGCCAACGATGCCTCGGGTGATTACTATGTCAAGGACATCAGGGCGGTTGCCGCTCCAGGGGTGGTGGGTCGGCTCGTCCGGGCCCCAGACCTGGAGATTGTTCCTGGCACTCATTCTGTATAGCTGGTTTCCCGCTGGATTGCTGACTCTTGACTTCCATGCAGGATGTTTTGCATTGAAGTCTCCTCCAATGATGAGCTTACCCCTAAGGGTGAGCAGCTGGCGGATGTCATCTTCAATCGGTACTCTCCGTGGAGGTCTATATGCTGAGACGACGGTGACCGGTCCCGATGTGGTTGCCATTTCGATTGCTGTTGCTTCGATTATTTGCAGTGGTGGAGTGTGTACCGTGTGGTGAGGGATGCCTCTTTTAATGTATATGGCCACTCCTCCTCCCGCAGTGGGTCTGTCGTGACGGTAGCACAGGTAGTTGGCTACCGTTGCTCTGAGACCAGGTTTTAGGTGAGTTTCGGCTACTAGACATATGTCTACGTTCTCTTCCCGTAGGAATTGCCGAAACTCACCGAGTTGCTGGATAATGCCGTTGGCATTCCAAATGCATATTGATATGCCATCTATGTTAACTCTGTCCATGACTGGCGTGGGAATTCTGTGGAAGGTCAGCTCGGTGAGCCGTCGTTATTGCGGATTTAATGTCCGCGGCCAGTTGATCGAACTTTGTCAGTAGTGTCGTTAACATTGTCAGAAGCGACCCTACAATGTCGAACAGACGATCTATAGCTGCTCCTCCCTCGTTGCTTTGTGTGGGGAGTGGACAGTGCTGTTGGTGGATTTGCCTTGCTTGAGTGGGCAAGTCTTGAGTTTCTTCCGCTTGTGGCAGTGGTTCTAAAGGGTCCTGCGACTGGCTAGTTGATGCCTCCGCGTAGGAGGTCATTGGTGTTGTTTTCTTTGACGGTTGGTGTTCTTCTTCTTCTTATTGGGACCTTGTGCCTTTTCCTGCGGGATTTGCGCTTTGGTGGCTTCTGAGATGTCTTGGGTGACTTCTGAGATGTCGTGGTGGTTGCGTTATTATCACATCTTCGTGGTTGTTCCGCTCTGTGGTGGGTTTGTCAGCCAGTTGTTGGGTGTTCCCGGAATCCTTTTTCTTTTCCTCACGCTGCTTTTGCGCGTTGGCAGCCTGTTCTGCAGCGACCCCGCGCTGCCTGTCCCTTGCCCGTTTGAAGGCCATGCAGCCTTTATAGCTGGCCACATGCTGACCACCGCAATTGGCACATTTGGGACTGCCTCCCCCTTCTTAAGAGTGCAGTCATTTGATAAATGTGCTCCTGCACACTTTACACATTTTGAGGGAATGTTGCAGTGGCGGGCGACATATCCTAGGCCTGCAGTTGAAGCATTGGACTGGGCCATTAGAGGATCTCAGTTTTTCAACTGAGATGCACAGTGACATAAGGTACTCCAGTTGAAAGATTTTTCTATTTTGGGGCCTGTCGGGCATGACCACTAAAAATAGTGGCTAATGTCTGAAGTGCCAGGTCTTTCAGCTGGGCCACTGTGCGTATGTCAAGTCCGAGATCTTCAAGCTCTTCCTTAATGTCATCAGTTGGTATGGTTGAGGGCATCCCACGGAGGACGACCTTCAGTATCTTCTCGGCAGCAGAAGGAAGGTATAATAGGGTATGCCCTTCCTCTGCAACGCTGCGGTCACCTTAAGGTAGTGGTCGGTCGAACTAAAGCTTAGCTTGATCTTGTCGCCTCCGGCGGACTTGGCTTGGAAGGGGATTTTCAGTATGCTTTTGATCATTTGGTACAGTTCCTTATAACTGTTTTGAAATTGTACCACAATAGGAGGAATCAAATGCTTTGATTGCTGTTGTTGTATTTGCTGTTGCTGTTGTTGCTGCTGCGGCTGCTGTTGTTGCTGCTGCGGCTACTGTGTGGCTGCTGGTGTTGCTGCTGTTGTTGCTGCTGCAGCTTCTGCTGTGGCTGTATTTGCTGCTGCTGCTGTTGTTGTTGATGATGATGATGCTCTGGTTCTTCCTCGATCACCACGTCGTATGGGTTGCTGAGTTCAATTCTGCCAGGGTCTAGAGTAGGCGGAGGCTTACAGGTGCGACGCGCCTCCGTGAACCCTTCACCGTCTGTTTGGTCCCTAGCTGAACTTGTTTTTCTGTTCTTTTTCGTGGATTTACAGCGAAACAGGAAAGTGGCGGATGGTTCCGGGAAACTGAAGGCACCGATGACTTTCTTCTTTCCCGCCTTTTGTCTTTGCTGGTCGTGGCGAGCTGCGACACAGGGATGCTGAGTTTACTGTGGCTGGCTCCTTCTCACTCCTCGACATCTTCGCTTTACCACCGAGGAGCGGTGAGGTGCACCGCTTAGTTGCGCGGGAGTCAAGTCCGTGGGCAGGCCGGTTGTCGATTGCGTTGTGTGAACGGTCCCAGTCGTATCCATAATCGAATCCGAGTTCGGTTGCCAGATCGTCGAACCATCTTGCGTAGCCGTCTATTCATATCCGTCGCCAAGTCCGTTTCCGTTAGCCGGGTGGTAAACGTGGCCGCTATTGCCGCCGGCAAAGCCGAGTGCGCTGGGGCACTCGGCCCGCCTGGCGCGACAACGCGGCGAGCACTTTCCTCATCGCACATCTTGACTCAGCGGATACCAACTCGGAACTGGTTGCAAGCCTGGCCCCGCAGTGGCCTATATAGGCTAGATCCCCTCCTCTTCCTCCCCGCCACCGCGCTCCGAGGTCCACGTCGCCACCGGCTCCATATTGCGCCCGCAACGCTGGGTGGCCTCTCCCGACTTTCTGTTGAAAGGACGATTCCGAGTTGATATCTCGTAGCGAACGGACGTGTTTATCGAGCGCTCAAGATAGAACAACAACCTTGGCTAACGTGTGACGGACTTGATTCGATTCAGGAAACTTGGTACAGGAAACTACGCGCGGCAATAACCTACATCTAACTGCCCTCCTAGCTGTTAGGGAAATTTGTGTCTCAGGGACTATCCACTGGGTAGTATCCCGCGGGCGCTGAGGTTTAGGGTTGCTCTTGTTGCCGGGAATCCTAACGGTGACAACGAGGCACAAGAGCAACACCCCCACCATAGGCATGTCAGGGGTAAGGAGAGAAGAACAACCCGACGACGAAGAACAAAACAGTGAGGTGATGGAGGAAGAGAACGACCAGGATACTCAACTGACAACACAAGAACAGAACGAACAGTCAAATAGACAAGCATTTATATTTACTGGAAAACAGTTTAGTATAGGACAAGAAGGCGAAGTTCCGCAAGAAGGATTCAACTTTACAACAGTGTACGACAGAAGACGACGAGCACAAAATAAACAAAGAGAGGTACAGGAAATCCGACAAAACTCTCGAGAGAAGATGAAGTTGGACAACAGATTTGCAGTTCTATCAGACCACTCCGAAGAAAGCGATGGAGACCAAGAGGAGCACATGGATGATGCGTCACAATCAGGACAAGAAGAAGAAACAGAAGAACAAGGACCCCCACTTCCAAGGATACCACCAATTGTAACCTACCAAATAGGGAACTTCCTAGCACTAAACCAGAAGATAAAAAGCTTCATTACAGGAGAACTCAAAGTGATCTTCCGCGGAGACAGCCTAAAGTACCATCTTGAGACCATGGAAGATTATGAAATGGTGAGAAGTTTCTTCTTGAGAGAGAAAATAAACTTCTACACTCACCAGACCCCAGTTGACAAAAAGCTAAAGGTGGTAATCAAGGGGCTACCACCAACAACTCCAGAGGACATCATCAAAACTGAACTTATTAATTATGGTTTCGACGTACAAATGGTACACCAATTTAAAAAGAGAGATCCAGATACAAGGGACCTAATTCCACTTTCTACCTATTGTGTAACCCTAAATCCCGGAGAAAAGTCCGAGGAAATATACAACATGAGAGGAATACTATACACTAGAGTAAGTGTGGAGAGTTACAAATCCAGATTGGGACCAAGTCAGTGCCATCGATGTCAGAGACTGGGGCACACCGCAAATTATTGTCAAATGCCCAGTCGATGTGTAAAATGCGCGGGACGGCACGCTACAAAAAATTGCAAAATGAGCCATCAGGAGAAGGCAAAATGTGTAAATTGTGAGGGGGATCACCCAGCCTCGTGGAAGGGATGCCAGGCATACCAGGCCCTTTTGAGACCAATCAAAGCGAAGGTCCAAAATGAGGACAAATCAAAGGACACTAGAAAGACAAGAAATCAGGAGAAGGAAAAATTTATCCGTGACAGCGACACAAAGCAGTCAGAAGACAAAAACAAAGGGAACGTGGAACCAGGAAGAAGCTATGCAGATAAGGTGAAAACAAACCAACAAAAAGAAAATTTGCAGAAGCACCGAGAAGAGAAAGGAAGAGGCAGAGGAAATCAAAGACAAAAAGAAAACACCTTTATGGAGGATCTCAGTGAAATGGGACATCCTTGGAAGCATGAGTTTTAAAAAGGCAATCTCCATCTTTATGACAACACTAAAAGAAATAAAAGAAGCCACAAGTGTCTGGGGCAAAATCATCGCAATAATCAAAGGATTAAGCGAAATGATAGATTAATGGCTAATAAGAAGGGGAAACTACTTGATACCAATGTATATATTTTCAACGCAAATGTTTTAAAAAGCAAGAAACAGAATCATTGACTTTTTTAAAACGGAAGAAAGTGGACATGATGCTTATAACGGAAACACATCTAAAACCCACAGACAATTTCCGAATACCAAACATGAAAATTTACAGAAAGGACAGAGAGAGACAAAGGGGAGGGGGCACGGCAATCCTGATAAAATCAACCCTCACGCACCAACCAAAAACTTTGCCGGAACTTGAGAACATGGAAGCCAGTGCAGTGAGCATCAATGCAATAGATGGAGAAGTAACATTTTATCGCCGCATACGTAAGCCCTCGGAAACAACTTACAGAGAATGACTTAAATAGTCCAATGTCAATATCTGAGAGGGTCATACTGGGTGGCCGATCTAAATGCTAAACAATCCGGCTTGGAATAGTAGAGTCACCAAACGGAAAGGGTCAAAGATTAATAGAAATATCTGAAAGACTAAATCTAACAGTTATGGGCCCCGAGGAACCGACTTACATTCCTACCTCCGCAAGACAACAACCAGACGTACTGGATATAGTGATAGCAAAGAATATAAGACGAACTATAAACCTGGAAACCATAAATGACCTATCATCGGACCACAATCCAGTTTTGCTACAAATCAGGAAGTGGGCAAGCAGTCAAGAAAACCCGAAAATCGTTAAACAGACGGACTGGGATAGATTCACTAATTTAATTCAACAAAATATCTGTCCCACCATGGAATTAAATAATAAGCTGCAGATAGATAAAGCAATAAATACTCTAACAAAAATTATTAAAGAAGCAGAAAAAACATGCCTCAGTCGTAACGGTAATGGAGACAAAATGGAAGAACAAGGGTCAGCACTTATAGAAGAACTGAAGTACCTTAAGAACCAACACCGGAAGCGCTGGCAGAGATTTAGGGACCCAGCGGACAAAAGGGAAATGAACAGGTTCGCCAGGGAGATTAGGAAACGATTACAGGAAAGAAGAACCGAACAATGGGAGGACAAAATGTCCCGACTAAACCCTCCAACACCGTGACGCATGGAGCCTAGTGCGAGCACTTAAAGAACCAAAACCAGGCAAACAAGCTATCATGGGTCCGAATGGAGCGGTCTTTGACTCAATGAGC
Organism: Vandiemenella viatica; assembly: GCA_031002005.1. Classification (NCBI taxonomy): domain Eukaryota; kingdom Metazoa; phylum Arthropoda; class Insecta; order Orthoptera; family Morabidae; genus Vandiemenella; species Vandiemenella viatica. Next base: position 96,041,890 of record JARYHS010008075.1, on the reverse strand, counting down.
CAGGCAGAAATTTTAGCAGACCATTTTGAAGCACAACATGCAACACCAGAAGTACAACTAAACTATGGCCCATTAACGGGAAGAGGAAGAAAACCAAGCAAATTGCCGAAAACATCAGGAAGTGTGAGGATCCAGTAAACCCTGAGCTAACGAGCCCAACAGAGATAAAAACAATCATCAGGCGACTTAGCAGCAACAAAGCACCAGGAGATGACAAAATCTCAAATATGCACCTTAAAAAAACTGCCAAGAAAAGCAATAGTGTTAATAACAAGAATAATAAATAGCTGTATGCTACACTGCTACTTCCCAAAAAAAACTGGAAAACGGCCAAAATCATAGCCATCCCCAAAACAGGGAAAGCAAATACAGACCCAACCAATTATAGACCAATCAGCCTGCTCAGCAGTCTATCAAAAATCTATGAAAGGGTACTAAAAACAAGAATTACTCGACAACTTGAAGAAAATCATACAATTCGACTGGAACAATTTGGATTTAAAGATAAATTATCGGCAACGCTACAACTATACAGAATGGCCGAATTGATAAGCAAAGGTTTCAACACTTCCAAGTCAACAGCGGTGGTCTTCCTGGATATCCAGAAAGCATATGATAAGTTTGGCACGATATGCTGTTAAGGAAGCTACAACAAGAGACACAGATAGATCAGTGCTACATACGAATAATAGCAGACTACCTTACAAATCGAACCTTCTACGTGTCAGTAAAAGGACAGAGATCGACAAAACGACTAATGACAGCGGGAGTACCACAGGGATCAGTCATATCACCACCATGTTTTAAAGTCTACGTTAACAAATTCCCTGCAATTCCGGGAATCACCTTAGCTCAGTTCGCTGATGATACAGCTGCTATGTGTTCAGGACGTCAATTCAATGCAATAATTAATAAGATGCAGAGACAACTGCAAGAAGTAGAGAAATTGTGCATAACAAATAAAGTGTGCATCAACGCCAACAAGAGCGCGGCCGTGTTCTTCACAAAAAGACGAAGGAAACCGGACACACAATTACAACTCGCAGGACATGGAATCCCCTGGAAAGAAAAGCACAAATACCTAGGAGTGATATTAGATTCAAAACTCTTGTACAACCACCATATCAAGGATAAGTGCCAAAAAACCCTAGGAATTCTAATGAACCTATATCCGATTCTGTACAGTAAGGAACTGTCATTAGAAACAAAAATACGCCTATACAAAACCATAATTAGACCAACCATGCTCTACGGATGTGAAGTATGGGGGACGGCAAGTAACGTCCACATTCAGAAACTACAAATAATACAGAATAGAAGCCTACGTATAATACTAAAAGCAAATAGATATACACGAATAGACGACCTCCACGATTGGACAAACATACCAAGGATTCATACGGCTATTTTCCAACAAACTGAAAGATTCCACGAAAACATGACCAGAACAAGGCAGTCAGTAGAAAACTTAAGAGACGTTGGGAACTACAAACCAAAGAGATGGCACAAGTATAAAGTCCCCCTAAGTATACTTTACCAACCAGAATAATACAATAAAATAAAAATATACCTAACCACAGATCCTGTCCTGTACATACAACAAGGAGGTTTTCCCCCTGATAAGGGTTTTACCCTCCAAAGTGCACACCACAAAAAGAGAAAACAGATACAATTTGACACAAAGAAGCAGAGCTACCAAAGGTAGCGGGGCTTGCAGAAAGACACAATGTGACAAATAAAAAAAAAAAAAAAAAAAAAAATAAAAAAAAAAAAAAAAAAGTTGAAAGGACGTTGTCTTAGCAAAGACACGGCTGGCTTCCAGGCATCGCTAAGCCATATCCCCGAGTCTCTATTAAATAGGTCATTGTTCAGCCGTATTTCAATGGCTTCCCTAATGACCGAGTCCCAGTAGGAAGTACACTTCGCTAACACTTTTACTTGGCCAAAATCTATTTTGTGGCCGAAAAAACGTCCAGTGGAGCCAGAAAGCAAGCCCAAGGCGTTGGCCTTCATCCCCTATTCGGGCAGCACCTCCGGCAAGATAGGCAGGATACTGGCCAGACACGGAATAAAGTCCATATTCCGTCCTCCTGCCAAAATTCGTGATTGGCTCCGACCTGTGAAGGATGATATGGGGTTGAAAACGCCGGGGATCTACAAAATACCTTGCCAGTGTGGCAAGTCGTACATTGGTCAGACTATCCGCACCATTGAGGCTCGCATGGCCGAACACGAGCGCAACATCCGGCTCTTCCAGATAGAAAAATCTGCGGTCGCACAACATGCAGTCGAAAACGGCCACAAAATAGATTTTGGCCAAGTAAAAGTGTTAGCGAAGTGTACTTCCTACTGGGACTCGGCCATTAGGGAAGCCATTGAAATACGGCTGAACAATGACCTATTTAATAGAGACTCGGGGATATGGCTTAGCGATGCCTGGAAGCCAGCCTGGTCTTTGCTAAGACAACGTCCTTTCAACAGAAAGTCGGGAGAGGCCACCCAGCGTTGCGGGCGCAATATGGAGCCGGTGGCGACGTGGACTTCGGAGCGCGGCGGCGCACAGTGGGCCAGAATCGTAAAAAGCTGGCCAAAATATAGAAAGTTGTTCAATTTGCACCAAAGTTAGTATGTAAAGGTTATCGAAGTTGCTGATTAAGATTATAATGTCAAAAAGTGAAAAAATAAAATGGCGGATCCAATATGGCGGACAAATATTGCTAAAAGTCATTTTATTCATATAAAAGGAATTTTTGTGGAATTATCGAGGTTGCCAGAGTTGTTCAATTTGTACCAAAGTTAGTACGTAAAGGTTATCGAAGTTGGTGATTAAGAATATGGTATTAAAAAGTGAAAAAAAGAAAATTGCGGGTCCAATATGGCGGACAAATATTGATAAAAGTCCTTTGATTCATATAAAAGTAATTTTTTGGGATTTAGCGAGATTGATGATGAAAATTATGACTTCAAATATTTAAAAAAAACCAAAATGGTGGATCCAAGATGGCGGGCGGAAATTGGTAAAATTCTTTTTATTTATATAAAAGTCAATATTTAGAGGTTGTTGAAGTTAATGGTTAAAAATATAAGCTCAAAAAACGGAAAGCTCGAGTAAAGTACCAAATAGAGGATAGAAGATAGTATAAAATATTACAAAAAAAGAATTTTATTTCAATTACAGTTATTCGGTTAGTAAATCGTTTGCGACTATAATTTAAAGGTTTTGTTTTCTTCTTCGTTTTTATCTTCCTATTCTGCATCCTCAGCTGAATCGCCATCATCTTCAAAGACTGTTTCCTCATCATCTACATCGGAATCTTCATAATCTTCCGGCACAGGAACTAAGAGGGCAACGGCTTCTGACGAAAAACTCTTCAGTTTGTTTGATGATTTGCGCAGAGAAGAAATGTTGAAGTCTGTGGTTGCCAAAATCTCCTGAACACGTCTTCCATACTCTTAAGTCCGGAAAACTTTCGAGAAAAACTTATGCGATATTGCTTTATCAACTTATTGGTTGATTCTTGAGCATCCTCCGACAGTTCATATAATTATTGATTTATTTAGTACTTATTTCTTAAAACATGTTTGAAAGCGTTAAAAAGTAATTCCACAAAGCATTTAGCATATTTGTGTTTCAAAAAAATGTACTTTTTCATAATTATTAATGAAAAAATTAACTTAACATTAATAATTTCATTTTTTTAAAAAAGGAAACATTTTGCAAGCGTCGCTTAAAAAGTTGTTCAAAGCCGGAGTTGGTACTAGTAGGTGGATTTGAAGGTTAATTTACTAAGGTAATAGTATATACTTGTGGAAAAGGTGCAAAAGAAAGCGGAATATCTTGGAATTCGTAACTTATCTCTATTTTTTAAGCACATTTTAAAATTTTCTACCGCATTTTCCGGTATTAAGTTAATTTTAAAAAATATATGAAATTAATGATTTAATAATTACATAAATGTATTTTAATTAGTACATACTTCGTGGAACACAGTCCATATTTAAAATATTCGTTTCACTTACACAGAACACAAATATTTATCTTTAACGACAAGACTATTTTGTAGCCTGGTCGGCTGCATGCACCGCTAGCAAAGAAGTGCCGACTTTGACATGAAATATAAAGGAGGAAATCAACAATTGATAGTCAAAACAATCGGTATTCAGTAGTTCCAACATTACTGTAGCCAACCTGATAGTCGAAAATTCCCATCCAGACACTTTTTTTTTCCTTTTTTGGCCACGTTTTCAAGATTCTGGCCCACTGTGCGGCGGGGAGGAAGAGGAGGGGAGCTATAGGCCACTGCGGGGCCAGACAGGGCACTGAAGAGAGCCCTTCATCTTCCGCACCGGTTCCCCACGGAGGCACTCCATGAGGCAGCCGGAATTCCAAAAGTGAGGGACAGATTCCGACAATTGGCGGAAACATTCTATAAAAGCACAAGGCAATGCAACAATCCAGTGGTAAACACTATCGGCCGCTATGATACTAGCGTCGATAGACACAGAAGACCACTTAGCCTATTAAGTAATTGACACCATAAAGCAGACGCACCAACCGTAATGCATTGCAACACCACAATTCCGATGGAGTAAATGTCTTCGGACAAAAACTCTGCCATCCACCTGCCTGTTAACTAAGGCAGTGAAGGTGCCACGGCGCGGCGCTTGCCACTGCAGCTCTGGTCGCCGCAGCGCTAACATCAGACCCGAAGATGGCGACGGAGTTGGTCGCCGAAAGCTCGTCGTTTACAAACGCTATCCGGCAGCAAACCTGTGAAGAGTTCATTGACATCGACACGCCGGTAAAGTCTTCGTTTGGACTTTAATATTGTTAGAAGAAAAATTTGTATTCAGTTTATGGTTTTAATCTCAGTCGTACCGATTAACTGTTCAAATTAGCCACTATTTCCTCTTCTTGCTTTGTTGGTGTGGAATTGCAATCCCAAAGAATAGTTGGATTTCTACTTGCCAACTGCGTCAAACAAATCCTCTGCCGCGCGCTGCTGTTACCATGTCGGGAGATTCCAGCCTTTTAAGGTGACAGATTATTATTTAACTAGACGACCCGTGCGAAAACTTCGCAATTAAAATGCGATGAATAGTGAGGTTGAATGCTTGTAATATAATGAAAAGTACAACCGTACTTTTGTAGTAAATATATTTTTTTTTAGTGTAATAGGTACGCATCAAAATACTCACAGCATATTACGAAACAGTTAGGAAAATTTAAAACACTCTGTATTTACGAAAAACTGTCACTGACCTTAACAGGATAAAACCAACCTGAACAAAATGCACACAACATATCAACATCTCTGAAATATTTGTTGCTGTGCGAACAAAATGTTTACATTGGAATTGTATAGCAAAACGACAGTGTTTCCGTAAATATATATATATATCCGAAAAGCTACTTATTTAATAAAAAAAAGTTTATTGACATCTCTGTGATAACCGCTGCTGCAGTCTAGAGACTTGGCTCTGAACAGTCTCATATGCGCTACAACTCCGAACAGTCTCATATGCGCTACAACTTAAGTACGAAATTCCGAAAAAAAAATTCTTAATTCATGATTTTACCTAGCTGGAGACCTTAATTTTTAAAACGATATGTCATTTATTGATTTCGGCTAGGTATCGAAGAAGATAAATGCCTTGTAATAAAAAACACGTTGTGTAAATAATATTGATACTTTTTCCCTTTAGGGGTCGAATTCCAAAAACTTCTTTCCTAAAATATGATGTGACCAAAGCTGAGACATTATTCCTCATAATCTTACTTGATTTATCGATTTTGGATAGATATCCAGGGAGATAAGTGGCTCAAGACACAAAAAACGCATTTTAGAAAAATTGACGTTTTTGCCCTTTAAGGGTCGAATTACGAAAAATTCCTTTCTTGAAAAATAATGTTACCACGGTGGAGACCTTACTCTTTAATATGATACCTCATTTATCTATATCTGTTAGATATTAAGGGAGATAAATCGCTCGTGACACAAAAATGCGTTATAGAAAAATTTATACTTTTTCCCTTTAAGGGTTGAATTCCAAAATCATTCTTTCTTAAAATGTGATGTCACAAAGCTGAGACATTACTCCTCATAATCCTACTTCATTTATCGATTTCAGTTAGATAACCAGGGAGATAAATGGCTCGAGATACAAAAAACGCATTTTAGAAAAACTGACATTTTTGCCCTTTAAGGGTCCAATTACAGAAAATTCCTTTCTTGAAATATAATGTTACCACGGCGGAGTTCTTAGTCTTTAATATGATACCTCATTCATCTATATCGGTTAGATATTAAGGGAGATATATCGCTCGTGACACAAAAACGCATTGTAAAAATATTAATACTTTTGCCCTATAAGTATCGAATTCCGAAAAATTGCTGCCTTAATATATGACGTCACTAAAGCGGAGACCTTAATCTTTAAAATGATACTTCATTAAAGGATTTCAGATAGGTATCCTGGGAGATACAAGACTCGTAACATAGAAAACAGCATTTAAGAAATATTGACATTTTTGCCCTTTGAGGGTCGAATTCCAAAAACTTCATTTCTTAAAGTATGATGTGACCAAAGCGGAGACCATAAGCTTTAAAATGAACACCTCGTTCATTGAATTTGGTTAAGTATGAAGGAAGATACAGGCTTGTGACAAAAAAAAAAAAAAAAAACCTTATAGAATTAATATATATGACTAGACGATCTGTGCGAAAATTTCGCGAATAAAATGCGATGAATAGTGAGGTTGAATGCTTGTAATATAATGAAAAGTAGAACCATACTTTTGTAGCAATTTTTGTTTTTGTGTGTGTGTTTGTGTGTGTAATAGGTACACATCAAAATACTCGCAACATATTACGAAACAGTAATGAAAATTTTTAAACACTCTGTATTTATGACAAACTGTCATTGACCTTAGAAGAATAAATTAAATCTGAACAAAATGCACACAACGTATCAATATCTCTGAAATATTTGTTGCTGTGCGAGGAAAATAAATACCTGGTGACAGAAAAATGCGTTGTAAAAATACGAATACTTTTGCCCTCTAAGGTCAGAATTATGAAAAATTTCTTTCTAAAATGTGGTAAAAGAACCGAAGACATTACGAAAACCTCAATCTTTAAAATGTTACCTCGTTTATCAATTTTGTTTAATTGTTAAGGGAGATAAATGGCTCCAGATACAAAAAACGCATTTTAGAAAAATTGACATTTTTACCCTTTAAGGTTCAAATTACAAAAAATTCCTTTCTTAAAATATAATGTTACCACGGCGGTGACCTTATTATTTTATATGATACCTCATTTATCTATATCTGTTGTTAGATATTAAGGGAGATAAATCGCTCGTGACACAAAAATGCGTTATAGAAAAATTTATACTTTTTCCCTTTATGGGATGAATTCAAAAAACATTCTTTCTTAAAATATGATGTCACAAAGCTGAAACATTACTCCTTATAATCCTACTTCATTTATCGATTTTGGTTAGATATCCAGGGAGATAAATGGCTCGAGATACAAAAAACGCATTTTGAAAAATTGACATTTTTGCCCTTTAAGGGTCGAATTACGAAAAATTCCTTTCTTAAAATATAATGTTACCACGGCGGATACCTTATTTTATAAAATGATACCTCATTTATCTATATCTGTTAGATATTAAGGGAGATAAATTGCTCGTGACACAAAAATGCTTTATAGAAAAAATATACTTTTTCCCTTTAAGGGTTGAATTCCAAAAACGTTCTTTCTTAAAATATGATGTCATAAGGCTGAGACAATATTTTTCATAATCTTACTTGATTTATCGATTTTGGATAGATATCCAGGGAGATAAAGGGCGCGAGACACAAAAAACCTATTTTAGAAAAATTGACATTTTTGCCCTTTAAGTGTCGAATTGCGAAAAATTCCTTCCTTAAAATATAATGTTACCACGGCGGTGACCTTATTCTTTAATATGATACCTCATTTATCTATATCTGTTAGTTATTGAGAGAGATAAATCACCCGTGACACAAAAATGCGTTATAGAAAAATTTATACTTTTTCCCTTTATTGGATGAATTCAGAAAACATTCTTTCTTAAAATATGATGTCACCAAAGCTGAGACAATATTCCTAATAATCCTACGTTATTTATCGATTTTGGTTAGATATCCAGGGAGAAAAATGGCTCGAGATACAAAAAACGCATTTTAGAAAAATTGTCATTTTTGCCCTTTAAGGGTCGAATTACGAAAAATTCCTTTCTTGAAATATAATGTTACCACGGCGGAGACTTCAGTCTTTAATATGATAGCTAATTTATCTATATCTGTTAGATGTTAAGGGAGATAAATCGCTCGTGACACAAAAACGCATTTCAAAAATATTGATACTTTTGCCCTTTAAGGGTCGAATTCCGAAAAATTTCCGTCTTAGTATATGACTTTACTAAAGCGGAGATCTTAATCTTTAAAATTATACTTCATTAAACGATTTCAGATGGGTAGCAAGGGAGATAAATGATTCATAACACAGAAAACAGCATTTTAGAAATGTTGATATTTTTGCCCTTAAAGGGTCTAATTCCGAAAACTTTATTTCTTAAAATATGATGTAACCAAAGTGGAGACCATATGCTTTAAAATGACACCTCATTCATTGATTACGGTTAATTATGAAGGAAGATATAGGCTTGTGACAAAAAAATACCTTATAGAAATAATATATACTAGACGACCCGAGCGAAAATTTCGCGAATAAAATGCGATGAATAGTGAGGTTGCATATAATGTCACCAAGTTCAGTCATTACTCTTCATACTCCTACTTCATTTATCGATTTTGGTTAGAAATCCAGGGAGATAAATGGCTCGAAACACAAAAAACCTATTTTAGAAATATTGACATTTTTGCGCTTTATGGGTCGAATTACGAAAAATTCCTTTCTTAGAATATAATGTTACCACGGCGGAAACCTTAGTCTTTAATACGATATGTCATTTATCTATATGGATTAGATATCAAGGGAAATATAAGGCTCGTGACACAAAAATACGTTGTAGAACAATTTATACTTTTTTCCCTTTAATAGTTGAATTCCAAACACTTCTTTCTTAAAATATGATGTAAGCAAAGCTGAGACCTTATTCCTCACAATCGTACTTGATTTATCGATTTTGGATAGATATCAAGGGAGATAAGTGGCTCGAGACACAAAAAACGCATTTTAGAAAAATTGACTTTTATGCCTTTTATGGGTCGAATTATGAAAAATTCCTTTCTTAAAATATAATGTTACCACGGCGGAGACCTTATTCTTTAATATGATACCTCATTTATCTATATCGATTAGATATCAAGGGAGATAAATCGCTCGTGACACAAAAATCGGTTATAGAAAAATTTATACTTTTTTCCTTTAAGGGTTGAATTTCAAAAACATTCTTTCTTAAAATATGATTTCACAAAGCTGATACATTACTCCTTATATTCCTACTTCATGTATCGATTTTGGTTAGATATCCAGGGAGATAAATGGCTCGAGATACAAAAAACGCATTTTAGAAAAAGTGACATTTTTGCCCTATAAGGGTCGGAATTACGAAAAATTCCTTTCTTAAAATATAATGTTACCATGGCGGAGACCTTATTCTTTAATATGATACCTCATTTATCTATATCGGTTAGATATGAAGGGAGATAGATCGCTCGTGACACAAAAATGCGTTATAGAAAAATTTATACTTTTTCCCTTTAAGGGTTGAATTCCAAACACATTCTTTCTTAAAATATGATGTCACAAAGCTGAGACATTACTCCTCATAATCCTACCTCATTTATCGATTTTGGTTAGATATCCAGGGAGATAAATGGCTCGAGATACAAAAAACGCATTTTAGAAAAAGTGACATTTTTGCCCTATAAGGGTCGAATTACGAAAAATTCCTTTCTTAAGATATAATGTTACCATGGCGGAGACCTTATTATTTAATATGATACCTCATTTATCTATATCGGTTAGATATTAAGGGAGATAAATCGCTCGTGACACAAAAACGCATTGCAAAAATATTGATTCTTTTGCCCTTTAAGGGTCGAATTCCGAAAACTTTCTGCCTTAATATATGACGTCACTAAAGCGGAGATCTTAATCTTTAAAACGATACTTCATAAAACGGTTTCAGATAGGTATCCAGGGAGATAACTGACTCGTAACACAGAAAACAGCATTTTAGAAAAAATTCATTTTTGCCCTTTAAGGGTCGAATTCCGAAAACTTTCTTGCTTAAAATACGATTTAACCAAAGTGGAGACTATAAGCTTTAAAATGACACCTCATTCATTGATTTCGGTTAAGTAGGAAGGAAGATATAAGCTTGTGACAAAAAAATACCTTATAGAAATAATATATATGATGATTATCACCCTTATGCTAGATTTAAGGGTCGCCAGATATAAGCTGGCTACTTTCACAATTCATTCTGGCAGACGTCAGCAGATATATGCTGTAACTCCCTTCGGCGTGTTATGGATGCCTGGCCCACTTGGTCATCACGAACACAGTAAGCCGATACAGCTCTTACTTTTGGTTACCAGTAACTTATATCCTGCCAGTAAATACACACATGATACTAATGATTCCATCTAACAACTTCAATAAACCAAAACATACTGTTTGACTGTCACTTATAATTAATTTAATATTTTTGAAACCGAATTCCAACAAAAAAAATTACTATTGATTACAAAGTTCGCCAAAAATAAAATCTCCAGCCCACGTGAGAGCTTTCCCGCGCACAACAAAGCAACAACTCCCGCGTGCAGACAACGACTGTGTGATACTTGAACTTAAGATTAACATAATGTTACCATGGAGGAAGGAATAATATGGAGACGACGCAAGAGACCTTTACCACGCATGGGAGTGAAGCAGGCCGGCGGAGGAGTGGGGGGGCATGGCCGGAGTGGTGGGGGCTTGACCGCTTCCCAACAAACACGGGGAATATGTACAAACACCTCAAGGGGACTCTAGGATAAACGTGACGCCGCAATCTGGTGATGGATTATTATGTAACGCGATGAGACAAATAAAAAATGAAGAATAAAATTTTTTGATATCCTGCTTAGTTTTCGAGATATTCTGTCTCAAATGTGAAATGGTTTGGTTGAAATTCAGAAGAAAAAAATTATTCAAAGTCAAACTTTATGATGAATTTTTATTTAAAAGACGAGACAAATAAAAAATAAAGAGTAAAATTTTTCGATATTTCACCTAGTTCTCGAGATATACTGTCTCAAAAGTGAGGTGTCTTGAGTTGAAATGCAGAAGAAAAATTTCGCAAAAGTCAAATTTAATGATGGATTCTTATGTAACACGACGAAAAAACTCGATAATAAGGAATAAATGTTTTCGATATCTTGCTTAGTTTGGAGGATATACAACATCCAAATTGAGGGGTTTAGGTTTAGATGCAGGCTGGACCAAAAATTAATTCTGTCAAAGCCACAATGATTACATGGTTGACATGCAGAATGGATATTTCAGTTTTATTACTACCACTTGTGGTTAGTCTGAAATGTGTCCTAGACCAGAAAAAAAGTAAGAGGACCCACTCTAGGGATGAGCAACCAAGACATTTTGTTTATTCAGTCACCTTAATGAACATTCTCTTGATCAAGATGTGTTGTCTAATTTCACAGCCCTACTTATTAGGACAATTGTAAAAAAATTATCTCTCAGTTAGATTTAGATACGGGGGGGGGGGGGGGGGGGAGAGAATGTTGTACAAAAAAAAGAGACTAAATTAGAAACACATTCCCCAAATTGATTTTGTTCAAAGGCCAATAACTTCTTTATTTATGAAGCCCATTTTTATTTCTGCATGAACCTGTTTCGACATAAATAGATGAGAAAGATTTCAAAATCGGTAAAAATAGGTATAGACGTATTTACAAACAGAAACAAGTCTTATATGAAGCTTTAAAAATAACCTAAGTCAATGGCCTGAAATAGCTATTTAAAAAATTAATAAAACTCACAGCTTCTCACATAACAGTTAATTTCATCATCCATTGTCAGTATAATCAGCAACGTGACGAAAGAAATCGTAATAGTAAATTCACTGAATCGCGAAGTAAAACACGCCCCTTTAAATCTCATTTTAAACACTCGTTAAAAAATAATGCTAGTCTATTATGTGCAAAATAGCAAGTTTGCTGATTTTCTACACTACACCAAGAAAAATTTGAGAACAAAGTCATCCCATTGAGAGCTATGACTAAATATTTATAGACGTGCTGCAAAGTTTGCGGTGTCGACCGCTCACTTCAACAACGATAATTACAATTCAACTTACTTATGAAATGATATTCCAGGTTCTTTCCTGTCTGGCCTATTTGTGCAACCGTACGCAACACAAGCTGGCATTTTTAAACACTTATACACAATACTAAATGAAATAATCACTGCATCTACCACAATGTGAACACCTTAATTGTTGGGAAGCGCCATATGGTCGCTGCCGGTGCTGCCACCATGCGGGAGAGTTTAGTGCTTGCTTCACCGATTCAGCGTCACTTCTCCTCCATGTAATTCCTTCCTCCATGGTCAACTATACAAACTACAATCTTTGGAACTCATTACAATTATTTGTATTAATTTTTTTTAAATCATAAAACAGGTACAATTAATATTAAATCAATTTTTTTACTAATTTAAACAAAATAGACAATAATTATTATACAAAAGGGTTAGAAATAAATGTCACACTTCATCATGTTCCTTTTTTTTCCTTATTCCCTCTCTTTTACATTTTTAAGAACTAAAACTACCCTTTCTTCATAATTAAAACTCTTTCTATTTTGAAAAATAACACGTTCTTGCATTAATCTGTGAGCAGTTTTCTTAAACATTAGTTCAATAGGTAGAATATTAGTTGTATCACTAGGTATGGAATTAATTAAATTCTCAAAATTTTCTACTTCATAAGCCCACTTACTATGTTGGTCTTTACAATACGTCCTAAACCAACATCCTGTTCCCCTCATCAGGCACTCTACGGGATTTCCTGCCAGATGATAAGCTGAAGTATGTACAACTTTTATCCCTTCCTGTTCGAGTTTTCCTACTACCTTACTAGTAAACTGTGGGGCATTGTCGGAGAGTTTCTTCATAGGTTTACCTACTTTCTGACAGTATTCGTCAATTACTTTCATAACCAAAATATTTGCATTGGTTTTCTTTATTGAGTAAAGTTTAACGAACTTAGAAAAAAAAATATGAAATAGAACTAGAATCTGGGTCACCCCTCCCCGAGACATGGGTAGCGAGCCAAATACATCAGCAGAAACCAATTATCCACTTGGAATGATATTTTGTATTTTTCCCACTCACTTAACACACTATCTATTTTAGCTTTTTAACACACTTGACAGCTTGGAAATTTTTCTCTCATTTTATTTAAATAGATATCCTCCCTTCACACTCGGCAACATTTGGATGGCCTATACTGCCCGTAACTATTGTGATGGTGCCAAACAATCTTATCGACCAATCTTTCTGGAAGCAATAACTTCCAACTTCCATCATCTTCACTGGTCCTTCTAAACAATACCCCTTCATGCAAAATATAGTATTTCTGCAGCTTATCTTTATGGTCTGGGTAATCAAGATTTTACATTGCTATAGCTACATCTTTATCCTGTTCGTCGTTAATTTGTCTCAAGGAATACTTAACTTCAGTCTCATGATACTCCTTTGAGATAAGCAATTCTAGCTTCAGTCTGTGGTCTTAGGCACCTCTTTTTGGAATTCGGAATGTTGACCTAACAGTAAACGTGACAAAACGTCTGAAACTTATATTGACTAGCAGTCCTATAGGATAGGTAATGGCTGGGAAAAAGAACGCGGAGGAAACTGGCAACGGCCTTTATGAAGTATCAACCCATCATTCGCCTGGAGAGTTTTTTGGAATCATGGAATACCGAAATCTGGATGGCCGGACGGAGATTCGAACCACGTCCTAATGTCAGGTCAAAGCATTAACACAGCCTGAATACCGCTAGGCAGGATACGTCCCATTTCCTTCTATATTACTAAGTCCAGTATCCGAAAATGGTCCTTTCGCCTACATCATATTTTTGCTGATTTGGTACCGAAGGCGATTGATGAGGGGTAAGACTCGAGGCGACGCGGATCCGAATTTCCGTCCATCCTTCCTTTCCGAAATTACTTTAGGCGATTTCCGTAATGGTTCCTTCAGAAGGGCATGAGTGAATTCCTTCCCGCTCTTTGTTCCCAGTCGTCCCCCGACTTTAATAACTCGAATGTTGATGACGTAAAAACACAAGGAAAAATATTGTTAATTTAAAGTCATTGGATCTTTTTCTTTTATGTCTCTCAACTGGTTTGATGAAATCTTCAATTTCTTCATCTGCTTTAATCTTCTCATTGCAGCGTACTCAACGCAACCTATGTTCTGAATTATATGTCAAATTTTCTAAACGTTGTCTCCCTCCGAACTTTTAAACTTAACCAAACTCTACTAACAATTTAAACAGAATGGAATGTCTTCATCATCTGTCTCATCTTCCTGAGAGACTGTTCCACAAATTTCTTTCTTCATTAGGCATTTCCAACATATGTTTATTTCATACTTAATCTATGCACGTTATTTTTTATAACAACATAATTATTTCATTGCTTCACTTTCCGTTCTTCCCGCCTCACCATGCTTTTCTTCGTTTATACTGTGCTACATAAGTTCTGTGATCCATATACGCAGTTCTATAAAATTCTTTCTGAGTGGAGTCAATAAAATTTTAAATATGTTAATTAATGATGAAAAAGATTTCGATTTTTTAAGAAGGCACTTTTTAAATTTTGCCTAATCAAAAAAAAAATTTATTGACATCCTAGAGTTTTTCTATGGCGGGATCCATGGAATACAATAAATGTAATATAATGTACATTGAGCTTTGGTACACTTCTTGCAGCATTGCTCTGATCCGAACGAACTTCGTTTAATCTGATTTGAGGCGGGTCGCGTCTTACAATTTGTGGGATTGGCTTTGCTGTTATTTGGTTGTTAATATAGGGTTTTAAGTTGTCAAAATGGCGGTGTTGGCTGCTGCAGCGTTGCTGGATGAGCTGATGGGAAGAAATAGAAATATTGCACCTAATGATAAAATGAAAGAACTTAATTGGGAAGACCCAGAGGTAGGCTGTTTTCATTGTTATGTTGATCCATTCTGTACGCAAGTCTAGTTCTGTTTAGGTTAAATATTGTAAATAGTTCAGTTCCCGTGTGCTATAATTTTCGAATTATTCCGATGCAATTGATCAGTATACAGTTCTGTTTAAAACTGATGTAGATGTAAAATTAAGAATAGATATTTATTTATTGCTTGGATTAAACCTTATTTATGGAAATGTTTTACTGTAAGTAGGTTTTAGGATTTCGTTCCAATTATGTTTAGAGCTAATTGGCGAATAATTATTAGGAAATATTTCCTCGCATACGCTACTTATTTATTTTTTTATCATCCAACGTTACGGTTTTCAGAAAGACGCCTGGAAATTCAGGCAGAATAACCTTTGTTGATATTGAAAAACATTGTGTAGCCTAACTGACTAAGAAAGTGTAATAAGCGATAAGATATAGGCCTAGTTGGATTTTTTTTAACAAATCGACCAAGATCAGTATACATTTTTCAACGTACGTAAGGGAACGATTCGTAGGTTGATATAAATGAACATCTGAGAGTGGGGCGGTTACTGTCAGTAGAAAGAAACTGTTATTTAAGGTTGAAATTATGTTTTACTGCTTCCTTGGTATAACTCCTCAAGAAGAAATACCCAAAAGCCGTAAAATAGGTAACAAATGTGTAATGTGAGCCGAAACATATGGTAACATACCTTATTGACTGTGTCAGTAGACGTCTCGAGCTGCCCGTCATGTAATTATAGTCAAAATTTGGCATGGCAGCCACCTTCTTCACTCAAAATCCACCAAGTATAATGGAATAGTGGTAGTAATTCTGGTCCAGGTTGCATTTCAACCTAACAACACAATTACACACATTACTGACTTAGCAGCAATCGACATCTCAAACTGCCTCTGGTGGTGTTATAGTCTGAATTTGGCATGACACAAAATCCACTATACTCCATGGAATATTAGTTATCATTCAGTGCCAGGCTGCAATTCAACCGAACCAGACCCTCCAGTAATTCAGCTTGAAAATCAACATGCAGAAGTAGCACGTTCACAATAATGATGGCTGCCACATATTGACTAATACCACATGAAACTAGATGATTTGCATTGTATTATTTTTGTCTTATCTGTTTAACTGGCTTTGTGTACTTATAATAGTAATGCATAAGGAACATGTAAATCATATTTTCATCCAGAAATCTCACTACTTTCTAGTGTCCCTTTTTTTTCACAGCAACCAGTGGGATCAAGGTAAATTACGTCATTGCTAAACACAGCAGTAAGTTGTTCTAGTGGTATCACAACAATCCCTACAGTAAAATATTGTATGCCTGGGCATGGTATCTGAATGCATTGATGGTTTTTTTCCCGAAAAATGTTAAATCTTTGGTTGAGAAAATTTAAGGTTAAGTTATGGATGGAGAAATGGAAAGTTCTATTGAAGAATTGCTCTAACCTTTCTTCAGTGACAAACTCATTGATTTTAAAAGCTGAATACTTTAAGTGATGCAAAAATGTGTGTATGGGTTCCCCAATCATAAATGTACTAGGGAAATTGTCAGAAACTTAGGCCTATGTGTAACAATGATCATAAAGTTTTGTCTGTTTGGTCTTGACAGTTTTTATTTAATTCTGTTGGGTTAATGTATGAAGCTTGACAACTAAAAATAAAATACTATCATTTCAGGCTGAAAATATGTTTAACACATTCCTTATGTTTTACTCTAGAAGAAACTGACCCACAAAATAGTTAAGAAAGGACTAATGCTATGTGAATATTCCACTACCTTACTGTATTAGTGAATCTTTAGTAGCCATCTTAACATGTCATATCAAGCTCTCATTGTCACAGGAGGAACATCCCCTTAAACCAAATGTGGTGTGCTATGGCCTCCCATTCAGGACGACACCAATTCGAATCCCTGTCGGGCAATACAGATTTGGGTTTTCCATGGTTTCCCCACATAACTCCAGGTGAATGTTAGGATAGTTCCTTCAAAAGGCTATGACTGAATTCCTTGTGCCCCCCGCCCCCAATCCTGCCTATAATGATCTCTGTGTCGACGAGATGTAAAGCCAGAAGCAATCCCGTTAAAAGAGGAGGGAGGGGGAAGCGGTGTGTAAACAGCATGTTCGCAATATCACATTACAACTGTAATAGTACTATTGGTCCAGAGTTAATGTAAAGTTTTCCTATTCCAAAAAAAAAAAAAAAAAAAAAAAAAATTTGTAAACAATTTTGTAATTTGTGTGTCTGCCCTTATAAATGTTTATATTAATTTTAGTATTTGTATCTTTTATGAAAGTCTGAGTCTCTTGACTCTATATTTAAACAATCTGACTGTCTTGTCTGAGAGTAGGTTTTCTACATCTATTTTAGCAGGATGTGTGGGCCACTAAGCCACTTAAATAATTTAAAACTTGATGTAAATATTTAATGGGCTGTGTTTCCAGCATTGCGGTGTAAATTGTAACCAACAGATATTTACATATCAGTGGAGACGAAATGTGCCATTGAATTAATTTTTTGAGATATCTTACACCTCTCATTTGGTTGATTTATTGGTGCATTGAAGTTATACAAATAACTAAAAGGGCAATAGCACAATCACTGGGACTCATCAAGGAATTGTCATTTTGGTCTGAAAACTGTTGCACATGTTCGTTTGGTGATGCTACTTAATATATATTGCTGTTAGAGGTGTAAAACTTCACAAACTTCACTCGAAAAGTGCCGTAATACTACACCGCGAGCAACTGGGAGAAGCCTTATAGCGAAGTATAATGACCATGCACACATTCTTTGAATGATATTATTTGGGAATATGTTGTTACAAAAGTATAAATATGGAAAAGATTACACACTAAAAAAAAAATCTTTGAACCGTAAACGAACGTTGGTTGCCTCATTTACGTACATGTACGCGACGTCCAATGATAACTCGTACATCGTGAAGAAACATATCCGCATGTTATTTCCAAGATGATAATATTCTACGGCATTTATCAAAGTGGGTTGCGGCAATATTAACGTAGCTTTTGTTTAGGTAGAAAGTGCCGCATTATGCTTGTTCCATCATTAGGTCGAAGGAATTTGTTTTTTATAATTGAAATGCAGCCTGTACTAAAATGGTGTTTGGTTGTTGTTTTTAAAGCATAATTCGCCAGAAATTTGGATTTATTAAACATTTATCATGATTTTCAAGCAGAATCATTAGCGGTGCCTGTGGACAGGTTGGAATGCAGCCTGGACCAAAGTGGACATAGACGCTTCCTTTTGTAGCTTAATGAACTATAAAGTTGGTTTGGTTTTCATCGTTTTTGGTTGGTTGTTGATGCATTTTGTTGCACGTAATATTATTATCGCTGGAAGTCGCATATGATAACAAATGGTGTTCTCTCATCGCTTAGTGTGTACTGTTACAGCAGTTTATTTTTATTTTGCGTGAATTTTGTGTGTTATACACTATCTTTATGGGTGTAATAGAAACAAAAGTTAATAAATAATATAGTCGAAGGAACGATAGCGTTATCATTATACATGGCAATATGCTTTTTCCCAGTCGTTCGCGGTACAGCGTTATGGCACTTTTCGAGTTAAGTTTGTGAGGTATCTATACATTTTACACCTCTCAGAGCAACATATATTAAATAGTATCACCAAACAAACATGTACAACAGTTTTCAGACGAAAACTACAACTCCTTGATGAGTCCCAGTAATTGCGCTATTACCACTAAAAGTGATAAACTTCCCAAGTTGTTGGTAAACTGCAGTTTATGCATGTTCTCAAATTTTCTATGCAGCGATTGTATAGAGTGAGAAGAGTCTTGTTGGTGGACAGTATACCAAACATCTGCTGAAAGGATTTTATATATATGTAATGTATACATTTACCTCAATTTTAATTCTTTTTAAATGTATCTAAGGAATAAATACCACCCCTTTTGTAATTTCTGAGGCACCCAGAAATGCAGATTAGAAATTGTTGTTGAGTTGTGGATATTTCACTTTATGAGAGTGGATGCTTTCTCAGCATTGTATAGGCCTATAGATGAGATTTTCTTGGGAAACTAGCGGCAGAGACTATGACTGCCGAAACATCATACTATACAAACATTCTCACTCGGCTAGTTTCCTGAGAAAATTTCATCTATATTTTTCACTTATTAGCAACATTGAAAGCAAGGTGGTCCTCTTGAATGTAGCAGAGTGTAGTTATAGGTAAAACATTAACAGGTTTGCCATGTACTCATATGTTCTAGACTATGTCCAGTCCTCTGAACTGCCCACAAAATTACAATTGGCACAATGAATTTGCAGTAGGGCCATGAAGATATGTAATACTTATTAAAGAATATAGGTTCAATCTATACTGCAATAGTAAATGATAGGTAAGTTGTACTTTCCAACTATTGTGTTGAAAAAACTGTTACAAGAGTTGGTCCTATCTTGTTCTAGTCATATTCACTCAAGTTTTGTGTTTATTTTCCTGCAAAAGAGGAATGGTATAGAAATGTCACTCAGTTTTCTGGTGTTGTAATGAGTGAAACATTCTTATTTTTACCGACAGTACTTAGGCTGTGTGATCAATGGTTTCTTGCAAATTGAGCTGCAACTCATTCTGGTTGATCTGTCACTTCCCTGGATTCAAATATTTTAGGATTGCTTGACGTTGGCTGTTATATGTGACTTTTTCACGAGTTTTTAGCTTAGTTAATATTTATTTTTGTACTAAAGAAACATACGGTCAAAAAGTCAACGATGATTATATCATAACTGTGAATATTGTTTTCAGAGGAATTTCTACTTTCTAAATTTTTTACAGTTAAACATGTAGTATTTAATGCTAACGACTTTTTGATAGTGATAGTTATTACTACTATTCAAAATAAAATACCTTTCATTAACAAATACTTGCATTTATTTATTTCCTCATTATTATATTACCATTCGATGATCATGCTACTGTGCGAAGTATTCGCATGGATCAGCTAGTATACATGTATTTCTCGTTTAAATATATAAAATATGGCTTATGGTAGATTTCATGATCTATTTTCTTTCACTAAGTGGGATTTTCGACAAAGATTTGTCATAGTCCTTAGATACGTACTATTGCATATTTTTGTAATTGTTACATATCAATAACAAATATCAATAATTTTTACATGAAAATGTATTTAATTTTAGCCAGCCTGGTTTAATCAATGGTAATGTGAAATCCTTGCATTTGAGAAATGAGGGGAAGGGCATTCATTTCCTAAAATCGGAGGTTTTTTTTTCATAATGCAGGAAGTTACTGACAATAGTGACAAGAGGATGGATTTATTCTAGACGTCTGTTTAATCCTGCACTAGAAAACCTCTTTTGCTTTGATCATGCTTTAGTTATTACAATGTTTGCTTTTTAATTCCTGTTATTGGCAAACGTGAGAGATAATTGTACTCTTTTACTTAAATATTTCCTTTAAACACTTTGTAGTTTGATCTGTTGGTTCATTTACGTGATGTTACCTTTTGGGTGTTTGACCGGCATCTCACATCTCCAGTCATTGTTCTTCTTTCAGTATAACACAGAGTATAGACTTCTTTATTTATTATCAGTATTTTTGGTACCTAATATTTTTTTTTTTTTCCAGTACTGCAAGTTGTATATGGTAAAGTTTTGCCCACATGATTTATTTGTAAATACTAGAGCAGATTTAGGACAGTGTCCTAAAGTTCATGATGATGAAGTGAAAGCACTGTATGAGAAATCAAATAGTTACAAGAAACAACAGTATGAAGATGAATTTATTAGATTCTGTCAAAGTATGTTAAATGAAGTGGAGAGAAAGATTGTAAAAGGCAAACAGAGATTGGCCTTGATGGGTAAGGCTGAAATGGTAAGTATAAGGTAGTCTGAATGTAGTATTTTTTTTTTCTATCAACTTCTAAGCATCCTTAAAACTAAGCTACCAATAGGGAAATCGTGCAGTAGTTTTTATGTCTACTAGTGTCAGATAGGCAAGCCTTCATCTCTTACAATATGTTTTCATGACAAAATAAATTTGCAAAGTACGGTAGAATTTGTCATAGGACAAGATTTTTCCCTCATTAATTTAATGCTTCACTGTTAAATAATGAAAACATTTGGTTTTAGGTGTCACTATCTCCAGCTCAGACACAACGTAATGAAGAGCAAATAGCTTTCCTAACTGATAAAATAAATAGCCTTGTGAGTGAAGCAGAACAGATGGGAATACAAGGAAATGTTGAACAGGCTCAGGGACTCATGAAACTGTGTGATCAGTTGAAGGAAGAACGTGAACAATTGAGGGGAACTAATGAAAATAGTCATTGGCAACAGGTAAGCAGCAAACATCATAAGAAACTTTTGAATGTTAAATGTTTTTTGTCTGTATTAACAGTAACTTTTAAATTGACAAATAACTATAACTGCTTAAAAATTTGTTTTCATAAACCCTTTAGAAACTTGGACAAAGTAAATCTAAACAAATATACTAATTTGGCACCACTGCATTCAGACATTATAATAAGTATTAAAATGTGCTGTATTAATATGAATAGTTGTCAGTAAAGGATACTAAAAACTGTTATATATCTGTAGGCCTATGTGACTAAGGACAGTCTGGGCAGCTAACATAAAGTTTCTTTTGAATTGGAGCTGCTCTGTAAGTTTTTTTTTTTTTTTTTTTTTAATTTACTCATTCCAGACAATGTATTGTATTGAGTTGGACATGAAGGAAATTAGAATAATGATATGGCAAAATGAGTTGGCTGCCA
This sequence comes from Vandiemenella viatica, assembly GCA_031002005.1. Taxonomy (NCBI): domain Eukaryota; kingdom Metazoa; phylum Arthropoda; class Insecta; order Orthoptera; family Morabidae; genus Vandiemenella; species Vandiemenella viatica. Next base: position 96,019,877 of record JARYHS010008075.1, on the reverse strand, counting down.
GTTGCTGCCTCTGCAGCTTCCATCAGGCAGTCACCTCACTCTGTTGTGGAAGAACTGGGCAGGACACAGTGGACTGGTAGTAGGAAAATGTTTCAAAATCCTTCAATTGTTGGAGAGAGTGATGAGGGGATGTATGAGAGAAGCAAAGGAATTGGGTTACAAAACTTGGGTCAGGCCATTGCTCGAATATGGTAGTGTAGTATGGGACCCACATTTTGAGTATCCAAATACAGGAGTTGGAGGGTGCAAAAAATGGCTGCTAGATTTGTTTCTAGAAATTATTGCAGAATGCAATTAGTAACAGATGGAATACTATGGTATTTTTGGGACCGCAGGTAAATGGTTTAAATCATACATTAAAAGCCGAATGCAAAAAGTTTCAATTTTTGATTCTAAAATAAGTAAAGATGCTTCATCAGACTGGGAGAAAATAAAACATGGAATTCCACAAGGCTCTGTCTTAGGTCCCCTCCTCTTTCTGTTATACATCAATGACCTTCCTGGAAATTTATCCGACAAAGTTAAGAGTGTTTTATTTGCAGATGACACTAACCTGACTGTGCGTAAAACACCAAACAGTACTATAGAATTTAATGTAAATGAAGTACTTAGAGTAGTAGCAAATTGGTTTAAGGTAAATTCATTAAAATTAAATTTTGAAAAAACACATTGTATTAGGTTTAAAACAAAAAACTATGCACAGCCAGATATATGTATAAACTATAAAAACAACACAATCTTAGAAACAGAGAGTATAAAATTTCTTGGTATTAAAATAGATCAGAAACTCTGTTGGCATGATCATATCACTACTCTACTGACAAAGTTAAGTAATGCCACCTTCGCAATACAAACACTTTCTCTAACAGCAGATCTAGAATTAATGAAACAGGTGTGCTCCTCATATTTTCATTCAGTAATGTCATATGGCATAATTTTTTGGGGAAACTCTTCACAAAGTAAAAAAGTTTTCATAGCACAGAAAAGAGCTATTAGGTTTCTGTGTAGGGTAAAACCAAGAACTTCTTGCAGACAACTCTTCAAGAAACTCAATATTCTTACAATGTATTCTCAGTATATATATTCTCTCATGAGCTTTGTCATAGAAAATTTTAACCTGTTTACACCTAATTCACAGGTACACAGTTTCAATACAAGAAACAGAAATAACTTGCATAAAACACAAACATCTCTGTCATTAGTACAAAGAGGAGTTAATTATTCTGGGATACATCTGTTTAATAAACTACCTAATCGTATAAAACAGCTTTCAGATAATAAAGATGTATTCAAACAAAAACTTGGAGATTATCTTATTGGCAGCTCCTTCTACTCCATTCAAGAATTTGAAGAAAATAATTAATTGTACTCATTATGACGTTTGCAAAACTCAGTTGCAAAAATGTATGTTTATTATTATTTCTTGTATTTGTAAAATATGTATATATATATTGTTCCTTACTCTGTATTTTCCTCAACTCTTTCCCTTGTTTTGCATTGTCTTTTTACCCCAATTACTTTTCGTCAAAACCTTTGGATATTTTCTCGGTTCAAGTTGTTGCTTTAGCCTCCACGTGGTGTATTCACGGCAGCACTGAGTTTCCCGCCGTTCTGTGATCTATTCCTTTCACTCTTTGTTAGGTAATTCATCTTTCTGCTGCATATTAGCACTTTGACACCTTTCTTATAAGGAACCTACGGATCGTCGTCCCTAATAACATTACTTATTATCATAATTATCATCATTACTATTATTGTTCCTTCACATGTTCGTTCATGAGCTTTTTCATGCTGCTGTTAAGGTCTACTTAGCCACGTGCACTGTGGTCAGTTCCGCTCTGCCTCAATATCCCGCCGCCTCAGCTTTGTTTATTCTCGGCGTATTTTGCTGATACTTTTTTTTTTCCCCACGAGAATATGAACCCAGTGACCAAATACCTTTCGGGTTTTCAATACCATGCCTTTCAGTTGGCGAAATTACAGTCACCTATCCTTTTTCTTAAAGCGTGCCTGAACCTCAATATTCCCCCTAATGGCCTCACCATAAAATTGCCCATATTTGGCTGTCCACCACAACTCCACCCTCTCCTACATGCATTTAGATACAAACAGTCCTTGGCCCTAACATCTCTAGTGCTGCAAGAATACATTAACCTTGCCAGCCAACACTCCAGAGACCTTATGTCTCTCAATAAAGTACTGTTGCTTTCTTCCCCACATGTTCTGCCTCAACTGCAACACATTATTAAACAGGCCACAGTGTCTATGAACAGTCATGCCCAGATTCACTAGAAAATTATCCACTATGTACAACTCCCACCTCAAAGCTGGACAACCCCTTCCATACAAATCACCTGGTCACCAACCCAGGGACCAACCTCCCCTCATTTCAACACGTCCATCTCTTGCCCAACTCTTCAACATACCTCCACCACCTCCATTAAACCCCACCCCTCGCCCAGCCAATCCAAATCTAGCTGCCAAACCCAAACAGTCTGTCATTAATCTGTCTTCCTCTCCACTTTCAGATCCACAACTTTCGGTTCTGGCCAAGGGTCTCACTTTTTCACCCACACCCAAATTTGACCAGACCACCCTAGTAAGAGACTCCCTAGCATTTTGCCGCACACTACGCTGGAGGTACCACTTTGCCATGAAAAGTAGCATTCCGGACACTCCAAATGACCTAGAGCCGAGGCTTCAGAAATTTCAGCCACCCTCCATTCTTGACCCACCACCCCTTCCACAAAACCACCCACTCCAACTTTTCCAAGATCTGCTTTCCACCAGTCTGGCTTCCCCTAGTTTTGTGAAATCTTTACCGAGTGAGACTAATCTGTCCCCATCAGAGACCCGAGCCATCAGGGAACTCTCATCTAACCCTGACCTGATTATCTTACCGGCTGACAAGGGCTCCACAACGGTAGTCATGAACCGTTGTGACTACCTCAGCGAAGCTCTCCGTCAATTGGCTGACTCCAACACATACCACCTCCTTAACCATGATCCTACAGCTGCAGTTAATGACAGTATAAAAGATTATATACAGTCTTGTGGACCCCTCCAAGGCCTCACTGCCCACTCAATCTCACTCCTTAGCCCAAAAAAGCCCCGCACCCCTTACTTGTACCTACTTCCGAAAGTTCACAAACCGGGCAACCCGGGACGCCCCATAGTTGCTGCTTATGGTTCTCCGACCGAACGCATTTCCGCCCTGGTAGACCAACACCTACAGCCTATTGTAAGCCAGCTCCCCTCCCACATCAAAGACACCCGGCATTTTCTTTCCCGTTTATCCACAGTTCCCGTGCCTCTTCCACCTGACTCCCTTCTGGTTACGATTGACGTGACCTCCCTATACACCAATATTCCCCACTGCCATGGCCTCAGCGCCATGGAACATTTTCTAAACCAGCGCCCCCCTAATAGCCTCCCGTCCAGATCATTCCTAGTCTACCTGGCCGAACTAATTTTAACTAACAACGTTTTCACCTTTGATGGCAAAATCTACCGACAAGTCAGTGGCACTGCCATGGGCACCCGCATGGCTCCCTCATACGCCAACTTATACTTAGGCCGCCTAGAAATGTCCTTCTTAGCTGCAGCCCTTTTGAAACCCCTGCTATGGGTCAGATTCATTGACGATATTTTCATGGTCTGGACCCACGGGGAAGACAACCTTCTCCTTTTCCTCAATAACCTCAATAATGCCAGCACTTTGAAATTTACATGGAATTACTCCCACACCCAGGCCACTTTCCTGGATGTCGACCTGTCCCCACCAATCTACAACAATACCTCCACTACGACAGTTGCCATCCTAATCACATCAAACGCGCCCTCCCATACAGCCTGGGAATCCGGGGCAGGCACATTTGCTCCAACGAACAGTCCCTTAAGCAGTACACTAATAACGTTTCTGAAGCCCTAATATCCCGCAATTACCTCCCTGATTTAGTTCATAAACAAGTTACACGAGCCACATCAGTACCGACACTATCCATCAACACCCCACAACCATCAAGAACCAACCAAAGCCCAGTTTTGGTCACCCGCTACTTCCCTGGCTTAGAATCCATCAACAGGATCCTAAGACAAGGATATGATCTCCTCCGAGCCTGCCCGGAAATGAAAACACTCCTACCACAAATCCTTCCCCAGCCCCCCAGAACCTGTTTCAGTAGACCCCCCAATTTGAACCAACTCTCGGTCCATAAACATGGAACCCCTCAGCCCACAAGACAGCCCCAAGGATCCTTTCCATGTAACAGGCCCCGTTGCAAACTTTGCATGATGCACCCGCCTTCTACCACCTTCACCAATCCCGTAACAGGGGAAAGCTTCTATATCACTGGATCGGCTACCTGCGTAACTTCTCACCTGATCTATCAACTTACCTGCAACCACTGCCCAGCCTCCTACGTAGGTCTGACCACAAATCCACTGGCCATCCGGATGAATGGACACAGACAATCGGTCTGGACTGAGAACCCTGACCACCCTGTTTCTTTTCATGCCACCACTCATAACACCAACAATTTCAACACCTGCTTCACAGTCCGCGCCATCAAAGTACTCCCAGACAAAAGCAGCATCTCAGAACTGAGGAGGTGGGAACTGGCCTTTCAGTACCAACTGGGGACCAGACAACCACCTGGACTAAATTTAAGATAGCTCCAATTTTCCTCTCCCCTCCGACCTTTGCCCCTTACCTGCCATCATTTCCCACAAAACCATCGCTCACCAGAGCTTTCTCTTTTTGTACTTAGATCTATTGCAATAATTTTTTTCTCTCGTGTGTTTTATATTATCATATTTTTTCCGTGTGTAGTATTTTTTCGTGTGTAATATTTTCAATAATTTTGCGTGTGGAATAAATTTTTTATGGGGGCACTTATAGATCGTTTTCAGTAGATTCCACCCCCCCCCCCCCCCCCCCCGTGTTTTCCTTGGTTTGTTTTATGCCAGTGACCTTATGACCGCAACCGCGTTTCCACTGTGCAGTCTAATTATCATTTTCGGGCTTAGGTCCTTCCACCCCCGCCTCCCGCCATGTTGTTTCTCCCCCCTCCCTCTCCACCCCGACCAGCCGACCATGTGCACCCCGTGTGGTCTCCTCAGTTGGCTGCTAGCTTCCGCGGGGCAGCTACCTGATCCTACAACCTGATGAAGAGCTAAGCTCGAAAATTTGTATTATGTTTGTGTTTGTGTGTTTTTTCGTGTTTTGACGCCGCTGGAGCCCTCATCTTTGGTAAGCGGTGGTTTTTCTCCTATCCCAATGTCTAATATATATATATATATTTACTATGATATGACTCATATTATGTGTATATGTATCAACAATGACATGTTTCACATCCCAGAGGTACTTCCTCGGCAGGGATCCATGGAACAAGATTGATAAATAAATAAATAAAATAAAAGAGCTGGAATGGGATTCATTGCAAGACAGGAGGAGAGTGAAGAGGGTCATGGGGTACAAGGCATTTGTTGGTGATGAGGCATGGAAAGATATTGGTGTAAGAATTAAAAGTAATGCATGGAAGGTAAAAGATGACCATGACCACAAGCTAGCACTGGATTTCAGGCACAAGAGTGTAGGAAGATTCTCTTTTTAGCTAAGGGTGTCAAGGATTGGAATAAGTTACCAAGAGAAATGACTAATAATTTACCAAAAACGTTGAAAGAGTTTAAAGTTAAAATTTGAAGAGGGCAAATGTAGGTGGGTGCAGGAAAGGGGGAAGATAGATGTGTAGGGAAATCACCACTGGAGCGTGCACTACACTGCAATTTCAATTAAATAAATAAGTAATGAGGGCTATAAACCTGAAAACTTCATGCTGTGTGTACGGAGTTTTTTTTTTTTTTTTTTTTTTTTTTCCATGTCTTGATGCTGCAGGACTCTTCCTCTGTGGTAAATAGTGGTTTTTCTCCAATCCAAATATTTAATGTATCCATTTTTTGCTTCCTTTGTTTAGCAGTGAGGAAGGTTCCAGCGGCATAGAGACACGGAAAAAACACATACACACAAAGAGCATTAAATTTTCAGGCATATAACCCTTCTTCGGCAATAAAATGAGTTGGTGGCATGGTAGAAGTTAGCAGCCAACTGAGTATGCTGGCCAGGCCAGCAGCTCATAAGGGAGAAGCAACATGGCAGGAATTGAGGATGGGAATTGAAAGGCATAAACCTGAAAATAATCAACCTGATGATAGAAACCCGTTGCCGAAATGCGGTAGGTGTCGGCAGAAAGTATTTTCTTATCTTTTATATCTTGAAAACCCATGCTTCTCTCATGGACAGTTGTATGTTGCCTGCTCCCGCGTTGGAAATCCGTCAGCTTTATTTGTTTACGCGCCAGGTAACCAAACAAAAAAATATCGTGTTCAGTAAAGCATTACAATAAAAATATCGTCACATTACTACTAATGTCTTGCAGTGTACGAAATAAAAAACTTATTTTTATAAGTAAACGTTGTTAATTATTGAGACATTAAATCAATAAATAAAGTGATCACTCTGTAATACGTTTTATTCATTTATTTTTTTCTATTGGACTACGATAGAACAATAAATTTTGACAGAAAGAAGTCTGTCAGGGCAGCTAGTCTGTATAATAAAAACTAATCGCCAAATGTGTTGCTAAGCGCAAAGCTCAAGAACACCTCGACCAATCTGGCTAATTCTTTTTTCTATATATTTTCATTAAGGCACAAGGAAGGTTCTTATGGAGAGAAAATACGTAAAAATTGAAAGGAAAATAGTAAAAATAACACTTTTCTTTTTCCTCAATCAAAACAAAACAAAGGCGCGTTAGGATTATCTTTGGTATGCCTTCAAGTTGATTAGGCTCTATGGATATTGATCTATGCCTGCGTGTAATCAGCGAAAATTTGGCGAATAGTTTTTATTATATAGACTAGCTGCCCTGACAGACTTCTTTCTGTCAAAATTTATTGTTCTATCGTAGTCCAATAGAAAAAATAAATAAATAAAATCAATCAAAAAATATGTTCCATAAAGCATTACAATAAAAATATCATCACATTATTGCTAACGTCTTGCAGTGTACGAAATAGAAAATTTAATTTTGTAGGTAATCGTTGTTTATTATTAAATCAATAAATAAAATGATCACTCTGAAATACATTTTAATAAATTCCCCCCCCCCCCCCCTATTGGACTATGACAGGCCAATAACTTTTGACAGAAATATTTCTGTCGGGGCAGCTAGTGGATACATAAATATTGAAAATAACAAAAAGTTTTGAAACTAAAAAACAAAGTTTGATGTTACAAACTACTAAAAGATTAGTTCTGGTGAGTGGTGATTCTGTGGGGAAATGTAGGGTGTGGGGAATGGGTGGTAGAGGAGGAGGAATACTTGCCTTATCTTAAATTGAGTCCTGGTGGTGGTCCGGTTCCCAATTCAAACTGATAAACCAGTTCACTTAGAGTTCAGAGATGCTACTTTTGTCTGACATGACTCTGATGGCACGACCTTGAAGCAAGCATTGCAATTTTTGGTATCATGAGTGGTGACCAGGGTGGTCAGGATTCTGCGTGAATACTGTTTGTCTGTGTCCGTTCATTTTGGTGGTCAGTGGATTCGTTATCAGACCTATGTAGGAGGCTGGGCAATGGTCACAGGTGAGTTGATATATTAGGTGGCAGAATACACAAGTGGCAAGTCCTGTGCTGGGGTAGCTTTCCCCAGTTACAGGGTGGTGAAGGTGGTGGAGGCGTGGTGCATGTTGCATAATTTGCAGAGGGATATGTTACAAGGGAATGAACCTTGGAACTTTCTTACAAGACGGGGAGGCCCATGTTTATGGACTATGAGTTGGTTGAGGTTTGGTGGTCTCTATAACTTTTACCTATATAAATACCTTAAGGCACATTCACACTAGCGATCAGGTCAGATAAAGTCGTAGACGAGGCCATTTCGTTTCAGTTGTTCATAGTGAACAGTTTCTGTTTTTTACCCCAGCGTCGATTAAATCACAATGATTTTGGATCATGAGCTTAAATATGTCAAGGTCAAAAAGATGATGGTTCTGGATGCATCCAGAGTTTCAACAGAAAAAAGAAGGTTAACTACCGACTATACCGTGCGAGAAGAGTGGAGGGAAATGCTTTTGATATTTTAGAGCTCAAAGATTTCGAATTTATTTTAGAAAAATTAATTCTGCTCCAGGATTAATTGATAACATAATTTAACCAACATGTATTTTGCACAATTATTTACGGAAGGATAAAATTTCATGTCGAGTATAAATTGAATTTCAGGATGAACGAGAGTAACCCTATTTTACAAATATTCTTTGTTTGAGTGCTAACACTCGTACAAAACAAGAAATAAATTCACAATATTTTTTTTTTTTAAATTCGGAAACAGGATCTGTATCTTGGCAGTACTAAAATGGCTAATAATATTTGAATTTATATTAAATTTTGCTGAATTAATAATAAACAGAAATAACATACTGTTAAAATATTTATTGACTAGACGACCCGTGCGAAAATTTCGAGAATAAAATACGACGAATAGTGAGGTTGAATGCTTGTAATATAATGAATAGTAGAACCGTAGTTTTGTAGCAAATATTTTTTTTTAGTGTAATAGGTACACAGCAAAATACTCAAAACATATTATGAAACAGGTAGGAAAATTTAAAACACACTTTATTTATGACAAACTGTCACTGACCTTGGTAGAATAAAACCAACCTTAACAAACTGCACACAACATCTCTGTGATATTTGTTGCTGAGCGAATAAAATGATTACATTGGAATTGTATAGCAAAACGACGGTGTTTCCGTAAAAGAAAAAAATATATACTAAAAACTACTTATTGAATAAAAAAAAGTTTATTGGCTTCTCTGTGATATCCGCTGCTGAAATCTGGGGACTTGGCTCTGAACAGTCTCATACGCGCTACCACTTTTAGCACCAAATTCTGAACATTTTTTTTCTTAATTTATGATTTTACCTAGCTGGAGACCTTAATTTTTAAAACGATATGTCATTTATCGATTTCAGCTGGGTATCAAAGAAGATAAATGGCATATAATAAAAACAAAAATTTAAAAAATCAACACGTTGTAAACTAATATTGATACTTTTGCCCTTTAAGGGTCGAATTACAAAAAATTTCTTTTATAAAATATGGTGTGACCGAAGCAGCCAACTTGGTCTTTAAGATGATACCTCATTTATCGATTTCGGTTAGTTATCAAGCAAGGTAAAAAAAAAAGTTTTGAGAAATGATGTTATTTTTGCCCCTTAAGGGTGTAATTTTGAGAAAGTTTTTTCTTAAAATATGATGTGACGATAGTGGATAATTCAATATTTAAATCGATACGTCATTTATTGATGTCGATTTGGTATCAAGGGAAATAAATAGCTCATGACAGAAAAATGCGTTGTAAAAATATTAATACTTTTGCCCTCTAAGATTAGAATTTTTTAAAATTTCTTTCTTAAAATGTGGTAACGCAACCGAAGACATTACGAAGACCTTAATCTTTTAAATGATACCCCGTTTATCAATTTTGTTTAATTGTCATCGGAGGTAAATGACTTGAGACACAAAAAACGCATTTTAGAAATACTGATATTTATGCCCTTTAAGGGTCGAATAACGAAAAATTCATTCTTAAAATATAATGTGACTATGGCGGAGACCTTAATCTTTACTATGATACCTCATTTATCTATATCGGTTATATATTAAGGGAGATAAATGGCTTGTGACACAAAAATGCATTATAGAAAAATTTATACTTTTTCTCTTTAATGGTTGAATTCCGAAAACATTCTTAAAATATGATGTCACAATGCTGAGACATTACTCCTCATAATCCTACTTCATTTATCGATTTTGGTTAGATATCCAGGGAGATAAATGGCTCGAGATAAAAAAAAAAGCATTTTAGAAAAATCGACATTTTTTGCCCTTTAAGGGTCGAAAAAAAGAAAAATTCTTTTCTTGAAATATAATGTTACCACGGCGGAGACCTCAATCTTTAATATGATACCTCATTTATCTATATCGGTTAGATATTAAGAGAGATAAATCGCTCGTGACACAATTACGCATTGCAAAAATATTGATACTTTTGCCCTTTAAGGGTGGAATTCCGAAAAATATCTGTCTTAATATATGACGTCACTAAAGCGGAGATCTTAATCTTTAAAATGATACTACATTAAACGATTTAATATACGTATCCAGGGAGATAAATGACCCGAAACACAGAAAACAGCATTTTAGAAATATTGACTTTTTTGCCCTTTAAGGGTCGAATTCCGAACACTTCATTTCTTAAAATATGATGTGACCAAATTGGAGACCATAAGCTTTAAAATGACACCTCATTCATTGATTTCGGTTAAGTATGAAAGAAGATACAGGCTTGTGACAAAAAATACCTTATAGAAATAATATATATGATTACTTATTACTCTTTTTTTTTAATGCTTAAGAGCATAGTTTTCAGACGTTCGCCGCCCATTTAATCTGATCTGACCTGACTGTTGCTCGTTCACACCTGCGGTCAGCTCAGCTCAGGTCTTGACTTGTTGATCAGTTTGACCTGCCTTGCCCTAAACTGAGCGGACCGCGTAGTGTGCTTGCTCCCAATGGATTACGTGTATAACGATTTTTGACCTGAGCTGAGCTGACCGCTAGTGTGAATGGGCCTTTAATTGTGTTGCTTTTCAGGTTTACAAATACACAAAAGTCAAGGTTTTCCTTGTACCTGTTTCCAGTTTTTCAGACCTTAGAGTAAATCATAAACATTATGCTCAGTATTTTTACTAAAATAAGAACAGAGTTCTTGTGGTTCATTTCTTCGAACTTATCATAACTGACAGAGAATATAGTAAAAATCTGCATTTAATATAAATAGCTACTAAGCTTGTAAAAAGTAACTGGCTGAACACATTGTTTTGACAGTTTTTCTTCTTGCAGTTTCTTAACTAATAATATTCAAATGTGATATGTATTTCTTACTTTACTGTAACAGCAGTATCTCTGGACAGAGTATAGGAAAACATCTACATCAACTAAATGTAAATAAACAAAAACAACTAATCATTAACCACAAAGCTATAATCATTTGCTTGTTGTTTTAAACAAAATATGTTTGTACCTTTTTGTCAATTCATTTCTTCACATTTGCTTGGCTAAATAGCGTTATTTAATTACAATTCTAGTGCTCATAACCTCACATTCTGGAGAATGCAGGTTCAAATCCCTGTCTGGCCATAGTTTTCCATGGTATTCTGAAATCATCCAAAGCAAAGTTGGAGTTAATTCCTTTAAAATGCCTTGGCTAAATTCCTTTCCGTTACTCACCCCATTCCGTTCCTGCCTCTAAATGATCTCAATGAGAAGGCATAAAGCCAAATTAATAAAAATAAAAGAGGTATTCATTTTTAATTTGACAACGAATGATGGAATAGTGACGTCAATCTTATAAACATGATGCAGTGACCAAACTATCCTTTTATATAGATAAAACTAAGGAAGGATAGGGAAATACGACCCAACACTTACCACAGATGAAAGTGGCTGGGAAAGATGAATGCATATGTATATAGATTGTGACCTACATAATGATAGTCACATGATTTTTAATTTAAATTAACAATAAATTAAACAGAAAAGTTTTTGTGGGATTTCATTTCTTTTTACAAGTTGATTGCTTATTCTGAATTGGTAATGGTTTCAGTTGAAAATCCTTAGGTATGAATATTTCAGAAATCGAGTCTTATCAATATACGCATGTCTGATACCAACAGTGGGTATGTCTCGGGCTAGTGATGCCTCTTGCCATAGATTTAGCTCCCACTATTACTAAATTCCTTGCAATTTCCAAAGCATAGGTATGACGAAATCTGATATTACAGAAATTTGAGGCATATAGCATCATCCAGAGGAAACCAATTGTCCTACAGACATATGGCGAAATGTTTCAGGTTTGGGATTCCGTTGGATAAATACAACATAAATTACCAATATTACTCATTTCTAGAACCACAGGAAGTACTGTGGAATTATGCCAGCGTCTTAGTTCATTTATACTTTGAATTTCATTAAATCCGTAATGAAAATCTGTAACATGTAAAGATATTTGGGTGGAAAGTGATTCACATTCGGGGTATATAGGAGTAAAAAATTGGAAAGTCATGAATTTTATACTTTTCTGTGATTTGAGGGTAAAACTATATAGACAAAATTTCAGCTTTCTAAAACCTTTGGAAGAACTAAAGTTTTAACGATCATCAGTGCTTAAGTGAGCAACAAAGCCGGCAAAATTTTTATATGAATAATTTTGAAGCTAAGGTCAGGAACAAAACAAATTTAAATGTTTGTTTAAGCTTGCTGATGTTTATGCTTAGTGGTAATTTTGGAAAGACTGGAGATATTATAGTACAAAAATAGTCACTCAAGTAAGGGTAGACAGAGGCACCAATGATTCAAATTATGCCTCCGGGTTAGTTGGCTCTTCTTGGAATTTATTTCCATTCCATGCTTAGCCACATAATGAGGTATCCTGTCAAGAATCCTCAGGCCTTTTTGATTTAATCCCATTATCAAATATGCAGCTTGCCTGTTATTATATGCCAAATGTAACTCTACTGGTAGTTACAAAATTGCAAGATACTTAAACTTGCAGCATTAAAAAAAAATTGCTTTAATTGTGATTCACCTTTTAACAATGTACAGCAGTGATCATACAATTAATCTAGTTAATTTCAAGTTATAAACTAATAAATTCATTTTATCTTCATACTATAATCCAATAATTCTTTTTGTGTCTTGCTGGTTTTGCTCTCTTCTTCAGTCTGTGATACAATGCACATAACTTCTCTGCATTGAATCCGCAAAAGCTAATCTGGCACAGCCAGTATTAATCCATTTATGATGGCATATTGGCTATTAAAATTATTTTTAGATACTTCTCACTACTCCATTGTCGTGATATTTATTTTTGAGTAATTAGTGTGAGTAACTGTATATGTGTACCTAGCATCTGCCGCATGCGAAGTTCATCAGTCACGTCCATTCAGGATGCCCTCTTCTTCCTCTCCCAAAGCCATGTTCACTTATTCATCTATGAGAATCATTTTCAGCCAGTGCATTAGTGTATCACAGAACTTGTTGGGTGAACGGTAATGTTCTAGCCTCTCATTCGGGAGGATGCAGGTTGGAATCCCCTTTCAGGCATCCAGTTTTGGGTTTTCAATGGTTTCCCCAAATCACTCCTGGGGAATGCCAGGATGCTCCCTTCAAAAGGGCCATGGCCAAATTCCTTCCCGTTCCTTCTCCCCCCCGCCTCCCATCCTTTCTTGCATCTAATGTTCTTGATGTCAACGAGGCATAAAGCCATAAGCATAAGTGTATCGAGGTGTCAGCACTCTTGGTTTGGCATAACATGTAACAGATTCAAATTCTACATACTTGAGCTAAGCTAAAAGACATTTGTGATAGGATAAATTCAAAACTCTCTCTGCTGAACCATCACAAAGTGTTTTTGAGTTAGCTGATCTCAGAAGGGCTTTTTAGATAAATCCCCAGCAGGTCAGCGACCCTTATTCTCATCCCTTGCTACCTGTTGATGGAGCAGCTAACAGAATTTCAGCTATCACTCTCCTCTGATATGGTCATTTTGCAAACATAAACCCTCAAAATTTTCTTTGACACTCTTAATTGAAGATTACAACAGTATTCCTGTTAGAAATAAATTATATTTCTCCACTGTTCTCAAAAATATTATAATATTTCAGTTTATCTGGCAATGAATTATTACACAGCCCAAGCTATTGATAAATAATGAAGTGGGCCTGTTCACACTACAGACTCCATTTTCTGATTTATAAATTATCTTCATTTTTTAGTAACTTGGGAATAATTCAGATCCTCAGTTAATTCCCCATCTGGCCCTCTGACATTCCATAACTCTCGCCCTACTAGTTGCTCAGTATTTTTGCCATTTTCATATTATCTGCTACTTCTTTTCCATCACTAAGCTTAATTTTCTGAACACCTTTCTTTTCTCTTTTTTTTTATAATATAGCTATAGAAATTTCTACTTGCATCATTTGGTATTCCTTGCCCAGTCATGACATTATCCTTAGCTTTCCTCTTTGTTGCTATGTATTCCATGTATATTTATTTAATACATTTTCCATTACCCTGATGCTTCTTTTAAACTACATTTTTCCTTTTTCACCAAACTTTTTAGCTTCCTCACAACCCTGTTGTATGCATGTTCCATGCAGCCATTGGTTTGATTTATTTTTTATTTTTGGGACAAACATTTATTCCCCTGTTCTTTTTCTGTTACCATTGCTTTATACTTCTCTAGAGCCTTCCTTAGTACTGTAACCTTGCCTTGCTTCAATTATACCTATAACCTTCCATTTCGTTGGCTATTGATTTTGTGAACTCCATGCTTTCATCACAGCTGCCTCGTGATCATTTATTACTTATGTTACGTGAGACCCTTCACATAATTTTTATCAACCTTTATTATAAGAAAACATTCAGCATATTATATCCCCTTGGATTTTGTTCTACCACTTGTATAAACTTTGTTACTTCACTATAGTGCTTGCAGACTTCTGCTCCCTTGTGTTGCTAATCCCTCTCCTCTTCCAGTTAAAGCCTAGCGATATTTGGATCCCAAACTATTATGAACATTTTATTACAAACTGTGAATCTGAAATCATCTTCCCCATCACTCTTCCTTCTATTTCTGTAAGCATCTGACTCTTATCCCCCCTCCCCCCCCAGAAACACTTCCCCCTCCCCAAACACACGCACAATTTTTTGTACGTGAATACCCACACATTATTCTGCTATATCACATTGTACAATGATCGTATGCACTGTTTATCAGGTTTATCCAGAGCAACTGTATTCCTGTTTATACTCCTTCTTAGCAGATTGAAAATTGAAACACTTTTGTCAGTTTCAGCTGAAGATACATTCATGTCATATTGAAATGACTTCTGGGATGCCAGTCTTTTACCATCGCTGAACATTGTCAAGCAAATTAGAATTTTTCTGTGGATTTTGTTATTGGCAAGATTAACTAAAAATGCAAATATCTTCTTTAATGTTTTATTTTAGCATTTTTTACACATATATCAACTATATCTATTTAAGCATTACATATAGAATTCTGTTTCTCAACATAACTTGTAGCAAACAAACAGCAAATAAGCCCAAAGCTAGCAAAATAAACCAACTACATGTAAAAGCTATACTTTGCTAATGGGCTAAAAGCTAGGTTGGTACAGACTGGGGTGGTGAGGTACCAAAGGCACAGTGACCTTTAGTAACCAGCTTGAATGCAGCTATAATTATCTACTTACAAAAAATTCATGTGGCGGGCTCGGATGTGACCACATCTTTCCCCCTGCCATATGTCTCGCCTCCTACACGAGTAAGACTGAAAAGTCGAAATATTGTGTAATTCTTTTGTTTTTGTGTTTTTACGTGTTTCGCCCTCCTGCCTTCATCTGTGGTAAGTGACGGGTAACTGTTTATTTTCCCTATCCTATCTATTTTCAGTGCCTCGCGGCAGTTTCTTTGTTTCCTTTATCCAATTGTTATCTACTTACAAAGTTAGTTTAGTTGCTATACTGTAACAATTAGTTGTAAAAATCCAATTTTGGAATTTTCTCACTTCATTTTAAAAATTAAATGGTATTCTAATTGTGTAAAAATACTTCTTTTTCTGGTATCGCTCAATTTGCAAATGAGTAAATTGATTTATAATCAAATGAGGTTTCAGTAAGATGATGTATGTTTGTCACAGTACACGATTTAAATAGAAAGGTTTCAACTGGCATGATTTCAGTGGAATATTCCCCTGATTTGAGTCGGGCACATAAAGTAATTCCAAATTGCATCCCTAGAGTTGGAGTTAAAGTGGAAGAAAACTCCCAACTGACACTGAATGGAATTGCATTGAAGCTAAACTTTAGTCATAGTTCAATGTGAGTGGTCTGGTGGTTCTATAGTTAAGGTGTCTGACTGGAGATGTAAGGTTCCCTGATCAAATCTCGGTATCAACTCGGATTTTCAGAGGCCTTTAACCCGACCTTCCCCTTTGGCACTGCCTGCTATGTAATGTGCCAGGACACTTCCATGGTTCAGATTCCACATTAAACTGCAGGTCTCGTGTACCTGGCAGGACTATCAGTTTAGGCTAGGTGGCTACAGTAGGGATGAATTGGATAGCTGGTAAGAAACCCTATCACCAGGTCGTTACGGTCATATTTTACGTATATTAGTTCAACATGCCACATATTGTTTGTTTCACAGCATGTGCAAGATAAAGAAGAAGAAACTGACTTTTTCATTAAAAGAGCAATCTGTTCCTCCTGCAGCACTTTGAACAAGGTAGTGACTTCCTTGTTGAAAATTGTTTCTGAACCTGGGTTCACTTCCACCAACTGGAAAGTGTGAGAATTAAGAAAGTATGTTGCCATTTATCATCTCTAAAACTAAAGACATTTTAGTTGAATCCGTCAGCGAGGATATTCATTCAAACTCATTTGGGACGTAAAAGGCATCTTGGAGCACTAAATAACTAGAGGGACAGTGTAACAGACTCGGGTTCCTACAAAAACATCTTTGATCTACAACAAAATCAAAGTGTTGTGGATTGCCATCTACATATGTCCTTTTGCAGCAGGACATTTCAAGGCCCCATACAACTTGATGGAATGGCTAATGTTAAAGGAATTGAGGCAATATAGGTGGTCTAGCTTGTTAATATATTTATATATCTGAACCACATACCGTGTTTAAATGGAATATGGATCAGGAAATGTTCTAGACAGCCCAGGAACATGGTAGCATGGGATGCTACCATGCAGTTACACATCCATTGCCAAAACATTCGTTTCCATTACTCTCACAACCTCAACAACTGTTTTACAATAAGAACTGTCAGTTTTCCCAGAAACTACCACCGCTTCTGAACTCCATAGATGGAACCTAGCTTACCAAGATAACCTGTACAGCAGGCATCCACATGGCCATAACCTCATAAGACCCTACCAATAAACCTTTTACTCATTGGTCATTTATTATTTAGTTATTCTTTTTTTCTATTATTGCTCTCGTCACATATATTATTTCTATGGGGTGTTTTTTTGTCACAAGCCATTATCTCCCTTCATACCTAACCGAAATCAATAAATGAGATATCTTTTTAAAGATTAGATCTGCTTTGGTCACATCATATTTTAAGAAAGTAATTTTTCCAAATTAGACCCATAAAGGGCAAAAATGTCTATTTCTAAAATGCTTTTTTTTTTTTTTGCACCACAAACCAATTATCTCCCTGTATTCCTAACCAAAATATAGAAATGAAGTATCATTTTAAAGATTAAGATCTCCGCTTTTGTGACATCATATATTAAGAAAGTAATTTTTCTGAATTCGATGCTTAAAGGTCAAAAGAATCAAAATTTCTACAATGGATTTTTGTGTCACGAGGCATTTATCTCCTTGATACCTAACCGATTTAGATAAACGAGATATCATTATTAAGGATTAATAACTCCACTGTTGTCACAATTTGATCCTTAAAGGGCAAAATATCATTATTTCTATAATTTAATTTTTTGCCAGCTCTTTACCTGCCTTGATATCTAACCGAAATCGAGAAATGAGGTATTATTTTAGAGATCAAATTCTCCACTTTGGTTACATCATATTATAAGAAAGGACTTTTTCAGAATTTGACACTTGAAGGACAAAAGTATAAATATTTCTAAAACTGATTTTGGTGTCGTGTGCCATTTATCGCTCTTCATATCTAATCCATATATATAAATGAGGTATCATTTTAAAGATTAAGGACTCGGCTGTGGTCACAACATAAGCATTTGACTCTTAAAGGGTAAAAGTGTCATTATTTCCTTAATGTATTTATTTTTTTTTTTTTATTTTTTTTTTTTTTTTTTTTTTTTTACAGGCTATTTATCTCCTTTGATACCTAACCTAAATCGATAAATGGGGTATCATTTAAGAGATTGTCTCCACTCGGGCAACATTAAACTGCTAAACTGGCGTAGACTTTTGTTAGGTACCTATTCCACCAAACAAATAAGTATTTTATACAAATGAGGTGGTTCTTCCTTCGTCCTATTACAAACCAACAATCTTACTATTCATCATATTCACAAAATTTTCGCATGAGCCATCTAGTTTTTATGTATTTGTTTATTAGTAACCTTAGTTTTTATTTTTTGCATGTACACTGGTGTTCCGTTTGCACCAGTGATATTTTTTTCCCCGTATCTGAGAGCAGCTTCAATTTCAACTTTGTCTTCTCTTATTTCTTCAGCTTGAGCATCACTGCTCATGCTCTGCTAGAGCTACACCTTAGGTTTGGTTTACGCCTGCGAGATATGTAAAAAAAAAAAAGACAAAATAAACTGATGCCAGAAACTTTTAGGCAGCCAGAAAGTTATAGTACAGCACAACAAAAATCAACATCTATACTAAATAATTAGTTTTGAATGAAATTTACTAACGAATCGTACACTGACTGCGAGAGAAGCGCAGTTTGAGCTACCAATTTATCATCACAGATCTACATACTCATCTCTCTTCCTGTGACCATTCAATAAGTTATCAAAACTACATGACTGAAATCGTTATTCATATCAGAAAAAAGTATCCTGTGTCCTTCCTAAAGATACAAGGTATTTCCTTGTCAAATTCCATCAATATCGATATACCAATTTAGTCATCAAAACGTAACAAAAAGACAGAGACCTACTTTCGCAGTTTTAAAATTTATTAGTGTAGATCACACACAAACTGACTACAAGAGAAACAAAAACTGAGGTATTGATATAGCGTATAAAAGTAAATGCTGCAGCATTTTTCAGCTGCCTACAATTTGCCACGCATTCCACCCCTGAATTTATGGTACATACATTTTAACATGAAATCCTTACAACGTAACTTTCGGGTGCGTCTCATATGATGAAAAACAATTCTTAAAAATTTTCACTTGCTCCTTGATTTGAACCAAAGACCACACAGGGAACTTCAGAAAGCAAGCACCTTATCCACTGTGCTACCAGCCTGCTTTATTGGCAGGCGTTACAGAGACGTATAGATGCTGGGCGTCTAATACTGTTCAGTTAGTTTTTCTCAAAATTCTTTGACAATATGTATTATCTATACAGAAAAAAGTATCCTATATCCTTCTTAATGGCAAATAGCATCTCCTATCACAATCGGATTAGTTGTTTAGCCCTGAAAACGTTAAAAAAAAAAGACGGACAGAGACAGAGTTACTTTTGCATTTATAATATTAGTGTAGATATGAAAGTGACAATTTTTGTCACCATTTCTTCCCTGCATTTATTTCTGTAGCTTGTAGACTCATTTATCACTTGGCAGGAATAATTAAAATAAAAGGCGACTCGAGTCAAAACTACCTTCATTGTAAATGCCAGGGTGAAGAATGCCAACAAATTGTGGTGTATAACTAACTTTTCTCCCCAAGTGCTTCCATTTAATTTCATAAATCAATATTAACCCATATCCATTGGATTTGTTTAATTTTACAGACAGCGGAGTTAGCTGCTTCTCAGGAGAAACAGATGGAAGTATGTGATGTTTGTGGTGCATTTTTAATTGTTGGTGATGCACAGCAACGAATAGATGATCATTTGATGGGTAAACAACACGTTGGCTATGCTAAGCTCAAATCAGCCTTGGATGAACTCATGGTAAGTATTGTACTTTGTTTGTAGCATTACCTGGGATAGCTGTCAATATTTAATGCAGGTTAATGTATATCATACAATTATGTAGTTTAATATAAAATGTCTTGTGTGTTTAGACTGCACGTCAAAAAGCTCGGGAGGAGAAAGAAAAGAAACGAGAAGAAGAAAGACGAGAAAGAAACCGCCTAAGAGAGGAAGAAGAACGTAAAAGAAACCGTGAGCGAGGGAGGGAGAGGGATGAGCATCGAAGAATTAGAGAAGAGGAGGAGAGACGATCGAGGTCAAGAAGATCAAGGTCCATTTCTTTTCCATTTGTTATTTGGATTTGTGCTTTAGGAGTAAGGGAAGGTTTTGAGTAGTGTTTTTCTTTCTTGTTGATCCTATTTTGACTTTCTGTGGGTTAAAGATCTCACTAATGTACCAATGAAGTTGTCCTTGTAAACCTATATCATGTTGAAAATATAACCCCTTAAAACATTTTCATATAAGTGCTGGTTATTCTTCAGTTTGAAA
This sequence comes from Vandiemenella viatica, assembly GCA_031002005.1. Taxonomy (NCBI): domain Eukaryota; kingdom Metazoa; phylum Arthropoda; class Insecta; order Orthoptera; family Morabidae; genus Vandiemenella; species Vandiemenella viatica. The sequence continues at coordinate 95,999,581 of JARYHS010008075.1, read as the reverse complement.
TTAGGTGTCTATATATGTACAGTAGCTGCTACGACTTTGTACATATGGACTTAGACTTGGATATAGAAAGCTGTATACTTTGTGAAAAGTACCCTACAAACTGACAGAGAAACAAAACCAATATTACAGAGGCTTACCCATGCTATCTGTCGGTATGTCACCATTTAGATATTTTCAAAATTTCATGACTGTTATTGATGTATTAAAAAAAGAAACAGTTGCTTTCTCGTTACAATATTAGTGTAGGTAGTTGTATCCTAATTTGTAATCAGGATAGGGAAATGAACAACTGCTTATGGATGAAGTGAACAGGTGCAATAATCACAAACAAGAGACACTGAAATAGCACTTCATCAGCGAGTAGAAAATCAAATTAGCTAAATCCATCCATGGAAAAAAAAAACATTCAGTTTTACCCCAATTTTCCAGGTGACGTTTCCAATTTTTCTTTCTCAAAACCTTATTCGGACTATTCTGGGGTGAAAAAAACACTGGCACCATGATCTGACGCGAAAGGAAGCAACTTCGAAGAATTTTAGTTGCAAGTACCTTTATCTGCAATGAATCTTTTTTCCTGGACTTATTCAACTTACTTTTGGGTCAAACCCTATAAACGTACTTTGTAATTCAATTTTTATATTTTCCACCTGTTGTGTGTGTCTGTGTGTGTGTGTGTGAGAGAGAGAGAGAGAAATAAATAAATCTGCTACCCGTGCTACATAACTTTTAACTAATGCTAACCATAGGCGACATTTAACTTCATATTTTTTTATTGAACATGTTTACATTTTTTGTTTATTTATATTTATGTATTTAATATTTTCCAAAGTCTAGTATTAGCTTCAATTCACTATTCTCTCTCCCTGTCCTCTGTTTGAATTTACCTCCACCATGGACCACATTCCTTGCTCAAGTCACCATGTGAGGCAGTTTTCTACAACACCCATCCTCCAAGATGTTCTGCATGTCAGGGAGGGCTAAGACCTGAAAATATGTGCATCATATATTATTATTATGTGTGTATAGGCCCAGTTGGATCACGCAGTGCTTTTATTGTTTGCCTTTGTAATCTTCATGTGGCTCTCATTTTCTGTCGAACTGTTTTCTCCAGTTCACTTGGTTCCTGATCTTGTTGGAACTTAATTCTCTGGATACACTATCCAACTGTTGACCTTTTGACTTAACTGGTTATTGCCTAAAATTTCCAAATTGTCTATTTGGGCCGTATCTATGTCCTTTTTGACTTGTTGGATCCGTAGCATACTCTGCCGTATGTCATAAACTTGTGCCTAAGCCTTGTTGTTGGATTCTTTGAACATGCCAATAGAATTTTAGTCTTTGTTTTCTGATGTGTGATGCAATGTTTGACAGTTTCTCTGTTGCTTTATGAAATTGCAGTCTATACTAGTAGTGTATTTTTAACAGACTTCAAAAAAAGGAGGTGGTTCTCAATTCATCTGTATTTTTTTTTTTATTCTTCGTCAATTTTTAACCGATTTAAATGAAAATTTTTTAGTGGATAGGGTATACCTCCAAATTGGTCCCATATGAATTTCATTGAGAAACCACCCCTTTTAACCCCTTAATTTTTATACAAACCCACATTTTTTTATCCGATTTCGATGGAACTTTGGACATGAATAGTCAAAAATAAACAGAAAAATACTGTCAACTTTTGGTTCGAAAAAACTGAACCACCTCCCCCTACCCATCCCCTTAATTTAATCCAATGTTCTTTGTACAAAGCTACAGTCGACACCATCTAACTGATCTCCATTACAGTTGGCATATTCATGTAATTTTTCATGGAGAAGGTTTCTGACCAAAAAAAATTTAAAAAACACCCCCTCCCCATTTACACTCCTTAATTTTTATACAAACCCACATTTTTTATCAGATTTCGACGGAACTTTAGACATAAATAGTCAAAAATAAACAGAAAAATACTGTCAACTTTTGCTTTGAAAAAACAGAACCCCTCTCCCCCTACACACACCCTTAATTTATGCCAATGTTCTTTATAAAAAGCTACAGTCGACATCGTTTTACTGATTACCATAAAAAAAGGCATATACATGAAATTTTTCATGGAGAAAGTTTCTGACCAAAAAATTTAAAAAAAAAAAAATACACCTCTCCACGTATACACCCCTTAATTTTTATACAAACCCACATTTTTACCCGATTTCGATGGAACTTTGGACATGTATAGTCAAAATAAAGAAAAAAATACTGTCAGCTTTTGGTTTGAAATAATCGTACCCCTCTCACCCTACCCACCCCCTTAATTTTTGCCAATGTTCTATGTTCAAAGCTACAGTTGACACTATTTAACTGATCTCCATTAAAGTTGGCAAATACATGTAATTTTTCGTGAAGAAGGCTTCTGACAAAAAAAAAAATCACCCCATTTCCCCCTTAATTTTATAGAAACCAACATTTCTTATCTGATTTTGATTAAACTTTGGCACATGTAAAACAAAGATGAAAATCCTGCCAACATTTGGTCTGCCAAAGAACAACCCCTCTCCCTCCTACCCCTTCCCCCCTTAATTTTTGTCAACGTTCTTTATAAAAAGATACAGTCGCCACCATTTGACCAATTATCATGAAAGTTGGTGCTTATCTGTATTTTTTCACGAAGAAAGTTTCTGACAAAAAAAATCCAGAAACCACTCCCTCGCCCCATTAAACCGCTTAATTTGTATACAAACCCAGAGTTTTTATCCGGTTTAGATAGAACTTAGCACACTTTTACTATAAAACAAAGAGAAAAATTATGTCAACTTCTGGTTTGCAAAAATTTAACCCCTAGTTTCCACCACCTTTATTTTTTCAAGTTTCTTTTTTAAAAAACTGCAGTTGACACGGTTTGACCGATCTTTATGAAAGTTGGCACATATTCGTTTTTTTTATGGAGAAGAATTCTTACCAAAAAATCAAACTACCCTAGCTCCCCTTTTACATCCCTTAATTTTTGCACAAACCCACATTTTAATCCGGTTTCGTTGGAACTTCGCATGCGTATACATTAAAACAAATAGAAAATAGTACTGTCCCCATTACTTTCACAAAAACGCAAACCCTATCCCTCTTTCTACCCCTTTAATTACTATCAATGTTCTTTATATAAAGCTACAGTTTCTATCTGATTTTTAAGAACGTATGCACATATGTGCTTCAAAACAAACAGAAAAATCTACATTTGAATTAGAGAAGCCGAACCCCTCTCCCCATTTCCACCACCTTAATCTACACAAAGCTACAGTTTCTTTCCGATTCTGAAGGAAATTTACACATGTATACTTCAAAACATACGGAACAACTATGTTTAAATTAGGTTGCAGAAGCCCAACCCCTCTTTCCTTCTACCCCCACCCCTACTAATTTCCAATGTTCTTTATACATACCCACAGGTTTTATCAGATTTCGATGCACATTCATACTTAAAAACAAAGAGAAATATAAAGTCTAAATTCTGTTTACAAAACCCAACCGCTTACTGCCTTACCCCATTTAATTTCTGCAAATGTTCTTTACACAAAGCTAAAGCTTTAATCTGGTTTCGATGGAACTTTGCACATGTATACTTTAAAACAAAGAGAAAAATACTGCCCACACTAGCTTTACAAAAACCAAACTACTCTTCGTCTCCACATCCTTAATTGTTTTTTTTTTTTAATACATATCTACAGTTCTTATCTGATTTCAATAGAAATGTACACACGTATACTTTAAATCAATCAGAAAAAAGTCTACATTTACCCCCACTCCTTTTAATTTCCAATGTTCTTTACAAAAAACCACAGTTTTAAATCCTGTCAAAATCAATTAAGCTATTTTTAAGTCGTGGCAGAATATTCATAAAATAAATGCTTCCTAATGTCTCAACATGTACTTCAGATTTCAACTTAGACCCCAAGCTTTCATGCTGTGAAAACCAATTAAAAATCTATATTTTCTGTGTGATGTCGGAACAAACAGATATGTTCCAGAGACAGATTTGTGAATGTGGTATGTATTAATGCCCAGATGTTATATGTTTCGATTGTTGAGCAGCCACTTTAAGGCTGGTTTCACACCAAGCCAGTCTCTACAAGTCAATCCAGTCACGTCTAGGCCCGTCAAGTGCAAGCCAGTCCAGTCCTGTTGTTTCACACCAAAAGCGTCCGGTCCAGTCCAGTTGATACAAGTCAGTTGTAGCAAAATTTTTGTGATGGAGGTTGAGGTGCTTAAATGTATAGTTTTGTGACGGATAGCCCGCCGAAAAAAAAAATGAATGTGTCTATTGTGGGTTCATCAATCAATTTAAGAAGAGATATGTATGGCACATTTATTCATTTGTTTCCGGACTTGATGAACGATCCCTTAAAGTTTTACAATTATTTTCGTATGAAATATGATTTGTTGTGCCTGTGTTTTGCATAGTTACATTCGACGAAATGAAGATGATAATGCATTCGAAAAGCGATTTATGAACGAGATGAGAGAAGTAAATTAACTTCACCCTATCCCACCAATTTCTGAAAGAAGAGGTAGTTGTGAAGCCATCAGAATCAGGGAAACATTAACTAACTATTTCATCTCGCCAATAGGATCTGTACCTTGGCAAAATTATCAAATTGGTTGTTGAAGTATAAACATATATCACTTCGTTACATCTAATTTTTATTTGTTACTTAATCAATTAAAAAAACAGGTGTGGATTAGAGTAATAATTGTAAAAAATAAAATTTACAATAAAAATAACTGACCAGATGTTTTCATCTGATCAATTTCCTTCCAAATGGCAGCAATTAAATCTCTGTTGTGGTGATTCGGATGCTTAACATCATAAATCTCCTTTAGTTCTCTAACCAGTTCGATTAATTTCCATTAACATCCATTCTTAGAGGGCTATGAAAAAAATACACAAAACACGCACTTTGCACCAAGTAGGAAACAATGAGACTGGACTGGACGCTCCAGAATCAAGACAGTTTGGGTTCCCCCTCCACTCGACGGGACTGGCTTAAGCTGGACGGGACTGAGACGCTACCTGTGTGAATGAACAAAGGGGAGTAGGTATGATGGATTTTCCTGTTGACTCAGCTGGACGCTCTTGACGGGACTGGACGGGCTCGACGCGACTGGACGCATCTGGTGTGAAAGCACCCTAACAGATGTTATGCTTAGGTCGAAACACAGCCTGGATCAAAATGTAAACTGACAATCTTAACACAGTATCCAATTCACCCCGTTTTGGAAGTTGTTGGTGTATACAAAGACAGTTTTTTTACCACCGAACCACCAGAAAGTTTGAAAATGAGAACTGTTGCATCTTTAAAATACAAAACAAACTATAATGCCACTAAAAATTTAAAAATAAAATAAGTGTGTAAAAAAACATAAAAACCGCCTTAAACAAAAGCACTAAAATTTTAAAAATTACTTTATACCTTGCTTAGAAGAAAGTAAATCTAAATGGACAATATTTTACATTACTGTTACAGAAACTTTTACATTAATTAGTTATTTTTGGAGTCAGTGCCAGCCAAAGCATGAAAAACGAAAAGATAAAAACAATAATGATAACAATAAAACCTAAAAAAATAATATTACTACTTACCTACAATTAATGCGAGAAGCATGTTTCTACAAAACTGAAACATACAGCTGATACGCCGATATTATACTAATTGTAAAGCATGATGCAGACTACCAACTAACACTGTAGCGCCAGAGAAGTGTCCGGAAGACCAACGAGGCCTTGCCACAGATTAAAATACTATCTAATTTTGTTTCCCTAAGATGTCTCCCGCAATAACAATATCTGCCTTACGACATTCTGTAAAATATTTGGAATGTTTATCGTAATCCCAGTTTGGCCTCGAACACCAAATAAAGTTCACTGATTCGATCTTCGCCTTGTGACAGCTGGCACCGATTCCAAAAAATACTAATTAATGTAAAAGTTTCTATAACAGTAATGTAAAATATTGTCCATTTAGATTTACTTTCTTCTAAGCAAGGTATACAGTTATTTTAAAATTTTTAGTGCTTTTTTTTTAAGGCGATTTTTATGTTTTTTTAAACACTTATTTTTTTTTTATTGTTCAGGATGTTTTCCATGTCACCTTTTCTGTTGGATATCAGAATATTACATGTGTAAAAGAGCTTCATGTTAGATCACTGTTTTTTTAGTGTCAAATCTTTGTAAGATATGAAGTGTTCATGGGCTCTCCACCGTATAGTGTTGAAGAAAGACAACAATGAGCTTTTGGCGGCTAGCTCTGCCTCCATCTTCAGGTCTGATGTTATGCAGGGAGCACCAGACCTGCAATGGCGATGTCTGGCCTCCACACGCCTTGATAAGGCCTTGCTTCTCCCCTCCACTCGCCTCAGTTCTGCAGCTCCTGTCTTGCACTCATTGTTGATTGGCTGGCGGAGCGACTGTCAAAGCCAATCACTCGATCGGAATAACCATTCCTCTTGAAAGTATTGTGGAGATGTTCAAGCTCAGACGGCAGGCAATCCACGTCAGAGATTTTCCTTGCTCTGTGCTACAAAGTGTGCAGCATGGTGTTCTTCTGTGCTGGGTGGTGGAAACTCATGGCGTCTAAATAGCGGTCCGAGTGTGTGGGCTTCTGGTGCACACTATGCGAGAGGCTTCCATCTGGTCTCCGTTGAATAAGGATAACCAGGAAAGGCAAGCTGCCATTCTTCTCCAGTTCCACCGTGAACCGGATGATGAGGCGGATTCTGTTTAGGTGGTCTAGGAATTCATAAAGACTATGGATGCCATGTGGTCAAATGACAAATGTGTCATCAACATAGCGATAGAAGCATGTCGGCTTAAGGCTAGACTCTTCGATCGCCTTATCCTCGAATTCTTCCATGAACAGATTGGCAACCACCATTGCTACACCATCCATCTGTTCATATAATCTCCCACCATAGGTGGAGGTAAGGACCAGCTCGAAGAGGTCTATGATGTTGGGTTTGAAAAGACAGCGCAACAGCTGTAGGTTGTCAGCCAAAGGAACCTTGGTGAACAACGAGACGACATCAAAACTGACCGTGATGTCAGTGTCCGAAAGCCGTATCTCTTGAAGCGTGTTGACAAATTGTGCCTGCATAATGCGTCAGCACGCTTCCTAGACCACCTAAACAGAATCCGCCCAAACATCCGATTCACTGTGGAACTGAAGAAGAATTGCAGCTTGCCTTTCCTGGACATCCTTATTCGACGGAGACCAGATGGAAGCCTCTCGCATAGTGTGCACCAGAAGCCCACACACTCGGACCGCTATTTAGACGCCATGAGTTTCTACCACCCAGCAAGAAGAACACCATGCTGCACACGTTGTAGCACAGAGCAAGGAAAATCTCTGACGTGGATTGCCTGCCGTCTGAGCTTGAACATCTCCACAATACTTGCAAGAGGAATGGTTATTCCGATCGAGTGATTGGCTTTGACAGTCGCTCTGCCAGCCAATCAACAATGAGTGCAAGACAGGAGCTGCAGAACGGAGCGAGTGAAGGGGAGAGGCAAGGTCTTATAAAGGCCAGACATCACCATTGCAACTCTGGTGCTCCCTGCATAACATCAGAACTGAAGATGGCGGCAGAGGTAGCCACCAAAAGCTCATTGTTGTCTTTCTTCAAAATTATACGGCGGAGAACCCATGAACACTTCATATCTTACGAAGATTTGACACTAAACAAACAGTGATCAAACATGAAGCTCTGTTACACATGTAAAATTCTGATATCCAACAGAAAAGGTGACCTGGAAAACATCCTGAACAATGAAAAATATACCACTAACATAGACTGCAATTCCTTAAAGCAACAGAGAAACTCGTACAGATGAGGCAAGTAATTCTTTCTTAAAGTGGATTCATTTGGTATTTTTCTGTTATAAAATTCTTCCAAAAAGGTTTTCAGCACTGCTGCTGGATGGCAACTGGTATATTAGTGGCAGTGAGAGCTTCACGTAGGTTAAACAAATCTTCTGTACCCAGCTTTGAACTTGTAATGAAACTCGCTTCTGTTTAGAAGCATTTCTCCTGATAACATTTGCCAAATGAGTTGCTGAATTCTGATGCTGCAGCACATGGGATCGTTTTTCTGCAGGCACCTATATAAAAGATAAACATAAAAATAGTCCACCTGGATATTATAACACCCCGGATAATACCAAGTTAATATTATAAAATTTCATCCAGCAGTCAACTCGTACCACTTTGTTACTTTAGAAATGAAAACAAATCATTTTTTTTAAATTATAAAAGATACACGTATATAAAACAAATTAAACTTACTGGTTTTACACATGCTTGGCAATATATAATTTTCCCATCAGTATAAAAGTTCTTATCCGTTCCTGTCCTTAAGCAGGAAACTACTTCTTGAGTATTTCTGTTTAGGCATGATGGCTTTTAATGAAAGAACTAAAAATATGTAGGCCAACACAGTGTTATAATTTCCGCGTTACCATTGAACGATGAGGGTATACAACTGTTAATTTCTCAGAAAATGTTTGCGTTCCTGAGATTGTTAACATTTAACATGCTATGTTTAAAACTTGCTTTGTCAATTTGTTTCTACTCATTGTAAGCCTTTGTAAGCCTTTGTGAAGTGGCCGCACCGCATTGTTACTGCTTTTCTCAATGTTACCGTCAACAAAGCGCTTAAAACACATCATTTAATATTGTGGTGAATAGTTATTCCAATTTTAAAATAAATCGGTTTCCCAAATCACTCCAGGCAAATGCCGGGATGCTTCCTTCATAAGGTCATGGCCGAATTCCTTCCTATTCCTTGCCCCCCCCCCCCCAATCCTTTCCTGTCTCTAAAAGACCTCGTTGTTAGAAAGACGTTAAGCAGATTTAAAAAACAAAACAAAAAATTCATCTGTTTTACACATAAATGTAGTCTGTTTACCCTCCATGTTCGACTTCACTCTTAGACTCTGCGAGGGATCATTCCTATACTGCTTAAATTTGCATTGTCTTGGAGCTTAGGATTCACATAGTAATAGATACAGCTAGGGATGGTGACTGGCCGGATCGCCCAGATGACATTAACTTGGTTTGATGTAGAAGAAGGAAACAAAATATTGAGAAGGGAGGGGGGAATGTAACCTGTCAATAAGACACTGTTCCGGTATATTGCCTGGAGGTAGGAAAACCATGAAATACCATTCCAGAACAGCCGATCGTGGGGTTCGAATCCAGGGCGTATCCCGAGACCAAATTACTCGCCCACGGCCCATACCACTGAGCTAATCTGGTAGGTAACTTGTTTTATTTAAGAAACAAAATTACAGTCAGACTGGATCAGTACATCAAAATGATCCTTTTAGGTTCTGAAAACTGAATTAGGTCATGACATAAAAATTAGTTACTTTTAGGTCCTATTTAATTTACGAATATTATTAGTTTATACAAAGAAGAAATATAAAATTAAAATTTTGAGAATATTAGGTTGGGAACAAGATGGGTTCAAAGCTAATAATCAAGGGCTTAATTAAAAGGCTCTTGCTCCACCTGTCATTGCAACCAGGTTCGCAAAGACGTTGTCAACTCCTATCAGGAAAGAATATGTTGCTATCCAGACGTCTGTTGCAGACACAAGCATAGGTACAACATGCTAACGCCAATGCAAATAGCACAAATAACAGTTAAGATTGTGTATTTCTGTAGCAACACAGACCTTCAGCAACTGGTTCAAAAGCATCTGCACAGATATCCACTGCAACATTTACAACTGTAGGACCCTCTGCCACAGCAGCACTTCTACATCTACATATATACGCTGCAATTCATAAAATTGTGGGTGGCAGAGGGTGCTAAGCACCAAAGTTAATCTCTTTGCTGTGCATTCCAATCCCTAATGGTACGAGGGAAAAAATAATTCATATAAGAATCAGTCCGGCACCTTATTTCTCTAATTTTATCTTTCCTGTCCTTCTGACTCAAATAGGTTGGTGGAAGAAGTATTTCACTACACTCAAAAGTGAAAGTGAGATTACGCATGTTTACCAATAAGTTTAAACGAAACGTGTGTCGTCTATCTACCAGAGACTCCCAACCCAATCTACTAATCAGTTCTGTGACGCTTTCATAAGGACTGTAGCAAGCGGTAATGAATCGAGCGGCTCTTCTCTGTACTTTCTCTATACTTTCGATCAACCCCTTACGAAACGGGTCCCAAATGGCACAACAATAATCAAAATGTGGATGCACAAGAGATTTGTACGCTATCGCCTTTGTTTGTTCATTACAATTTTTCAAGATTCGACCTATGAATCGCAGCCTAGAATTTTCTCTACCTACTAACGAATTAATGTGTGTGTCCCATTTCATGTTCCTTTGTACTGTTACTCCCAAATATATCATAGAATCGACCATATCAATAACTGTATTGTTTAACTCGTATTTCTGAACAATTGGATTCTTTTTGTTAGTTATGCTCATTGTCTTGCACTTTTTACAATTTAGAGTAAGTTGCCACTCAGCACACCAAGCCAAAATAACATCCAGATCGCGCTGAATTTCTAAGCAATCGGCCAAATTTCTTACTTCCCTATAAGTAACCGCATCATCAGCAAACAATCTAAATAGGCTTTTCACTTTGTCTCCGAGATCGTTTATAAAAATTAAGAAAAGAAGTGGTCCTATTACACTTCCTTGAGGTACACCCGATGTAACATCTAGATTAGAAGAACTTTCTCCTTCAACGACAACATACTGCGACCGACGAGTTAGAAAATCCTTTATCCATTCACAAAGCTGATCCGATATACCGTATGCTCGAAGCTTCGCTAAAAGGCGGTTGTGTGGCACAGAGTCAAAGGCTTTCTGGAAATCTAAAAAAATTGCATCTACTTGTGAACCTGCATCGATAACTTACATTACGTCATGTGTAAATAGGCCCAGCTGTGTTTCACATGATCTTTTCTTCTGAAATCCGTGTTGATTTGTTGTAAGCAAATTATTATCATCTAGAAAATTCATAATGTTCGAGCATATAATATGCTCCATAACTCTACTACAAACAGATGTTATAGATATGGGAAGATAGTTTCCAGGATCACTTCGATCACCTTTTTTGAAAATCGGAGTTACTTGCGCGATTTTCCAGTCTGAAGGTACTTTTCGCTCTCCTAATGATTTACTGAATATATCAGACAGAAATGGCTCAATTTCCGCTGCATACTCTGAAAATAATCTTACTGGAATTCCATCCGGGCCCGGTGCTTTCCCCCACTTCAGGAGCTCTAATTGCTTAATGATACCTGCAGTATCTATTCGTAATGATTCCATCACTGACTCGCCACGGCGTGGGAAAACGGGAATACTATCCTTATGTTCATTTGTAAATGAATTTTTGAATACAGTATTTAGTACGTTAGCTTTATCGCGGCTTTCATTAACCTCGGAACCTTCACGAATTAGTGCTGGAATATTGCTGTTGGTACAATTGACTTTTCGTACATACGACCAAAATTTCTTTGGGTTTTCTGTGAGACTCTTAGTGTGTTGGAGTGAAAATCGTTAAAGGCCTCGCGCATTACATTCTTAACTTTAGCTGATTTAAGAGGACTCTTAAATCAGCTAAAGTTTCTAAATCGCTGTGACACCCCTTCCTTCTTGAGCGTGTGTGTATTTTCCTCTGTTTTTTTAGTAATCTTTTGACTTCGCATGTGTACCACGGTGGATCATTCTCCCCCTTTATTGTCCGCTTTGGTATATGTATTTCCATTCCTTCCCTGACTATATGTATAAAACGATGCCACATCTCTTCAACGGTGTCCTTTGTTGACTTGAAGTTATGGTAATTATTGCTCAGGTAGGTTCTAAAACACAGACCTTACTGAATCTGTATACAATCCGCCCTTTTTTTCCTTTTTCGCTCTCATTAATTTGATAGTCGCAATTACCGCTTTGTGATCGCTTATTCCTGTGGTCATTGAAATGTCGGTGAATAATTCTGGCCTGTTGGTAACCAGCAAGTCTAAAATGTTTTCGCTACCGTTATGACTTCGCATAGGTTCATTAACTAGCTGCTCGAGATGATTATCTGACAACTCGAGAATTACTTCAGAAGCTGCCTTATCCCTACTACCTGTGATGTGAACGTAATTACGCCAGTCAATATAAGGCAGATTGAAGTCGCCTCCTAGAATCATAGCATGATCCTTAAAACGGCTAGCTGTACTATTTACATTATTTCTTAACTCCTCGACGATAGCTATGTCGGAATCGGGTGGACGGTAGAAGGCGCCTATGATGAGTTTTGACCCAGCAACGTTGAGTTTAATCCATATGATTTCACAGATCGTATCGACGTCAATTTCATTACATGGGAGAAATTTACTCACCGCTATAAATACCCCACCTCCATGAGAATGTAATCTGTCTTTACGAAAAACGTTCATGCTATCATTAAAAGTTTCGGCGGAACTTATTTCCGGTTTCAACCAACTTTCTGTACCGATAACGATATCCGCTTCTGTACTACAAATAACGCTTTCAAGTTCTGGTTGTTTGTTACAAACGCTCCTACAGTTAATTACGAGAACTTTTAACTGTCGAGATTCTTTTACGTTGCTCCTACATTCCGGTGTTGCATCTGATTCGGTTGCCCGTAACTGAATTTCGTGTTGCAGAAGCAATAGCAACAGCAGCATCATCATCAACTAGCAGGAGATGGCAAGCATAGTAGAAAATTTAAACATTCAGACCCACCTTTGTTTGTGAAATCCTTTCCTCTTCTAGAATACAAACTGGCAGTGAAAGGGTATAAGGCCTCGACGGAAAAAAATATCCATATGTCTTAGAGGTCTTTTCACAGTCTGATTCCTCATCAGATCCTGAAGACTGAGAAATGCTGATTGGTGAACATGGTCCTGTCTCTCGGCTCTCTCCGATTGGCAACTCTGCCACCGCTCACTCTCCAGTGGTGTCGCGACATTGAGGAAACGGTGAAGCACTTGATGGAAGTGATTCACCAGGCAGCTGTTGTTTCTGCACCTAAAAGCTCAAGAATGCTGGAAGAATGCCTGTTCCCCGGTGGAACAATGAATGTCAATCCCCTATTCAGAATGAGAAGGCCTTGCGTCATTTTAGGTTGCACCCAATATACAACAACCTAGCAATGTTTCATATTGCAAGAGCTAAGGCATGCCTTGTAATTTAAGGGAAGCAAGAGAACGTTACGGCAGAACTTTGCGAACACAATTAATTGTTACACAACATCCACCAGAGTATGGTAGCATATCCACCATATATCTGGAAGGTACTTTCAACCACTAGTATCTGGATTACTGGATCAGGCGTGTGTAGTCACTGATAAATGAAGCATAGCACAACTGATGGCAGGGTCATTCATTGAGTCCAGCAATGAAGAATTTCTGCTGAAAGACGCATGTTAAGCTTTGATATGTGGGGTACACAAGTTTACATCTTTGGAGCTGGAGTCAGCTTTAAACAGTGGCAAAAACACAGGGCCCTGACCTGATTCATTACCATCTGCTGCAACATTTCAGCAACAATGCTGCGAAGTACCTTCTAGATATTTTTAGTAATATTTGGACTGGAGGACACTTTCTTGACTAGTAGGAAGATGCAGTGCTAATCTCTATTTTAAAACCTGGTAAGGACAAGTAGTTGCCAGGTAGCTATTGTAGAATCACTATGACAAGCTGCATGGGGAAGACAGTAGAGCAGATGGTAAACCACCATCTGGTATGGTGTCTTGAGTCCCAAAATCTGCTTAGCCGCTTTCAATGTGAATTCAGGAAGTTCTGTTACATCATGGGCAACCTGGTCCTACTGGAAGTGGCAGTTCAGGACTCATTCATCCACAGTCAACACCTTGTTAGTGTATTTTTTTAACATCAACAGGACCTACAATACTACCTGGTGGTATGGTATTTTAAAACAGTTACATGAATGGGAATTTATGGGATATCTGCCCTATTAATTACATTCATTTTTATTGCAGCTCTGCTTCCAGCACAGTCAGTTGTGAAGTATCAGATCTCTCTACCCAAGAAATTGGTGTTCCTCAAGAGTCTGTTTTAAGTTTATTTTGCTGTTTCTATCAACAGTATTTGTACAGTGATGAGGACTCCAATTCGATACTCCTTATTTGTCAATGACTTTGCTATTTTCTGTTCTGAGAAGTGATGAGATGACGATCCAACTGGCACTAGGCGGTATGATTGTCCAGAATGCACTGATTTTCATTTTTCTGTTGAATATTTGGTGTGTACTTTTTACTCATAGTCTTTTAGCAGAATGACTTCTTACCTTGAGGAACGCCGCTTTCTGTTTTAGAAACTGTTCATTTTCTGGCTCTCATTTTTGACAATAGGCTAAGTTGGCTTAAAGATGTGAAAGCCTGAGCCTTAAAAACTTCAGATGTTTCAAAATGTCTGTGTGGTAGGTCGTGAGGTGCCGACTGCTCCAGACTGCTACAATTTTATAGAGCCTTTTTACGATCACTACTGGAATATAGCTGTGCTATATACGGTTTGGGATGGTACAACTATCTGCGCATGCTGAACAATGCCAACTATGTAGGAATTCAGTTTGCCGCTAGTGTATATCGCACCAGCTCCATTCCCAGCATTTATTCTGATGCCGGTGAGCTGACACTTGTCTGTCAGCAGCTCCTCATGGTGTGACACTTATGCACCTCGCCTGAACACCTGCCAGTCCCATTTATGATGCAATTATCAATCCAAACTACATATGTCTTTGCACTAACTGCCGTATAGCAACCAAACCCTACAGCTATTGCATAAGGGCTGTATTAGAAGACTATGGTAGGGTTACCCTCTTTATCACCAGGGTTGAAGTAAAATTCCCTGGTATTTGAAGAGGTCCAGAATAATTTTAGAACTGTCTTGTTACAGCAAGATTTATACAGCTGATGATGTTTTTACTAAAGTATTTAACAATATTTTAAACCAGCATCAAAAATTTACTCCTGTATTTATGGATTGGTCCAAGTAGACTAACAGAGTAGGTTGCTCCATAGTGTTCCTTTGAGCAACTCTCAAATACAAACTGGATCATAGGTCCAGCATTAATTTGCGGAGTGTAAATGCTACATTAAGTGAATTCAGCCTATGAAAGTGGGTCACAACATGAAGTACATCATATGCTGTGATTCTCTTGGCTGCATTCAAGCATTAAGAAACATGTACCTAGTAGACCATCTAGTCCTGGACAACCAGGATGCCCTCCAGTCTTCTGTAAAGGTGGTTCAATTCTCCTGGGTTCCTGGCCATGTGGGAATGGGCGGAATGAGGTAGTCAATAAAGCTGCCATGTTAGCCTGTGACAGAATCAGAGCTGACTATGCACCAGTCCCAAAGTCAGATCTTTTCTGGGAAATTGTAATAAAGCAATAGCTTCCCATAGGTCAAAGGAAGGGGAAAATAAAGTCTTTAGCATTGCAAATAAACTAAATATCCGTAAACTTAATATTAAAACAGTATTCAAATAAAGACAGGTTTGGAATTGTGTAAGTCTGTAGAGATGAGGGTGGAATCACAAAAGTTAAAAAAAAAAAAAAAGCTGCACTAACATTTCCACAGGTACTACAATTAAAAACGTGCATTAAGGTCAGAACAGTTTTTTAAGGAACATTATTCACTTTGAAGATTGATTATAACCGGGCAAGTTAGCGACATCATGGAACAGGATAGCATACACAGGAACAATAAAAGGAACAATGACACAATAAAAGAAAGACCTTTATTTAAATAGATGCACAAAATTTAACTATTGCAACACAAGTCAGCATTGAGGTAGACTTCATAACAAAAATTTGAGGTAAACCCTAAGTTTTTTTTTTTTTTTTATGAATGAATAAATCTATCTTTTAAACAGATAGATTACACAGAATGTTGTAGGAAGTCTATTACTTATGCTTGGATTTCAGGCGCCGATGTGAAGGAATGTACAACACAGTAACATCCACTTGAGGTTCTCAGATGTGGTCAACCGAAACTTTGACAACTAATATGTGTTACCTCACCCAGGCAACCAAATAGAGACCCACAAATATATATGTGTGTGTGTGTGTGTGTGTGTGTGTGTGTGTGTGGCATGGGGTAAACTGATCAATCACTATCACACCACCGCACAGGAAGGCAGATGGACTGTGCTGAACAAATAAACTTTAACCATCAATTTTAGATGGGAGACATGACAAGGGGATCACATATGACCATTCTCTCTCTCTGGGAGAGAAAAAGAATGTGTAGGTATTATAGGAATCAGTTTATTTTTTTATCAGTTTTTTCATTGTTTGGAGTAAGATCTTTTTCATCACACTGAGGCAGCAAGAATTTAAACTTTTCCAGATTAATATCTCCTTATTAATACTGCATTTGTTTTATCTTTCTCCTACTCTGTTTGCTGTTATTATTCATTGCATATTTTACATATGATTCAATTTTTGTAGTACTTATTTATCAACTTCTACTTCAGCTTTGTATGTTTTTGTTTATATGTTGTTGTTTTTTTAAAAAAATAAATATATATATTACATTTGCTACAATTTGTTACCAAATCAATAATTACCATCTTAAATCTTTCTAACAGAATTGTCTTGTCTTGTCTTGCTTGAAGTTTTTGCTGTTTAAGTTGTGCTAAGTTGTATAGCAATTTTTATTTTATATTTTTTTGCCATCTCTTAAGCATAAATTTTTGCTTAAACCAACTCCTAATATAAATAATGTTATCTATAATTTGCAGAAGTCCTCACCATTCTTCACACAGAAGCAGGAGTCATCCTAGAAAGGGCAGTGAGAGAGAGCATCATAAAAACAGAGGGAAGAGTTCTGAAGATAGAAGCCAGTGAGTAATATACATTATCTTAAAGCTATTTGCAATGTTTACAAATAGTATAGACAAAATATAATAGTTGTAGCCTCTTGCAGGAGACATATCAATGAAGTGACACATTGGTAGGATACTTTAATCCTTTCATCTGCAGTGTTCATAGCGTCCTTCATATGCACAGAGCAAGCTTTACCCAGTGTAATGGTTAGTTTAAGGACTCATAAAAATCCCATTGCTGACCAGGAGTCTCTCAATCCCCAGTTTTATAATTCATCAATGGTCTAGCAGACTGTGGTATTTACAAATAGCTTATTTTTAAAAGTATATCTTCCACCCCACAGCTTTCCTTTTCCAGGTTGGCATAGGAAACTTAATATCAGAAGCTTTATGCTGTAACAAGCTTCATTACTTTTTTTAATATTTTGTCCATGGTGGACTTGTGGATCAGCGACTGTGATATCAAATTTGGTTGATAATTGAATACAGTGACCAGTCACAGTTTACTCTCAGCTTTTTCTTAATACTTGATTCGGAGAGACTATAATAGTCTTTTCCAACCAAATGTCAACCTCTCCTTCACGTGGTGCACCCCGTTTGCACGGACGAGGCTCTGGCGACTGAAAGATTCCCGGTATAAGGAGTCACCCACTGCTTGCCAACGGCCTCCGAAAGGAGGGCGGAAGAGCGGGGAGTGGTTCAGGGCACCCTCTTGCCCTTGGGGTTGGAAACGGCCCCTAAAGGCGGATGAATCAGAAATGATCAACGGCATGGGGATGCAGAAGACAACGGGAAACCACTGCATTAAAGACCCAAAGGGTATCCCGAGGACATGTAATCCTCTCAAATTACATATATCATGATGGCTTCTTCCTGGGTAAAATATTCCGGAGGTTAAATAGTCCCCCAATCGGATCTCCGGGTGGGGACTGCTCAGGGAGGAGTCATCAGAATGGATAGAAACATTCTACGAGTCGGAGCGTGGAATGTTAGAAGTCTGAATAGGGCAGGTAGGTTAGAAAACTTAAAAAGGGAGATGGAACAACTTAAGTTAGATGTTGTTGGGATTAGTGAGATTAAATGGATGGACGCACAGGATTTCTGGTCTGGGGAACACGGGATAATTAGCACACAAGCTGTCAATGGAGTCACTGGTGTAGGATTTGTAATGAACAAGAAAGTAGGGAAACGGGTGAGTTATTATGAACAGTTTAGTGACAGGATTATTTTGATGAGGTTAGAAACTAAGCCCGTCCCAACCACATTAGTACAAGTAGTACCTGGGTGACCGATCTTCGCTCGGCATCTTTCGATCTCTGTTTACCACGCAGTATTTCATAAAAATGCTTGAAAATATTTGTAAGAAACTAATTTTACCTATACATAAGAATTGCGGGGATTCTATCATTACTGTGGCGCCACAATCTGATTATTGATTTTTATAAAAGTCGACGAGACAAATTGAAAGTAAAGAATAAAGTTTTTTAATATCTCACTTAGTAAACGCACGATAGATTTGTATTTTATTTGGCCTGTAGCGCCACATGGCACTATACATCTTTGAAAACAAATCATTACCTACTGCCAAATTTGACGATGAATTCGTATGTAACTCGAAGAGACAAATATAAATAAAGAATTTTTTGTTGTTGGCATTTCGCTTAGTTCATTCACGAGATATTATATCTTCAAAATTGATGAGGTTAGGGTGAGATCCAGCCTGGACCTGAAAAAGTTTGTTCAACAAAACCACTATATCTATACGATGGAAATGTACTATATGTGTTTCATGTTCTTTGTTATGATGAAAATCAGCCTGGATCTGAAGAAAAATGTCTCCATATTCAAATTTGACGATGAAATCGTATGTAACTCGAAGAGACAAATATAAAATAAAGAATACTTTATGTATATATATTTGATTAGTTCTCGAATAATATTAGACTGGTGAAATTAAATATGTACATTGTATCAGAGACAGAACCGCCAGTTCTTTTCCTCTGAGATCTAGTAGTGTAGTTCCAAAAGATGTCTTTTGAATTCTTGCCCCAACCAGTATTTAGACGCGGGACCGTTGCCTGAATTGTTTGAGAGGTAGCGCACTAATTACATTTAAGCTGGCAGATCGCTTTATGTGTATTATAAATTCAATATATTTCTTTCTCACTTACATAAGAACTCCAGTCGGTTAAATAAAAATGTAAAATAATTACTCATTATTGTAGTATAAATAATCAGCTGTATTATTTTCTAATCATTTATTCACTAAGCATAAGTTTTTTTTTATCTTAAACTAATAGTTCCTTCCATACAATGTTGCGGGTATGTCGAGGATTTTCATCTGGGAGGAATACTTTTAATGCGGTTTCTCGTTTTACACGAGAAAACGCCACGTATAACATGCCATGCATAAAAACTGGTGATCTTAAGTCTACTCCCACAAATTCAAAAGTTTGGGCTGACCTTTATGTATGGTCATGGCAAACACACATCTCACTGGAAACTGATGCCGCTGCATTGTACATCCTAGTTTACCTTTCGACGAGTCAAGAGTGATTCTGGGTATGTGTACCTCTTTGCCGGATTGTTCACCAGTAATGATTTTAGCCTTTATTATATTATTACACAAACTTGTCACAAGTAACCTTACACCATTGCATAGACCTTCTGTTATGTCCAAATTGCGCAACAGCATTATAATAGCATTTTTTTTCAGTTTCAATTCGTGCGGTGGCAAATCTGAAATGTTGATAGTGTTAAGAAAGTCTGTTGTAAAATCCAGAGATCCTTCATGTTGGTCTTTCACTGAATCGTAACTATAGTAAATTTTGTACTCTCCCGGAAGTTGAGCAACGATGTCACCATTAATTCTGTCAACATCCTTATTGAGTGATGCGAGTATAGCCGGTCTCTCATTGCATCATAATTTTCCCTGGCTAAACAGTTCCGAACACTTCTTCAACAATATTCTTGTTGGAAATGACATTTTGTGGCAATTCGATTTCATCCATTGTATTCAAAGCCAGTTCGCCGTTGCCTAATTTTAGTAGATATTCAGCAAACTTTAGTTGTTGTATATCTACTCGAATATTTTCTTCTAGCGTAAACTTCTTAAAAAGATACCATAAAGGACTTTGCTTAATAGAAAGATCTAGTAACTCAGTTTTATTTGCTCGTGGCTGTACAGGCAAACATTGGCGAAAATCTCCTCCAAGTACTATTACCTTTCCACCGAAAGGGAGATTCGCATTTCCAATAGTTCGCAGAAGTTGATCAATGTTCTGCAATCCATACTTAGGTAACATTGGCGCTTCATCCATAAGAGAAACATCAATTTCTGCTAATTTTCTGGCTTTTGGAGAGTTAGGTTTGATACTTGAGACTGAGTCCGGTGTTAGTGGTACTTTCAGTCCAAAGGTATTATGACAAGTGCGTCCATTAGGCAGCAAGATGGAAGCAATGCCAGTAAAAGCCATACATTTTACTTTGTATTGTTTTCCTGTGAGCATATGGTACAGCGTTTTATAGATGAAGGTCTTTCCAGTGCCCCCTGAACCATCAATGAAAAAGCATTTTGTTTCACTATTTCTATCATTTGTAGTTTGAATGATGGCATCAACAATTTGTACCTGTTTTCCTTTTAGTAGTTGATACATTTGTTCTACGGTTATTGACTCGTGCATGTTCAGGGTACTTTGATTAACTTCAAAATCGTAATCCACAATGTCCTCAAATCCAAAAGTTTGTATCCAGTATTGGAAATTTCTTCCTTCTGTTGCTTCAGTGTTTAATTTATGGGCAATAATCCTGTAGGCGCGATTAATCGCATTTTCTATTGACTGTCCATTATGCCGGGCTGCGCGTATAAAATCTTCTGCCAGATTTTCTTTAAACATTTCCCATAGTCGCTTTGGTTTTTCGGGAGATCCGTAAATTAAAATTTGGATGAAAAGGCTTCGCATTGCTACAGGCATTTAGATAATGCAGATTCTTGTAATCCTTCTACCCATTGTTGATCATCATAGGCTAAACCACGTGCTAAGCAGGCTTGCTTGTATGTCTGATACTGGGTGTCATCCACAGTTCGAAGGTCTTCTTTCACATGATACAATAACAATCGCAAGTGGTATAATTCCGGTTGGGCTATGTAATTTACATTATGAATTCTGCCAATGACTCGCAGTTGACGAACTCTTTTTTCCCATTTACTCGATTTTCCAACCCATCTGTAATGTTCAGGCATCTGCCAATAATAATAATGTTCCTTGTCATCAGAATTTTCATTTTCCTGATTATTTTCTCTATGTTGTTTAATTTTTTTATTATGTTCAAATATGCCTCTAAAGTGGATCCTCTTTGCCCAATGTCAGCCAGATCTTCCTGGATTCGATCTAAGTTTGCAATACGATACTGACCTGGTAAGTGTATATCCAGTCGTTGAACACTATGACTTTTTTTTTGAATTTCAAAAGCAAATAATCGCCAGCATGCTTCTGGTGGCGTGACACAGCGTCCTTCAATGTATCTGTTCGCTTCATTTATAAATTAGCGTTCTTTGTTCTTCAACAATTTTGATGGATGCGCAGTCGTGTCCTTTGTAAATATATTTATAAAGATATTTTACAGCCAAAATACTCCCTACATACTCAACGTTAATATGACAGTTAAATTTTTTCAATAAATATGCGTTGTAGGGGGCAACATGACGATTGTCTCGTGTTATACGATGACCATTTATGTCCTTGCGGTAAACTGCTTGTACATGTGAAAATGCGGTACTTTGAGGGTCCAACTGCGGGTTGTACCGTCGTCGGTAATTTGGTTTCCATCATCTACTAAGGACGTTCTTCCTGGAAGGATTTAGGAAAGCCGAATCGACACTTTGTTCTTCCGTTTTTTGTAAACATACACGTTGCGTTAGGATTCAATTCTCCACATGGATTGTGAATCATCCATTTCAGTACGAGTTCTCTTAATTGTAAGTCATTATCTCCAGGTATTTCAGATGAAATCAAGTCATCGAGTTCTTCTGGGTGGTGAATCTTGTCATCACATGTCATAATGAGAAGCAAATGCATATGTGGTAATCCTCTTTTCTGAAATTCTATAGTATAGACAAAAGCCGATACTTTTCCAAATATCTGTTTTTTATCCAAATCCTCTATTATTTCGTCAAATTTCAGCTTAGCCACTCGAGCTACGATATCAGGACGATTCTGCGGAAGCTGGTGCAAGATTGTTCCGTCCTCTAAACTTATTTGCAACGCCTGTTTTATTTCTGGCCAGTTAGGATTCGATGTCATGGTAATAAAGAAATCAGGTGATCCAAGGCGTCGAACAATGGCCATTGCATCTTCAAAATTCTCCGTGTAATATCTTGTCGAGCCGGGAAACGAAGAAGGTAAAATAATCTTTTCACCCACTATGGCATTATTTTTTTCGGCTAGTTCTTTAATCAAATGGGTTACTCCCGTATACTGTTCTGCCAGAATTTTGTTTTGATTATATTTTATCCACTGAATGCGGTCACGCTCTACACGAATGTATGTGTCTACTAAATACTGTTGAAATAACCTGCCACCCAAATGAAGTGCATTAAATGGAATTTGTCTTATATCGGGTCCTGCTGTTGAAGGTGCTTCCACTAAGAATTTAATGAACTCTGGTCTAAACGAAAGTCGGTATTGTGCCAACTCGAGTCGAGTTAAGTGGCTGCGGCTAGCATATGGCTTCTGCAGCTGCAAATCGGCACTGTAACCATGCGTGCCGGCCGGGTAAAATAATGGATAGGTAAATGGCTCAACTCGTTTGTCAATATTCTTTAGGTGGATAATGTTTTTATTACGCTGATGAACAATCATTTCATTATCTGGAAAGCTTTGATCAGCATTAAGTGTAAATACAGCACAAACTTCATTACAGGCGGGTATGTTAAACCTTCTATAATCAGCTTGCTGTGGCAGTCTAAATAAAAGATTACATATGGTGAAGGTATTCCTTGAGCAGAAGTTAAACGATTAATTTCCTCCTCTACTTCTCGCATCATTATGTATCCTTGTACATATCCATTGTGCGCTCGAATGATGTACTCCAATAACTCCATCACTGAGGTACTAATTCCAGAATTTAGTGGATGTTTTACTCTTTCATTAACAGCATCAGCAGGATCTAAAAAGTATAGTTGGCCATACTGAGGCCTCTCTAAGACACCTTTTTCGTTCTGCGTCGGATGAGCTGCCATATTCATTTTATGATATACTTGTCCACAAACTATAAAACTGTAAATGCCATTGCTATTTAATGTTCTGTCATCTTGTACATTGAAGGATGCTAACGCAAAAGATGCGTTTATTTTCTTATGTTTCTGTGAAATTCCTCAGAATGTGGGTGACGGTTCAAAAAGAGACGTACCAATTCATTTGAAACTGGAGGAGGCTCCATTAAAATTCGTCCATGCAAACAACAGTCACCAAAAGAATTTCTGTTTATACGATTAGAAACACGTTCCTCAGGAAAATGTATTGCACCACAATGAATGCACAAAACTTCGAATGGTCCTAAAGTGTGATATGGCACATCTGCAGTTACGGCGCATTTGTATGTTGCACAATAATTCATTTTTAAAGCTCTGCAGCGTCTTTTGTCTCGACGTCTTTGTTCTTCCAATCGGTGCTCTCTTTCTTTGACGCTTTCACTGGCCACACGTTGTGACGCACGCCGTCGTAGATCTTCCAGACTTTGCTCTCGTTGTTCTTCACTTTCATTGGCCACACGTTGTGACGCACGCCGTCGTAGATCCTCCAGACGTTGCTCGCGTTGTTCTTCACTTTCATTCGCTACACGTTGTGATGCACGTCGTCGTAGATCCTCCAGACGTTGCTCGCGTTGTTCTTCACTTTCATTGGCCACACGTTGTGACGCACGCCGTCGTAGATCCTCCAGACTTTGCTCTCGTTGTTCTTCACTTTCATTGGCCACACGTTGTGACGCACGCCGTCGTAGATCCTCCAGACTTTGCTCTCGTTGTTCTTCACTTTCATTGGCCACACGTTGTGACGCACGCCGTCGTAGATCCTCCAGACGTTGCTCGCGTTGTTCTTCACTTTCATTGGCCACACGTTGTGACGCACGCCGTCGTAGATCCTCCAGACGTTGCTCGCGTTGTTCTTCACTTTCATTCGCTACACGTTGTGATGCACGTCGTCGTAGATCTTCCAGACGTTGCTCTCGTTCTTTCACACTTTCACTGGCCACACGTTGTGATGCACGCAATCTATTACATTCCCGCTGAACATTACAATTATTTGATCTTACCTCATATATTATTGAAGATAGGTTTCGTAGGCATCTTTCTTTAGCAGCACGCATGGGTCGGTCTTGAAGTGAAGTTTGACAAGGCTTCCTGCTCATTTTGAAACCCAGAATTGTTTACTACAATCAAAGATAAAATTCTACAAGATAGTGACGAGTTGTTTTTTCTCAACGATGGCGCGTATGTTATTGTCTTTTTTTTTTGACGTAAAAGAGTTTTTTGAACTGCTTCGTAGGCATTTTTAGCCATTAAAAAAAGCAATACAGCTATTTCCTAATTTTCTAAAGTAAAGAAGTTAAAAAATAATAATATAAAAAATCAGTATCTATTTTAAAATTCTTAGTTTGTAAATGTTTTATGCAATTCGACGAGAAAAATTGAAAGTAAAAAATATTTTTTTTATATCTCGCTTAGTCCTAGAGATATTATATCTCAAAAGTGAAGAGGTAGGATTAGATCTGGCCTGGACCAGAAAAAATGCACCAAAACCACTATGTCTGTATGGTGGAAATGTACTTTCAATGTAAAAATATTTTTTTATATCTCACTTAGTTCTAGAGATATTATATCTCAAAAGTGAAGAGGTTAGGATTAGATCTGGCCTGGACCAGAAAAAAATGCACCAAAACCACTATGTCTGTATGGTGGAAATGTACTTTCAATGTTTTATTTTGTTCCTACTGTTGTTAGGTTGAAATACGGCCTGGATCAGAAGTCAAACTCGAAAACCAAGAGCATTTAGGCCTATTCTTTATTTTCGATATGTTTCGTCGAGTTCTATAAGAATTCATCATCAGGTTGTGACGTCAATAGAACATCATCTGTGCTAAATTTATTCACTCCGATAAAACTATGTTCATACCTCGCAGTAATCTCACATCTTCTGATCAAAAAATCAGTATCTATTTTAAAATACTTAGTTTGTAAATTTTTTATGCAACTCGACGAGAAAATTGAAAGTAAAAAATATTTTTTTTATATCTCGCTTAGTTCTAGAGATATTATATCTCAAAAGTGAAGAGGTTAGGATTAGATCTGGCCTGGACCAGAAAAAAATGCACCAAAACCACTATGTCTGTATGGTGGAAATGTACTTTCAATGTTTTATTTTGTTCCTACTGTTGTTAGGTTGAAATACGGCCTGGATCAGAAGTCAAACTCGAAAACCAAGAGCATTTAGGCCTATTCTTTATTTTCGATATGTTTCGTCGAGTTCTATAAGAATTCATCATCAGGTTGTGACGTCAATAGAACATCATCTGTGCTAAATTTATTCACTCCGATAAAACTATGTTCTTACCTCGCAGTAATCTCACATCTTCTGATCTGCATTTCAAAATGATAATAAAACAATTCCCATAAGAAGTAACCTTCGTTATAAACATTAATAAAGCACAAGAAATCGAAAGATGTTTTATAATTAAGGTGGCAGTATTTAATGACTAAATAACAACCACTTTTTTCGGTCAAAAAGTAAACGATGATTACTTTATAACTGGTACAGGTAAAATTATTTTCAAAGAAGTTTCTGTAAAGTTATCACCTCTGATAAAACCATTAATAAATTTTTAATTATCTTCCTTTTAAATGTTTTACAATCAAACTTGCAGTGCTAATATTTCCACGGGTCAGCCAGTATACAAGAACTTTTTGTTTAATTATTCTTTGAAATCAAAGAAATTCTATTTGTAGGCTTTCTGGTACCTGAATTGTCTACGAGATGGCGCTAGTGCCGTTTTCGATATAAGGAGTGACAAAATTGTTCGTATTTTGTAAACTCGCTTTTTTGTAGGGAAGACAACTATTTAGGTAATCTTAAAAGTCAAAACGTTATCTAAATACCAAATTTCATCCGAATCGTCGCAGCCGTTTCCGAGATCCGAAATATATATTTATATACAAGAATTGCTCGTTTAAAGATATAAGATATATGCCAACGTCACAGGAAGATGACGAAGAAATTAAAAAATATACGCTGAAATTGAAGAATTAATCCAATATGTGAAAGGGGAGGAAAATCTAATAATCATGGGTGATTGGAATGCAATAGTGGGAGAAGGAAAAGAGGGAAATACTATAGGAAGTTATGGTCTAGGAGAAAGAAATGAGCGAGGAAGCAGGTTGCTAGAATTTTGTGAAAGATATAAGCTAGTAGTGGTGAACACACTGTTTAAGAACCATGCAAGAAGAACATACACCTGGAAACGTCCTGGGGATACAGGCAGATATCAGCTAGATTATATCATGGTCAAACAGAGATTCAGGAATCAAGTTCTAGACTGTAAAGCGTACCCAGGAGCAGACATAGACTCGGACCATAATTTGATAGTAATGAAGTGCAGGCTGAAATTCAAGCGAATAAGGAAGCAGCATAAGCAGAACAGACTGGCAGTGAATAAGCTGAAACAATCTAGCACAAGAGAAAAATTTGCAGAAATGGCAGACTTATGCCTAAGAAGTAACTGTGAAAGGAGCTCAACCGAGGACGAATGGAATGCATTAAAGACCGAAATAATGAAAGCTGGCAAAGAAACATTAGGCTTTAGGGAACAAACTGCCCGAAAACCTTGGATCACAGAAGAAATTTTGGAGCTGATGGATCAGAGGAGAAGGTACAAAAATGCTCAGGATGTAGCAGGAAGAGAGCAGTACAGGCAATTTAGAAATCAAATAAATAGGAAATGCAAAATAGCAAAAGAAAAATGGCTACAAGAAAAGTGTGAAGAAGTAGAAAAGGAAATGGTCGTAGGAAAAGTAGATGTTGCATATATAGAAAAATCAAACAGAATTTTGGAGAAATGAAGAAAAGAGGTATGAAACATTAAAGCTGCCGATGGGAAACCTCTTTTAAGCTCAGAAGAAAGAGCTAATCGATGGAAGGAATACATTGAGAAACTGTATGATGGGGACGACTTGAACAATAGTGTATTGGAAAAGGAAGGCGATGTCGACATTGATGACTTAGGAGATCCTGTTTTGAGAACAGAATTTAATAAAGCTCTGAATGACTTGAAAGCAAATAAGGCAGTTGGTATTGATGAGATCCCTGCAGAACTTCTTAAATCTCTAGGAGAGGAAGGAATCGAAAGATTATTCAAGCTGATATCAAAAAGGTTATGAAACAGGAGAAATTCCAACTGATTTTAACAAAAATATCATCTTCACACTTCCAAAGAAAGCACAAGCCGACAAATGTGAGAATTATCGCACCATTAGTCTAACATCACATGCTTCAAAATTACTAACCAGAATAATATACAGAAGGATGGAAAGGGTAGTAGAAGAGATAATAGGTGAAGATCAGTTTGGGTTTAGGAAAAATCGCGGTACAAGGGAAGCAATTCTGTCTTTAAGATTAATACTTGAAGGGCGGATCAAGAAAAACAAAGACACTTTTATGGCATTTGTTGATTTAGAAAAAGCTTTTGATAATGTTAGGTGGGACAAGATGTTCAAAATTTTAAAGAAGTCAGGTCTAAAGTATCGAGATAGAAGAATACTCTATAAACTATATAAGAATCAAGTGGCTGTAATAAAAGTAGAGAATCACGAGAGACATGCATCAGGTTAAAAAGGGTGTGAGACAAGGTTGTAGTCTATCCCCGTTAATATTCAACTTGTATGTGGAAGAAGCAATGAAGAAAGTCAAAGAAAAATTTCCATGCGGCATAAGTTTTCAGGGAGAAAAAATCAGTATGCTACGATTTGCTGATGACATTGTCTTGTTAGCAGAGAGGGCTGAGGATATTGAGAAGTTATTGAATGGCATGAACAAAATACTGAAGGAAGATTTTGGACTGAATATAAATCAAAGTAAGACAAAAGTGATGAAATGTAGCAGAAATGATACCAATAGTAGCAGATTAAATATAAAAATAGGATCGGATGCTATAGGAGAAGTGAGTGAGTTCTGTTACTTGGGAAGCAAAATTACAACCGATGGCCGAAGTAGGAAGGATGTTAAAAGCAGAATAGCACTAGCTAAAAGAGCCTTCATGAAAAAGAGAAACCTTTTAGTTTCAAATATTGATCTAGGAATTAGAAAGAACTTTTTAAAACTCTATGTGTGGAGCACAGCACTTTACGGTAGCGAAACATGGACTTTAGGAATACCGGAAAGAAAGAAACTTGAAGCATTTGAAATGTGGTGCTACAGAAGAATGCTAAAAATTAGGTGGACAGACAAAGTAAGAAATGAACGAGTTTTGGAAATGATGGGTGAGAAAAGAAGTTTATGGAAGAAGCTTACGGGAAGAAGAGACAGGCTGGTAGGTCATATTTTGAGACATGCTGGATTGGTTAATTTGTTAGTGGAGGGAACAGTTGAAGGTAAGAACTGTAGAGGAAGACAGAGATTAGAATATATGAAGCAGATATATGAGGACGTGGGTTGTAAGGGGTATGTAGAAACGAAAAGGTTAGCACAGGATAGAAAGGGATGGAGGATTGCATCAAACCAGTCTAAAGACTGACGACAGCAAAAAAAAATTGGCTTTAGATGCTAGTAGGTTACCTTCAGAAGTACTAATTTTGGCCATATCAGTGGCAATTTTATGCTGGTAAATAGGTTTTTTTTTAGGTTTTTGTTATTAAGTGGAGGGGCTATATTGTGCTTAAGCCCTTTGTCTAGGAGGCATGATTCATTTTTATTGAATACAATGGTTGTAGTGTTCAGCACTCTATTGTAAAATTTATGTTGTGATGGTGGGGGAGGGTTTTTGCTGATTTTAGAGGTAAGTGCCATAAGCTTTTCTTTATGTCTTATTATTATAATTTTCTGTTCTTTAAACACTATGTTGTCAATATACAGGGGATGTAATCAAGTTGAATAGGAGATAGATATTTTCCTACTTGTAGATGAAGAAGATAGATTTGTTTGTTAAGGTGATCTTTGGCTTTATAATGTGTTTTGATTTCAGATTTTAACCAAATTAGTTCACTTTTAGTTTTCGCTATTTTAGCAGATTTGGAGATGTTGTTGATATTAACCTTTATGTAATTAGGAAAAACATTCATTGCTAAACATTCTTTGTTAAATTTGATGCTACAGGTTGTTTTCATAAGCTTAAGTTTATATTTCTTGAATGTATATACAATTCCAAGAACCTGGCTAGGTATAAGTATTAATATTTTGTCCATGGTGGACTTGTGGACTCAGCGACTGTGATATCAAATTTGGTTGATAATTGAATACAGCGACCAGTCACAGTTTAACTAAACTGTGACTGGTCGCTGTATTCAATTATCAACCAAACTTCATTACTCTGTTCTGGGAAGCTCTGAAACCAGTTACATATAATCAAATTTCTGGTGTCATCCTGATGATTCCTAAATAAGTTATTAGTTAATAATGTAGAAGAATGCAGTAATTATATAGAAATCAAAAATGGGCAGATTACCAAACCCTTCCTTCTGCAGTGTTTACTGTGCCTTTTTTGTGTGAAGTCAGTTTTGTCAATTATTGTGAAGTCCCTTTTTTCATATATTAATGGTTTTTACAATTTTTGCAATAACTTGATTCCTTTAGGTAAAATCCTACTGATCATAAAATAATGCTAACCTCTTGAGCCATGGTTTAATTGAATCATAATGATAAGTTATTAAACTATATTTGCATGTTTTTCTCTATATCAGTATCAAAAGAGTCATTGATTTCCAAAAGGCTCATCATAGAATCTGGCATAGTCCATTGTCATAGAAAGTTTTCCAGACAGCATATCTGTCCTTCACACTTCCCCAATTAATGAGAATTATTTATTTTGTCTCTAATGTTGACCTGAAACATTTGCTACATGTCAGCTTCCTACGATTGTATCGTATTACACTTTTCTCATAGAATGAAACATCAGATAAACAAAATAAGTTGATTAATTTGTGATTAATCACACTGATCCACCAATAACATACACTGATTTGTTCTGACTTGGAAAGCTGTGCCCAGTTGTATCTTTGGTCATTCTGTCAACACATCTGTCAATTGAAGTATCAGTAGATCGCCCACGAGTGGTAAAATTCCAGAACACCTATTTTGTGTTCAACAGTGGGGGGGGGGGGGGGGGGGGGCATTGGTTGCTTCAGAGAGCTATTCTACAATGAACACTGTGTCTTTTCAAAACTTATAACTTACTGTAGTGTAAATTAAAAGGAAAGATGTGATGATGGTTGTATAGCGCGAAAACATCCCCGCTGTATAAATTGAACTACCACATACCAGAGGTGATGTTTAACTGCATGGAATCTTTGATTTAATTTTTGCTTCCTCATATGTAGGTTATGAAGATGTTGCTGTATTATTCTGCTCTTTTCACATTTAGCATTGCTCAGGTGGTAGTTCCAATACACTATCCCTCTCTCATTGTCTTCTGTTTAAATTTACCCCTACCATGTTCCTATTTTTTTCTTATGGCTTTACGCCTCTTCAACATCGAGGTCATTAGAGGCAGGAAAGAATGGGGAACAAGGAACGGGAAGGGGTTAGGGCATGGCCTTTTAAGCATCTCGGCATTTACCTGAAGTGATTTGGTGGAAACCATGGAAACCCAAATCAGGATGTCTGGATGGGGATTCGAACCCATGTCCTCCCGAATGTGAGGCCAGAGAGTTACTGCTCACCCACCGTTTTGTTCCTGACTCAGTCATTCTGTGAGAATGTCTCCTACAGCACTCACCCTCCATAAGTTCCTCCTGTTGTAAAGGGCCAAGACCCAAAATATACAATTTTATTTGTGTTCATGTCTGTCTTGTGTGTTCACACCATGCAACCATCATCTAAGGTAAGTGTTGGTTCATTTTGTTATCGTATAAAATTAAGGATAGGTAAATAAGACCCAACTCTCACTACAGATGATGGCAGCTGGGATGCCAGCATCTGTGGTGAGTGTTGTCTTATTTCCCTATCCTTCTTTAGTTTTATTGTCTTTAGCATTTTTCTACTCATTGTTATTAGTATTACTATGAAACAACATTTACCATGTATGATGGCCACTGGGTAGGACGAATACATATGGTGCAAATTTCGGTGTTGAACCTTATTTTTGCAAGTGCATGAGACACTTGGTGCGGCCAGATGTGTGTGTTTTTTTTTTATCTGCTTAACATCTCTTAACAGCAAGGTCTTTAGATACGGGTGCCAGATGTGATCTCATTGTCATCCATTTAGTGAATGGGGAATCCACGTGACACGATCTGGGTTATAGGGGTAGTAGTGATGGGGAAAAGACACTACCAAGTCAATAATTGTTGGCGGCATGGGTGAAGGTGGTGGAGGTATGGTGTACATTGCGCATCTAGCAGCGGTATCAGTTGCATTGCAAAGATCTTTCATACTGTTTGGGTGGGATGGGGAAGACTGTTTGTAGACTAGGTGTTGACTGAGATTATGGAATTTATGAAGCACATCCTTTGATGGTCTGGAATTTTGGGGAACAGGGATCTTATTTCCAGATAGGCCTAAAGAAAATCATAACCTTGCTGAATGATTCAGTTGATGGATGATTGAGGTGGTCATCGAAGAGGGACATATCCACATCCAGGAAAGTGACCTAGCTGTTAGAATATGTCCAAATGAAGTTCAGAGTATAAAAGGATTGAGATTTTTAGGAAGCTCAGAACCCTTTTTTTTCCTTTGGGTACAGATCAGTCTAAAAATAACTAATAAGAGGCAACCGAGAAAGACGGTGGTGTAAAAAATGGGAGAGGAGGAGTGCATATGCGTACTCATTACAAATTTGAAGATAAATTTTGCCTGCAAGGGAGAAATAATTAGTATTAGGTAGAACAGGGTGGTGAGGCTGTTAGGAGAGTAATAATCTGGAGAGTCTTCCATGGCACTAAGGAATGTTAGTGTACAAGGGTAGAATATCGGCTTAGAATGGAGCTGTGGGCACAGTAGAAAGTTGGAGGAGATAGTGTTGTGTGTCTTTGATGTGGGAGCAAAGCTGACTATAGGATCTAATATTGTTTCATCAAGGAAGAGATTTATTCAGTCGTATGTAAGCAGCAGGGCCAGGCCGGATTTCCAGGCTTTAGATTTGGTAAGTTTATGCGAATTTTTGATTATGAGAAAGGAGATGGACTGGGGGTGATACCTTGTAGAGGTCCATTGAAGTGTGTGAAATATTCAATCCCTTGTTGGCCAGCCCCAACCACATAGTCGCACAATTTATGTCCACTGTGGTTGAGCTCTTGTCTGTCTGGAGGACGCTTGGGTTTGGTTTGGTAGAAAGTACCAGACAGCATCTCGGCTTGAATAAATATTGTTGAGGTTCTGTTTATTTATTTCAAGTTTTTTAAGTTTTATATTCTTTAAATTTACATAAAACTAAAATGTACTGTCCAATGTTTATTGCAGACTCCTGCCTGACCATGACCTGTTTCCATGATATAGTTTTCAATTTTACTGCAATCACTTTATGCTCTTCAATCTTCACATCATAGTCCTCTCCATTTATAGAAAGGACAGATAAAAACCACCCAACACTTACCAAAGTTGAAGGGAGGAGGGCAGCAGCAACACAAAACAACACACAAACAAGGAAATACAATATTTCGGGTAAAACCTCTTTTCAAATAAACAGAAGTGGCTGGGCTTGCACAAGCCTTGCGTTCGACGCAGCCACTGATAGAATGAAATTGACCGTCGGAGGTGGTGAAAGAGCAGCGATAACCGCAAGTATAAATCATAAGAAAGATTAAAATGGGAAATAATAATAATCATTGAAAAAATAATAGTAATAAAAATATAAATAAATAAAACATAATTGAAATTTTTTTTTGAATAGATTCATAAATATTTATGGACCTATTCAAAAATTTTCAATTATATTTTATTTATTTATATTTTTATTACTATTATTTTTTCAATGATTATTATTATTTCCCAGTTTAATCTTTCTTTTGATTTATACGTGCGGTTATGTTATTGTTGCTCCCCCCACCACCTCCGACGGTCTATTTCATTCTATCAGTGGCTGCATCGAACGCAAGGCTCTCGAAAGTCCAGTCACTTCTGTTTACTTGAAAAGGGGTTTTACCCAAAATATTGTATTTCCTTGTTTGTGTGTTTTATGTTGCTGCTGCCCTCCTCCCTTCCACTTTGGTGAGTGTTGGGTGTTTATCTGTCCTTGTGATATAAATATTGCCTTGCGGCATTTTTTTACTTTCATTGTTTCCTCTTCATTTTGATTTTTCTCTCACCCCAAGGTGCCTTCCGACGGTCTGTGATCCATCAATTGATTAGTTGCCAATTTCCAGCACATCGTTCTATTGTTGATGGGTCATAAACCTGAAAACTTCAATGACCAATGTGCGTCTGTATTTCCATACCGTATCTGTCCATATTTTGACACCATTCTCCCTTCAACTGTGTTAAAGTGTGGTTATGCTGATATATATATATATATATATAGGAATTGTGTCTTCGAATAGGGAAATGAGCCACCACTTACCTTAGGTGATGTTATGCTGTGGGGGGCCACTCTTTGAGGCAGTATCCTACAACACACACACACTTAACAATGTTCTCTTGTGATAAAGGGTCAAGGCCCGAAAATTACTGTAGCATGTATGTTTTAGTCTGGTATTTATGTTCACACAACACAAACATCATCTTAAGGTAAGTGGCAGCTCATTTCCCTATCCTAATTCTTAATTCCTTTTCACTTCTTAGAGCCTATTATTTCAAAATATTATGTTTATTGTGAATGGTTACTGCATTACTAGGTAATCCAAAATACTTGCCACAAAAGTTTACATTTTTCTGTCTTCATGGCCTCACAAAACTCCTTAAATAGATGCATCATTTACCAAAAAAAGGCTGAATCTTTAAAAATTTAAATCTTTTTACAAACATGCCTGGAAGTATTGGGAATCAAACCAGCCATCAAAAACAAGCAGAATATCACAATCTTTGGAGCAGTTTTCCTGGGAATATAAAGTCTAATGGAAGTTTTAACAGATTTTACCTATATTTGAAACTTCTCATTTTTCTCATTTAGAAGAGGAAGTAAGGAAATATAATCATTAGTTCACTTATACCCATCAGTAATAACAGAAAAAAATGTTAGAATTGAGTCCTTCCTGGCATAATACTTCCATATAGTTTCGGTGGGTTTTCAACTGCATAATTTGTACCATACACAATATTTAAACAGTTTTCTTCATTCTCTTTGGTGTCATGGTATAGCATAAGATTCATTTCAATCTACTACTTCACCTGGTAAAGAGAAAAAATTCTGAAAAATTAAAAGAATTTTGGGATCACGAGACCTCTAAGACATCAAAGCATTACATAAGACTAATCTTCAAAATAGAAGTCGGCCCCCGCAGGGGCCTGATACCAAGTGCCAGGCACGGGTTTGGCGAACCCGCGGTGCCCGAGCTGGAAACTTGTGAGCGCCGCAAGTTTCCCACACCGTAAACTCCTACCATGCTTCAACGACCACCGTAGGGCGTGGCGGTGGAACGTTGTGTACCTAGGAGAACGGAGATCTTGGCTTCATCGCCCAGATCGCGAGGACGGTACAAACCTCTATAAAAAAAACCCTCAACCTCAAGGTCGGACACGTGCTGAGGAGGTGGATGAGTGGTGAGGCAAACCACCCGCTAACGTGCAACCTCAGGGGCACCTGCGCACCCCTGTTGTAAGAGCATTCCTTTTTATTTTGGATTTACTCGTGGGACCAAAATTCAGCCTCACAAATCCAAAACCCCAAAAACCTGCGGTACGGGTGTGCCGCAGGAAAATAAAAATACACCCAATACGAAGAAGCGGGCCAGGGTTGATAGCCCCCCCCCCCCCCCCCGCCTCTGAGGGCCACCGTAACGGGAAAGAATGTTCGATTTCGAACGCTTTCGTTATCATGCAGAGGGTGGAGGGGACATTTGAAAAAGTGTCCCCGTTTTATATTAATAAGGGTTTAGAAGGGTTAGTTGGCACCCTGAAATCAATTAAAAAGCTGAGGAACGGGACGCTGCTGCTGGAAACATCCACCAGTAGGCAGGCTTCCCAGCTCCTTAACTGCGAGAAGCTCGGGGAGTTTGCCGTTAAAAGCGAACTCCACAAATCCTTGAATCGATCAAAAGGCGTAGTGACCTGCCGGGATATTATGGATTTAGCAACCGAGGAACTGGTTAAGGAGTGGGAAGATCAGCAAGTGGTCGAGGTGCGTCAGATTACACGGAGGGTAAATGGCAGTCTTGAAAAGACTGCCACCTTCGTCCTGACGTTTGATACTCCAGTGTTGCCCAAGTGTATAAAAGCTGGCTACATCAACCTGAACGTCCGTCCGTATGTTCCGGACCCAATGCGCTGCTTCCAGTGCCAGAGGTTCGGACATACAACGGCGTCCTGCAAGGGCAACCCCACCTGTGGTAGATGCGGCAAGGGGGCACATGAGCCGGGTGTCAGTTGCACGCTCCCACAGGTGTGCGTCAACTGCTCTGGGTCGCACCCTGCCTGGAGTAGGGAGTGTCAAGTGTATCTTGAGGAGCGCAAGATACAGGAGTTGAAGACCAAAAAGCGGATACCTTATGTAGAGGCAAAGAAGAAGGTGAAAGCGCTCGCCGCTCCAATTTTTGGAACAAGCTTTGCCAAGATGGTCTCGACTCCCGTCAGGAAAGAAAGTGTTGCTACGCAGACATCCTTTGCAGCCATGGGCACAAGCACAGTGTGCTCATGTCAATGCAAGTGTGGTGCAAAATCCACCAAGGTCATCACACCAAAGACCGCGGATGTCGCTAGCAACACTTCTGCAACCTCGACCAATCCAGCAGCAGTAACAAAGACCCCACCAGCAGTCAAGTTAATAGCACCTCCTATTCCACCGCGTGCTATTGAAATGGTAGCGATACCATTAGCTAGCGGTGGAAATAGAGGTGACCAGAAGATCAGAGGTCCCAAGTTTCGACAGACTGATCCGACCCAGTTTGTCAAGTCCCCTTCTTCGTCCCCTCCCAGACTGTCAATCAGTAGGGAGAGTAAAGGGAAGAAGAAGAAGAAGAAGAAGAAAAAGAACGACGAGGAATTTGAGGAGTCCTCTGGGTCGGAGATGTCTGTCTGCTTCCGGGCAGGAAGAAACGGAAATGCTGGTGGACGAGACTGGTCCTGTTCCTCAGCAGGAAATGACCGAAGACCCACCCGAACCAGGGCAGGGTGAGGTTAAATAGGTAAGGATGGCTCCCATACTTCAGTGGAACATCAATGGATTTACAGCTCACAAAGAGGAGTTACACCTCTTAGCACGGTCTGATCCTTTGTGTCTCTGTCTGCAAGAGACACATTTCAGACCATCACACCAACCTGTGTTAAGAGGATATGATGTGTACCGTAAGGACGATACCGAGGGTGATCGAGCGAAGGGTGGAGTGGCGGTGTTTGTCCGAAACACTGTCCACTCCGAACCTGTAGCTCTCACCTCTGATTTACAAGCAGTGGCAGTGAGGATTCATGGTCCTATAAAATTGACCATATGCTCTATTTATCTACCACCAAATACGCCCGTCAGTTATGACGACCTATTCAACATCTTGCAGCAGCTTTCCCGGCCATTCCTCCTCTTAGGAGATTTCAACGCACATAGTGCGTTGTGGGGCTCAAACTCCGATTGCCCCAGAGGCCGAATGGTTGGTAGATTAATAGAGCAAGAAGAAATATGTGTCCTCAATACTGGTGCAATGACACATTTCACCACTGCATCCAGATCGTCCTCTGCCATTGACCTTTCATTGTGCTCCCCCTCAATCGCGGACTCCGTGCATTGGGAGGTGGTTCGGGACCTTCACGGGAGTGACCACTTCCCAATATGGATGCACGTTGAGTTAGACCGTGGAAGAGGTAATAACCGACGCAAATGGAACATCAGCAAAGCCAATTGGGAACTCTACCGCCGCTCCCTTACTCTAAAGGAGTATGACAGTATTGACGAGAAGGTGAATCACCTTACACAGGCGATTCACCAGGCAGCTGACGTTTCCATGCCGAAAAGCTCGGGAACGCTGCGAAGGACGCCGGTCCCCTGGTGGAACGATGAATGTCGTTCCGCCATTCAGGGTCGCAGACGGGCGTTGCGGCGTTTCAGGTTGAACCCTACATCCGACAACCTTGCAGCGTTCCGTATAGCCAGAGCTAAGGCGCGTCGTGTTATTAAGGAGAGCAAGAATAGGTCATGGCAGAACTTTGTGAGCACCATAAATCGTTCCACACCTTCGTCGAAAGTATGGGAGTCTATCCGCCGTATATCTGGAAGGTACTCCCGTCCACCAGTATCTGGATTACTGGATCACGGACGTATTATTACCGACAAAAGAAGCATAGCGCAGCTGATGGCGGAGAACTTTGCCGCTATCACTTCATCCACCAATTTTGACCCTCGGTTCCAGCAACGCAAGATTGCTGCCGAGAGGCGCGCGCTATGCTTTGACTCGTCGAATACAGAGGCCTACAACTGCCCATTTACACTTTTGGAGCTGGAGTCAGCGTTAAACAGCGCCAACGACACTGCTCCAGGGCCTGATTTGATCCAGTACCAGATGCTGAGGCATCTTAATAAAGATGCTAAGGAGTACCTTCTAGATATTTTTAATGACATATGGACCGGAGGACACTTACCCGACTCGTGGAAAGAAGCAACACTTATCCCAATTTTAAAACCTGGAAAGGATAAGTTGTTGCCAGGTAGTTATCGTAGTATCGCCTTGACAAGCTGCGTGGGGAAGACACTGGAGAGGATGGTCAATCGCCGCCTCGTCTGGTGTCTTGAATCCCGTAACCTACTGAGCCGCTTTCAGTGTGGATTCAGGAAGTTCCGTTCCACCTTGGACAACCTGATCCTCCTGGAGGCGGCAATACAGGATGCGTTTATTCGCAGCCAACACCT
Organism: Vandiemenella viatica; assembly: GCA_031002005.1. Classification (NCBI taxonomy): domain Eukaryota; kingdom Metazoa; phylum Arthropoda; class Insecta; order Orthoptera; family Morabidae; genus Vandiemenella; species Vandiemenella viatica. The sequence goes on along the minus strand of JARYHS010008075.1, from coordinate 95,961,549 downwards.
TGTGGGTGTCTTTTTCGATCTTGAAAAGGCGTACGATACTACCTGGCGGCATGTAATTTTAAAACAGTTACATGAATGGGGTTTTAGAAGTAACCTACCCCGTTTTTTAAAATCATTTTTATCTGGTCGTTGCTTCCGGTACCGAGTCGGTAGTGAAGTGTCGGATCTTTTTATTCAGGAAAACGGTGTCCCTCAGGGATCAGTTTTAAGCGTTATGCTTTTTGCCATAGCGATAAACAGTATAACAGTCGTCATAATGAGTCCCTTACGGTTCTCCTTATATGTGGACGACTTTTTAATTTTTATTGCATCGTCCAGCCTGAGAAGCGCCGAGCGGCAGCTGCAACTCACGCTGAACAGGCTGGATGAATGGTCAGTGCACACCGGTTTTCGTTTCTCTGCCGAGAAAACCCGGTGTGTACTTTTTACTCGTAGCAGAAGCCTTTTACCAAAGCCCCACCTTACCCTGAGGAACACCGTTCTAAGTTTTACTGATACTGTTAGATTTCTGGGCCTCATTTTAGACACAAGGCTCAACTGGCTTGCGCATCTAAAAGATGTGAGAGCCAGGGCCTTGAAAGCTCTTAATCTTTTAAAATGTCTGTGTGGCAGGTCGTGGGGCACTGACCGCTCCTGCCTGCTACAATTTTACAGAGCCTTTGTACAGGTCGCGTCTGGAGTATGGCAGCATCATATACGGTTCGGCACGGGACAGCTACCTACGCATTTTAGATAGTGTCCACCATGCAGGAATTCCGGCTCGCCACTGGTGCCTATCGCACTAGCCCTATACCCAGCATTTGTGCTGAGTCTGGTGAGCCGCCGCTTTCCACCAGGCGGTACCTCCTCATGGTGCGGCACTATGTTCACATTGCCGCAACACCCGGTAGTCCCGTGCACGACGTAGTAATGACCCCAAATTATGGTCAGCTATACGATAATTGCCGTAGAGCGACCAGACCGTTCAGCCACCGTACAAAGGCGATTTTAGAAGAATATGGTTGTGAACTACCAGCTTTTTATTACCAGGGTTGGAGTAAATATCCTCCCTGGCTTTTAAAGATGGCCCAGATTGATTTTAGAAATGTCAAGGTTCCACAAGCTGTCTACCTCTGACAGTGTTTTTAACAGAATTTTTAGTGACATTTTAAACCAGTATCAGGATTTTACCCCGGTATATACGGATGGGTCTAAGCAGGCTAACGGAGTGGGCTGCTCCGTAGTGTTCCCTCGAACGACTTACAAATACAAGCTGGATGGCAGGTGCAGCATCTATACTGCCGAGTGCTACGCCATACTAAAGTCGCTCCAGCATATGAAGGTAAGTCGCTATATGAAATACATCATATGCTGTGATTCCCTTAGTTGCATTCAGGCATTAGGAAACATGTACCCAACAGACCGCTTAGTCCAGGACATCCAGGACGCCCTCCTTTCACTTCAATCATCTGGAAAGGAGGTTTTATTCTGTTGGGTACCGGGCCATGTGGGAATCAGGGGGAACGAGGCAGCTGATGAAGCTGCCAAGTTAGCCTGTGACAAGGTCCGAATCGACTTTCCACTGATCCCAAAGTCAGACCTTGCCTCGGCGGTGAAGAGATTTATCTTTGATATTTGGCAGAGGCAGTGGCTGGAAATCGAGCATAATAAGCTCCGGCAGGTCAAGCCGACCGTTCAGCCGTGGAGCAGCTCCTTCCAGCGGGCGAGGAGGGATGAGGTTCTCCTTACTCGCCTCCGCATAGGGACACTGTCCTCTCATGCACAGCTTTCTTCTCCGCCGGGAGGACCCACCGGAATGTGATGCTTGTGGCGTACCTTTGACGGTACGCCACATTTAAACTGATTGTGTTTTATTTTTTGACTTAAGGGCAGACGTTGGCCTAGCCAACGATCTGACCCTTATTTTAAGTAATGAAGCTAACAGTGTGGCAAAAGTTTTAAAATTCTGTGCATTAGCCGGTCTGGTCCCAAAAATTTTGGGTAGACCTGGCATAAGTTTTAAGAAGGATGGGAGGCCCCTCTACAGCTTCCCGTCCATGTTTATTGCTTTTACTTTTTATACTGTAATAATTCCCATCTCCCTGGCCATTATACAGCCAGTGAGGTGGGAATGGTTTTTTATTCGTTTTTAATCCTGTTCGACGCTGGTACCATTTTTACAGCTACGTCGTGTTTTGGTTTTATTTTGGTTAGCTGTCTGTATGGCCGACCCCTCTACAGTCGGCCATGCAGACGGTTATATTCCTAACTAGCCACACTGTTAAGCTGGTTGTTGCTAGAGCGCTAATGACCCCGTCGTCGACGCGCCCCTAAGCCCTAATAACAACAACAACAGAAGTCGGCAAGGAAAGAAAAACAGTGGGACATTTTCCAGCACACAGACTGGCAGTTCAGTCCATACAGTTATCAAATAATGTCGAGAAATGAGAAAAACACCTGATTGCTGTACATGGGCAGTATTCCACATAAATCAGGATACCAACAGTTACAGTCACCTTTCTTTATTAGATGTCTCACTCAATAGTTTCTCCAGATCAAATTTAGGCCAGATGGAACAAGCAGGGCACTCCATGGTTTAGCAAGTACGAAGCGGGATTCAGAAAGAACGAAACATGTACAGATTACATTTTCAATTTGGAAACAATCCCTCAGAATTTTACACGAAAATTTTGTAAAAATACTAAAATCACGTATACTTATACTTTTCTTCAATTTATTAGAACTAGGCACAGATGAAAACACCAGAAAATTGGTTGAACGTACTCCTGAAGTTCAGTTCATTTCCTTGTATTAATTTTTAAGTGTTCAAAAATTTATCAGAATTCGACAAGGTAGTAGACTATCAGAGTGTCCACAGTTTAGTTTTAAATAAAATAGTAAGAGTGAGGGAAAAACCCATATGACAAAGAGAATGCAAAGGTATTTAATCTGAACAAGGAAGAGGAACATTCAAATAAAATGTCTTGCTGTTGCCAATGATGCGATAATTTTCAGTGATGAAACCAATTTCAAACTAATATAAATCCTCTGAAGAATTGCACATTTAAAAATCTCATATGAGAAAATTAAATACATTGGGCACAGGCATAATAGTGAAAATAGATGGAAACATATGAAAAGATTGGACGAGTTGATAATTACAAATACTTGGAAGAGTGTATATTGTAAAATGAACTGCCTTATACTGTGAGTAGGGAGGGTTGATACATTGATTCATTCAAGAATAATAGTCATTTTTTGCAGCATTTTTTATCTTAATATTTTTTTAACATAATTTTTCTCTTCCAGTCATTCGTCACATCACAGTCATTCAGCAGATTCATCTAGTCGTGATCATGGAAAGGGTTCCAGCAAGCATTCAGAGCACCGAAGAGATAAAGAACGAGGTAAATCTTGTCATAAATTATTTTGTCCTGATATTTCTCCAACTGAGGGTACAATGTAGGGTTGTATCGGAGATCATCTTTGGAGACAGTGCTTGACATCTCCTGATGGGAATGCTTTGCAGATTGGAGGTGGAAGAATAAATTTATAATTATTTAGATTTTAATATTTTATCAAGAATAAACTTAAAATCAAAATAAGTATATTTTTGTCACAAATTCTACCTTTTGCATTAGCAAAGCATTTCCATATTACACTGCCCTATTGATTTTTTGTCTCATCTTTCAACAAGAAAATAGTAGGATAAGTGAATTAAATTATTTACATAGCTACACAGATGTCGACAAAAGAATCTTTGTCAAATGAAGTTTGAGGAGTTCACGGCTCGACTCATTCTAGTGCAAACATAAGGCTATGCCACCACACATCTCCGTGCCTGCCTTCTGCCTTTCCACTACTATTGTGACCCATTCATTGTCTGGCTTCTAAGACCTGTGATGATTCAATTTTCCAATGTAGGACTCTTGTTGAGCTGTGAAAGGGGCTGCAGGACATGTTGGATATTGTTGAAGTCCCAGACAACCAACACAAGTCCTTGCTATCCAACAAGCTATGGTGTTGGATCATGATTGGAGGAAGCATACTATAAGTGTGCCACAAGAAAGTACGAATGGAAAGGACTGATTGCATCTTTTTGGACCTCTTTTAGTAACATGAAGCGCATCCTACGGTAGTTCTACATGGAGGTCCTGCAAGCTGGACCATGAATAGGCCACTTTACATGCAAGTTCTATCATGTAAATGTGTCGTTTTGGTAATAACTTTGTTCAGTTCATTATTACTTTTATTGCAGAATCATAGGAAAAAAATAAAACATCCATATTGTTCTTAGCTAAGTGACGATGGGCTGAATATTGTATAAAGAGAGAATAATAATATATAAACAAAATATCCATTATACCTCCACACTAAAAATTACAGATTCAGAAGCGGAGGTTCCGCAATTGCAGATGCGGAGTTCCGTTACATCCCTAGAACAATGCTACTGAAATTATCTTTTGTCTCTAAATTCTACTTTTGCCATCCAATTTTTCATGCCCTTATAAATAACTCTTTTTGTTCATTTGTGCCTGGTGAAGTCTGGAAATCCCAATTTTGTTCAAAATAGAAAATGGCATCAAATGCTATAATGTGGACATGTATTTATGCTGAAAGTTAATGCTCACCCATTCCAACAAAGTTCTAATTAATTACTCATAAAATGCAGTCCACATAATTTTTCACAGATGTATTTTCTCTGTCAGTATTCTCATATCCAAAGTCACTTGTGATCTCACCTATGGTAACCGATAGTATTCACTTTGACATTGCCCAATCACTCACTACTGGCTGGCCACCAATAAGCACAGATTGTCTGAGACTATTTTGTTTATAGGTACAATAAGTCATCAACACTGATAGAATTAACTAATTTTGGTTCAATAATTTGTTCCAAAAGAAAGTCTACAAGTTTCATTGATTAGAAAGGAAAATTAGAAGTTTAAAACCCAGGTAATTGTTACTGTGCAAATTTTATGTTTTTTTTTTTTTTAATGTCTATAGTAGAAACTGTATTTATTATTCATAATGTAGCTGAATACTTATTAGTCAGTTTAGTCCGATGACCCCGGCTACATTACTAATTGCCTAAGTTTAAGTTCTCACAACTAGTATCTCACAGGCTACCAATTTTAAAGTCCATGTTTGACCACCTGAAATTCTGATGCTTAATAGTTGCTAAATGGACTCAACACTTTCGCTCTCAAGCTTTACGAGAGCCTAGAGAAGTGAATTTTACTGATCGACCATCTTTAACTAAAAATCACTAATCGACCAGCTTTATCTCTGCATCTAATTTGAGAAACAGCATTTAACACAAAAAAGGAAACTAAGACATTTTCATCCAGGTACTGAATGAGCTTGTTATCTGTGGATAACGAATTCTGATTAGCACGCGAAATGTTTGTTTGTAACAGGTGTTGGTTCTAACTCAGTTCTTGATTGAGAGTAAATTTTTCCATTGAACTGTGGTAATTTTATTTCTACACTAATTCCAATTTACATTGTCAAGTGCTTCCAAATAACTATTTCTGACTTCATCATTCAGATGCTGACCTGAACCGTAAATCTTGAAGCTTAGTAACACAAACAGATACTGTGACAGTGTAATAACCAACTCCCATAAGTTAAATTGATTAAAACAGACAGTCAGAATAACGTATCGCTGTAACATTTATGTACTTCTGCATACAACTGACAACTCTCCTCTCTGAACTATTACTGAGCTCCCAAACACTTTCGTTGTACCCCTCTGTGCAGTTTCATATTTACTTTAATTGACATAAATACCATCTTAGCTTACTACTCTTTCACTTAACCACATTATCTGCTTTTCATATGACTTCCAAGTGTTATTGTTTCATTATACTTCCTCCCTATTAACTGTGACAATTGATGAGTTAAAAAACAGTTATTGTCATAAAAAGACAGGCAAAAATTATAAAATATGTTGTTCCACTGACCACATATTCTCTAGAAATTTTGTTCTGCGAAAGTTTCACAGTGTTTTGTGGATTGTTTGGCCCACATAATCTTCAGTTTTTCATCAACTAACACTGCAATTAAGGCTACCACCTTCTACATCATTGCTGATTCATTCCACTTCTGTTGATAGTCCTTTAACCTCAGTCTTCATATCTGGATAGCCTTGTCAGTCATCTTGATGTTGAGTTTGAATATTGTCCTCAATTATTGCAATTTTTTGTTATGGCTGTCACTTTTTCCTCACAGTTGCAAAATTTGTTCTTTAAAGACGCCTGATTCCCAGTGCAGACAAGTCTCGTCATCAACCTCCGTGTTGAAATTGTTGGACCGAGCAAATAACTCTCTGCTTGCATGTTGTACATATCTCAGTACTTCTCTAGGTATCTCTTCAAATCGGTTTGTTGGGATTTGTGGTTTTCGAAACTTTCTGGACACCGCTGACATGGCAATCTATTTCTGACATTTTGGGCTCAAAGTTTTCAATTTTAGAATTGAGAATTTAAGTATTTTATTAATGGTTAGTTTCTAAACCTTCAGTATGTCTTAAGTTTGGTTTTTAAATTTCAAACTTTGAACCAAAAGTTTCAGATTTGGAATTAAGGTTGGATAACTTCGAAGTTAAGCAATGTTTTTAAATTTTCCTCATTTGCTCAAATTTCTGCTCTTAGGCTTCCATGAGAATTGGCCAAACCTCAGACGCTGACCCTGACTTCACCCTACACATGCAGTGCTAATGAATTCAGGAAGAACAAGAATGTTTTGTCATCAATGTCAAACCAAAATATTCTGGCACCAAAGTGGGAGAAAACCGGTGTTCACTTGTTTTCTTCCTGAATATGAGTAAAGCAATTCCTTTGAAATGCAGGCCAGCTTTTCAAAGTGTCCTGTTTGTCACTCAGATGGTCTGGTACTGTTGCTCTGTGCTCGGATCATCCCTGTTGTCTTCTGCACGTTACTATTTCTCGTTCATTTCTGCGTACTGATTCTTCCTCACTTTCTTTGACTAGGAGTGCTGTGCTTTGGGTGTAGTCTCTTCCATCTTCTTTTGGCATTTGGCACTGTTATTCTTAGCATTAATTGTAGTCGCCACTTACACTTTGTTAATTTTGCACTTTATTATATGTTTTCTCAGAGGTTGAAAACTATTATATAACTCTTGGTCATCTATAAATAAGAAAAGAAAGGGAAATTAACCCACCACATACCGAAGTGGACGCATGCGATGAGAGGGAACACTTATGCTGACAAACAACTACACAATATTTTGGCATCTGCCTTGTTCACAAGTAGAAAAACGGGCCAATAGGCTCGGAACGTGTGTACACAACTAACGTTATCTAATGACTAACCAAGTAGTAGGGGAGGGTGGGGGAATGGCTAAGGAGTAGACTATCGATATATTGGTATGCAATTCTGAGATAATATATTGCAGGTGATGGTAAAACGAACATATGTAGTAAGGATACGGTATAAACACGGAAAAAAAAGTGATGGGTTAAGTTGATTTTAACGGTGGTTATGTCCAGGTGGTTGTCTCGTATCCAGGATATTCTTGTACACTAGTTCCCATCTCCGGAGTTCTGCAGTGGTGCTGTCAGGGAAAACTCTGACTGCTCTCAAAGTAAAACAGTCATTGAGGTTGTTGGAATCATGGCTATTGGCATGTTCTGGTACTGGAAGTTACAGGTTGCGGGTGTGGAGTGTTTGTCTGTGGCCATTCATTCTAACAGAGAGTTGCTGTGAGGTGAGGCCTATGTAAGAACTGGTGCAATAGCAGCAAGTTAGTTGGTATATAAGATGAGTGATTGAACAGGTGGCATGTCCAATAATGGGGAAAGTTTCCCCTGTGGTGGGATTGGAATATGTAGTGGTGGGGGTTTTACAGCGGGGTCTATTGCAAGGATAAGATCCATATGGTGCTTTTGGAGAGTCTAACGGAGGGTATTTGTGGACTAAGATGTTTTTAAGATTGAGTGGTCTGCTAAAACATGCACGGGGGACAGAATTTTGGGTAGGAGAGTATGCATTTCTGCAAATGAGCGAAGGAAGTCATACCCCTATCGCTAGATATGGTTGATGGACTCGAGGCCAGGAGAGAACTGAGTGACAAAGGCAGGGCTATGGTTGGTTTTTGTAGGAGACAATGAGAGTGGTTACATGGAGGGTGGTTGATCGCGCGGGAGATCTTTTTATGTACAAGATCCCTGTGATAACAACGGGAAATAAGGGCTTGGGTTAGGTTTTATTAGTATTGATGGAGAGAATGAGCATCAGAGCAAATGCAACTTCCACGGATGGCAAGACTGTATGGGAGGGAATGTTTGGTATGGAATGGATGGCAGCTATCAAAGTGTAGATACTGCTGTAAATTAGTGGGTTTGATGTGGACTGTGGTATGAAGGACACCGTGCCTGAGCATGATGTCAACATCGAGGAATGTGATATGTGAGCGGGAGTAAGTCCAGGTGAAATTGATGGAATTGTTATTGTTAAGGGAGTGGAGGAATTCAAGGAGGTGGTTTTCGCTGTGGTTCCAGATCATAAATACGTCATATATGTATCTGAACCACACAGTGGGTTTAAAGGGAGTATTTTTCAGGAAACGTTCTTCCTGACAACCAAGGAATAAGTTGGCATAGGATGGGGCCATGCGGGTGCCCATGGCGGTACCGCGGATTTGGTGATGTACTACAGAATTAAAGGTAAAGAAATTTTATGAGAGAACTATATGGGCCAAGGTTGAAAGGAAGTATTTACTAGGCAGGCTATGTGGCGGTCGTAGGTTTAGGTAGTATTCTAGGACACTGAGGCCCTGACTGTGGAATGTTGGTATAAAGGGAAGTTACATCAATTGAGACCAGGAAGGAGTCTGGAGGTAGAGGTGTGTGGATTGTGGATAGGCGTTCAAGGAAATGTGTAGTGTCTTTCATGTAGGAGGGAAGATTTTGAACAAAGGGTTGGAGATGTTGATCCACAAAAGCTGAAATCCTTTCAGTGGGTGATATCCATATGCCGCAACTATAGGTCGCCCAGGATTACCAGTCTTGTGGATCTTAGGAAGAAGATACAGTGTGGGAATGCGGGTATTCTGGGGAGTCTGGAGGGAGATGGACTGAGGAGAGAGGCCTTGCAGGTCAAGAATATTTTTTTATTTCCTGGCATATGGAGGTATCGGTTTCACCAGACAACGGTCTCTGTGTACACATCTGACTCCGCCGGGTGACTCACTTCTGCACAAATAAGGCTGTATGCTGAAATATTGCGCTTCTCTTGTTTGTTTTTTTGTGTTCGTCATCCCAACCGCCTTCATATGTAGTAAGTGTTGGGTTATATTTCCCTATCCTTCCTTATATAAAAGAAAAATTGCTCATTTAAAGATATAAAATTAGGTTTATCTAAAGTACTGAAAGTGTAAAAAAAAAAAAAAAAAAAAAAATAGTAATAATTCAAATACTATCACTTATTTACCTTGCAGCTTTCACTCCTCTTACCTCAGCAACAGTAAAATCAGGGTTTGATGCGTTGTCATAAAAACATCTATTTTTGGGAGGTTAAGAAGGCAATATTTCTCCAGTTGTGCTGATAAATGACAATAAAACTTACACACAATCACAAAATTATAAAAAAAATATCCAGTAACTATGCCTTCATGACAATATGAACATGGACTTTGACGTCACGCTCCGATTCGACCAGCAGTATTGTGTTTTGCGAAGTTAAGTTTCTCTTGCATTTTTAAGTTTTTATTACTTAAATCAGTAAATCAAAAGCAAATAAGTAAAACAATAACGTTATACTTGCAGTTTTACAGTAATTAAGCTTTCAAATAAAAATACTAGACCTATATTTTAATTACATGCATATTTTCCTGTTTCTTCAGTTTTTCAGTGAGTATTCTTGCATTTAAGGTTCATCATAATCCTTCTCATTGACCTTTCCCCTTCCCATGTCATCTATCTTGGTATCCTAATCAAAAGCTCATTCCTGTATATTTAAAAGCAGTCAACTATACTTGCACAGTTGGCTTGCTAGGCCTTACACAGTTGAGATTATTTTAAGGCTTACTCCCTTAGCCTTTAAAGATCCTTCTTCGCCACTAGGTATCATCTTTCAATTTACCAAGAGGATGGTTGGCTCCTTCCTTTATTTTCACCATTATGAAGGTCTTCTATGCCAGAACTGCTGGTGAGAACTTTGCCTAAAACCCTGAGCATGGGTTCCATGCTATACCGTGTGGGACTGGGTCCTTGCCTGGGATAAGCGCCCCACACACTTACAGTTTATCTCAAGGCACTGAACTGTCAGTTTATCATAGTTGGACACACACCTACAGTCGATATTAAGATCGTAGACTGCAGGCATTGCGTAACTGTCAGTGTGTGGATTGTTGAGATCGGGGCCTGAACTGCCAGCAGTCTACAGTTAACAATCTTTGAAGTTTACGATCTCAAGGCCAAAACAGACACACACTCGCAGTTGGACTGCAGTCACCGCGCCTGACAGATACGTTTTTTTTGCCTGTTGACAGGCCACAGTTCTTTCGCACTGTTTAATCTGTTTTGGACTGTCAAGAAAAAGGACAACAAACCTCAATTCATTTCCACGTTTATTGAATTATATCGGCAATTTCCATGTTTGTGGAAGGTAAAAGATGAGTCGTATGCAAATAAAAAGAAGATCGTGACGCTTCAAAACTGTCACAGTTTTTGATGTTTAAAAAATGCAATAACCAACTGTACATGGAATTGAACGTATTCTGTCTACATTTTCTATATATTTCTATCGTTTCCTTGGTTTATTATAATATAAAATTTTTCTGAACAATAAACAAAATAAAAATTATTCTTACCTGTATGTAAAAATCCTTAAATAAATTTGGCAGTTTCTGGTATTATCATACCAACTGCTGGTGGTGAAATTCTCGAAGGAAACTTTAAATCTTCAAAACTCTGACCCGTAGCCAAAAATCTCAACGTGACTGTCTTTCCTCTAATTTCTTGGCGCATTCGGGTGTCTGCCTTTGTGATGAATGGACACACTAAACTTAACAGTTAATTGAAATTTTCGTCACTCATTCTTAAGTAATTAATTAAGTCCTCAGTATGTGATTGTCGTAGTTCACGCAACAATGTCATGTGGGAACGATTACTCCTTTCTTGCAACCACTGTTTCATCCAAAACCTCTTTTTACGTCCCGGTGTTGAAAGTAAAAACATATTATTCAAGATCGCAATCGCACAACGCTTTCTTTGTAATAAAATGCAACCCATTATAAACGTAAATTATGTTAATGAAACAGTGCATTTGAAACGAACAACTACACTGCATCCACGCGAGTTCGAACGACAGTCCGCTGGACTGAAGTTAAAAATCTTCAGTCCACTGGCCTGAAGTTAAAAATCTTCAGTCCACTGGCCTGAAGTTCATGAACTCTAGTGAGTGGGCAGCACATAGTCCATGGCCTGTACAGACCACCGCCTACAGGCAGTTGTTTATGTGTGTGGTACTTTGAGATTTCAGCCTACAGTTCTTCGTCACAGGCATCGGCCTGCAGTTCGCCTGTAAGTGTGTGGGGCGCCTTAGTCTAGGCAAGGACTGTCACTCTGTCATACTATCCAGCCAGAGGATAAGAGAAATGATCTTATTTCTCTTTAGTCAGATTAATGGTTGTGTATGATGCCACAATCACTTTTATCTTTTCCTGTATGAATCACAAGTGCATGTGACAGTTGAGTTCAAGTAACATTTACCTACTGGGCATTACTTCCCTTTAATTAGCTTTCATAGTATACTATGTGTAGGCAATGTCCATCATCCTTATAGAAAGACGGTTGGGAATGATACATCTTTATGAATTATGGCAGTGACGACAGGTTATCTGATGTTTGAGATGTGGTGTATTACATGTATGGTTAGAAATAATAAAGGTTATTCCTGTGATGGTTTTGGGATTAGGTGGTACAGGTGCTGCAGATTTTGCTATGTGGTCTGTTCATGTGGTGGTTTGCCAAGGTCGAGATAAATGTGTATGGGCAAGTTTCAATGCTGTGTTGAAACATGGTGGTAGTAGAGTAGTGGTGGAATGGATTTGAGGTTTTAGATAGGATGAAATTTGAGGGAAAGAATATTATAGTGACAAGAAATTTACTTGATTTGTAAATACAGAGTGTATCAATAGAAATGAGAGCTTATGACTTATGTGAGGGCTTTGAGAGACATTCTTCTTCAGAACAAATGACTGCCTCAGATGTCAAGGCTGTTTAGAAAGGAACACCTGCTGATATGAGAAACAGACCAGCTCAAGTACCGAAGTGAAATTACTTTTGTAAATTTGTGGGCTTGATGTGGACAAAGTTGTGCAAGCAACCTTATTGTAGGGAAATGTCCTTATCCAAAAAGTTAATGAGTTTGGAAGTAGTTTCACATGAAGGAATTTGCTATAATTCAAGGAATTAGATATATTTTTTCACTGTTTGCAGATCATAAATATATTGCCTACCCTCATCATCATCATCATCATCATCCTCAACAGTTTCCAGCCTCTCGCCGGGTCTGCTTTATGCACAAGCCTCTCCATTTGCTTCTTTCATCCCACCACCTCTCTGTCACCACTTCGTTCCAGTCCTCTCCTCTCTTCCGTACACCCTCCTCCACTCCTTTCAGCCATCCATCTCTTGGTCTTCCTCTGGGTCGTTTACCATGCATCTTAGTTTCATGGATTTTTCTTGGGATTCTCTGAGCCTCCATTCTCTTGGCATGTCCATACCATCTCAGTCTGGCCCTCTCTACTCTTTCCTGTAGGGGTTCCTCTTTTATGGTGCGTCTAATCACTTCATTCCTTATTCTGTCCATTTTAGTGACTCCCATTCTACCTCTTAAAAACTTCATTTCACTTGCTTGTACTCTGCTGATGTCCCGCTTTTTCATTGTCCATGTTTCAGCAGCATAAGTTAAGATAGGCACATAGTATGTATGATAGATTACTCTCTTGCTTCTCTGTGGCACCTCTTTATTCCATAACAGGCTTCTAATGCTCCTTACGAACGCCTCTGCTTGTCTTCCTCTTTCACTTATCTCGCCATCATTTCCTCCACATTCCTCTAATACACTCCCCAAGTACTTGAACCTGTTTACCTTCTTTAGTTGTTCCCCTGCCATCACAAATTCCTTGGGCTACCCTATTCTTTTTCCTGGGTGTTACCATGTACTCACATTTCTTTACATTAAATTTCAGGCCATATTCCTCCGCACTGTCTGTCCATACATCCAACTGCCACTGCCCTTCCTCTTCTTCACCTCTCCAGATCATCCGCAAAAGCCATCACCTTCATGTTTTCCTCTCCCATCCTCGCTGCCACCTTCTGCATTATTTCATCCATGATTACAATGAAGAGTAGTGGTGATAGGGCACTTCCTTGTTTTAGTCCATTCCTTTGTTCCAGCCAATCTGATCTTCCTTCCCCTATTTTCACATAGCTCTCACACTTCCTTGGTACAGTTCCGTCACTCTCTTAATGGTTTCTTTGGGAACTCCTCTCTTCTCCAAGGCCTTCCATACCTTACTCTTGTGTACACAATCATATGCTTTCTCGATATCGAGTAATACCAACAGTAGATCCTTTCCATACTCATAATGTTTTTCCTGCAGCTGTCTCATAGCAAATATCAGATCTACCGTCGATCTCCCTGATCTGAAGCCATACTGCTCTTCCCTTAGCCCCTTTTCCACCCTGTCACGTATTCTTTTTTCAATGATCTTCTCATACACTTTGGCACAGTTGTACATCAGTGTAATACCTCTATAGTTTTTAAACTCCATCCTGCTCCCTTTTTGGAATATAGGTACAGTTATTCCTTTTTTCCAGTCTTCAGGAGTTGTGCCCTGATTCCATACCTTTCTCATCACACGGTATAGCCACCACTTTCTTACTACTCCTGCTGCCCTTATCATTTCCACACTCACTTCATCGATGCCTGGTGCCTTTCCACCCTTCGTCTTACCCAGAGCTGTTTCCACTTCTTCCCAAGTTAGATCCTTCTCTTTCTCTCCTACACGGTTGTTATTTTCCTTCTTCTCCTGAACAACTGTATCATCCTGTGACCAATTTGGGTTCAGTAAGGCTTCAAAATACTCCTTCCACATCCTTTTTAGTTTTTCTGAGTTGTTTATATCGTTTCCGTCTTCATCCAGCATGTTGACATTTTCTATCCTCTCCTTCCTTTTCCTTTTTACCATTCCATATAATACTTTATTTCTTTTGCTATCTTCTTCCATCATGTTGGTTCACTTCTCCAGCCACTTCCTCCTTTTCTCCGTTACTATTTTTTTTGGCCTCCTTCTTTTTCTTCACGTAGTCATCCCTTTTCTCCTTTGTCCTCTGCCTGAACCATTCCCTAAAGGTCCTGTTCTTGAGTTCCACTGCTTGTTTAACTCTACATTCCACCATGCTGTTTCTTTCCACCTTTTTGTTACCATTCCTTCCACACGCTGTTTCTGCTGCTTGGACTAACGTCGTTTTAAAATATTCCCACTCCTCTTCCACTGTCCCCATTTCCGCTATTGGTATCTTACTCCTTATTATTCTCTGGTATTCCTCTTCATTGCTCTTCTCTTTCAACTTCCATATTCTTAATCTCCTATCCTGTCTTTCTGATTTTCTCCTCTCTGTCACAATCCTCAGCTCCATTACTAATAGCCGGTGATCACTATCCAGTGCCTCTGATGGTATTACCTTCACATCTGACACACTCTGCTTTAATTCACCATTAAATATAAAGTAGTCCACAACTGACTTCCTCTGCCAATCGCTACTGTACCATGTTACCTTGTGGCTCTCTTGCTTTTTGTACCAGGAATTTCCTATTTTCAATCCGTTTCTTTTGCAGAGATCCAGAAGCCTTTCCCCTTCTTCATCCTTCTGTTCCTATTACTTCCTCATACCCCTGCCTTTCAGTGCCTACATGGGCATTTAGGTCTCCCATAATTATAATATTTTGCCCATTTAACTGTCTTTGCAACTCCTGCTCAAATTCCTCCTTCTCTTGAATTTGACAGCCTACTTGTGGAGCGTATACTTGAAGTACGTTTAGTTTCTCCCTTTGACTGCTATCCTAACCTTCATCATTCTGTCACTAATCTCTTCCACTGCCTCTTTCAGCCCCTCTCTTACAACTATACCTACTCCATTTCTTCTCCCTTCCTCATTTCCATTCCAATACAGTTGGAAACCATTTCTCAGTTCTCTTCTACCCTTTCCACTTTGTCTCACTCAACCCCAAAATATCCAACTTCCTTCTCTCCATCATGTCTACAATTTCCTCCACTTTCTCGGTTAATAAAGCTAACGTACTAAATACTGTATTCAAAAATTCATTTACAAATGAACATAAAGATAGTATTCCCATTTTCCCACGCCATGGCGAGTCAGTGATGGAATCATTACGAATAGATACTGCAGGTATCATTAAGCAATTAGAGCTCCTGAAGTGGGGGAAAGCACCGGGCCCGGATGGAATTCCAGTAAGAGTATTTTCAGAGTATGCGGCGGAAATTGGGCCATTTCTGTCTGATATATTCAGTAAATCATTAGAAGAGCGAAAAGTACCTTCAGACTGGAAAATCGCGCAAGTAACTCCGATTTTCTAAAAAGGTGATCGAAGTGATCCTGGAAACTATCGTCCAATGTCTATAACATCTGTTTGTAGTAGAGTTATGGAGCATATTATATGCTCGAACATTATGAATTTTCTAGATGATAATAATTTGCTTACAACAAATCAACACGGATTTCGGAAGAAAAGATCATGTGAAACACAGCTGGCCCTATTTACACAAGACTTAATGAAAGTTATCGATGCAGGTTCACAAGTAGATGCAATTTTTTTTTAGATTTCTAGAAAGCCTTTGAATCTGTGCCACACAACCACCTTTTAGCGAAGCTTCGAGCGTACGGTATATCGGATCAGCTTTGTGAATGGATAAAGGATTTTCTAACTCGTCGGTCGCAGTATGTTGTCGTTGAAGGAGAAAGTTCTTCTAATCTAGATGTTACATCGAGTGTACCTCAAGGAAGTGTAATAGGACCACTTCTTTTCTTAATTTTTATAAATGATCTCAGAGACAAAGTGAAAAGCCTATTTAGATTGTTTGCTGATGATGCGGTTATTTATAGGGAAGTAAGAAATTTGGCTGATTGCTTAGAAATTCAGCGCGATCTGGATGTTATTTTGGCTTGGTGTGCTGAGTGGCAACTTACTCTAAATTGTAAAAAGTGCAAGACAATGAGCATAACTAACAAAAAGAATCCAATTGTTCAGAAATACGAGTTAAACAATACAGTTATTGATATGGTCGATTCTATGATATATTTGGGAGTAACAGTACAAAGGAACATGAAATGGGACATACACATTAATTCGTTAGTAGGTAGAGCAAATTCTAGGCTGCGATTCATAGGTTGACTCTTGAAAAATTGTAATGAACAAACTAAGGAGATAGCGTACAAATCTCTTGTGCGTCCACATTTGGACTATTGTTGTGCCATTTTGATCCGTTTCGTAAGGGGTTGATCGAAAGTATAGAGAAAGTACAAAGAAGAGCCGCTCGATTCGTGACCGCTTGCGTCACAGCGTCACAGAACTGATTAGTAGACTAGGCTGGGAGTCTCTGGTAGATAGGCGACACACGTTTCGTTTAAACTTATTGGTAAACATGCGTACTCCCACTTTCACTTTTGAGTGTAGTGAAATACTTCTTCCACCAACCTATTTGAATCGGTGGGACAGGAAAGATAAAATCAGAGAAATAAGGTGCCGGACTGATTCTTATATGAATTCTTTTTTCCCTCGTACCATTAGGGATTGGAATGCACAGCAAAGAGATTAGCTTTGGTGCTGAGCACCCTCTGCCACCCACAATTTTGTGAATTGCAGAGTATATATGTAGATGTAGTTGTTAATGTCCATATATTCGTAAACCGTTTCCATTGCCATGTCGTTTGTCCATTGCACCGTCCTTTCCGAGGCTTGTTTTTGTTTTGAAAGCAGAATCTATCCACTACCGGTTTGCTAGGCCTGTCGTAGCTTCACCAGAGCCCTGTTGGCTGCCGTTTTTCAGGGTTCCTGTAGGGCCTTCACAGCTACCGTATCGGTCCCGGGGCACACTAGGTCCCCACTGTACCTCACCCCCACAGGCAATCCCCTACTTTATGTCATTGCCCATCTCCCACCACGTGGAGGAGGGGTTGGACTTTGGGAGTCATTCTATGTGAACCAAATCAGTAGATGGTCATCTTGGTTCGGGATCTTTTCTCATAAGTGTCACCTAAAACTGATAATGTACGAAGAAGCAATGTGTACTCACTTGCTGGTACCATGTATCTATAGGTAGTTAGAAACTATATGAACAGAAATTTTTGAAGAGAATAAATTGTTAAAGGAAGATTTTAATGGAAAATAGGACACATTTTAATTAATGTGGGGAAAGGGGGGTGTAGTGTTAAAGGAAAGTGATATTGGCTACCAGGAAGTAGATGTGAAGTGGAGAGTTATTTATAGTCGACATCCTCAAAAATGTGAGGTGTCTTTGATGTATGAGAAGGAGATGCTGTACAGAGATGTTTATCCACTAAGGCTGAAATCCATTCAATGTGCCACACAGAGGTTACAATTATAGACATATTGCCAGCATTGTTGATCTTGGAACAAAGCATGGGGGTAGGAGTACAGTGATTCTTAGGAGTGAAGATTAAAATAGGGATAGGGTGGGGAGATGCCTTGTAGGGGACCTTTGAGGTCAAGAAAAGATGGAGATCATGTCACCTATTAGGTGTGGTTGATTTTGTACAAGAGTTGTCAGATGCTGCCAGCCTCAAAATCGCTGCAATTCATGACCATAGTGGTGGGACTGTTGCCACTATAGAAGGATTATGATTTTTTTTTTTTAGGACAGTGTTCTCATGAATCTGGATCCCAGGAGTGATGGTTGTTGGGAGTGTGGGTAGAAGAGCAGAGGCGAGGACAGTGTGGAGGTAAGGAATTGCTAGAATAGGATGGGATAGTTTTTGTGAACAATTGATGGATCCAAATGGTAGGGATTTATTAATTGCTGGCGTCTGGGCTCAGTCTCACCAGACTGGTTGTGGCAAACCAGTATCACCAGCAGAGAGTATGTTGGAATGCTATTGAGTCACAAGAAAGACACATTCTCCAGTGGTAGGAAAGAGGTTTGAGGGTTTGTTGATGATAGGGGGTTGGCTGAGTGAAATTGGGGATGTGAGCAAGAGTGGAAAATGTGGAATTTAGAGGTGGTGCTGGTCTGTGGTCTTGATATGTAGGCTGAGAAGGAACATGCCTGCACTTAGATAACTTTTCAACAGAAGAGAGTTTAGAAAGATGTTTCTCTACAGATTAAGCCAGTATTATTTTGATTTCTTGCATAGTTAATTGCATTTATTGGGTGAGTTTAGAGGATTATAAAAGGAGAATTTTATGTAGGGAAATGACATTAGAGGACACACTGTTGGCTGGCAAGTTGAATGAGTGGTAGGCATGGAGAGACAGGTTGAAGGTAGCAACCAGAAAGCTAGGACTGGAAGAGCAGTGTTTGCTAGGACATCTGAATAGGCTATTTGACAGTATTCAAAATATATTACAATTTGTAGTCATTTGCGTAGATTAATGCTTAAGGAAGCTATTTTTCTTAAATTTGAAAAGAAAGATGGATTGTTCTTAATTAAAAAAGTGAAATAAAAATGAAATTTTTCTTGCCTCTTTGTCACGTGACTGAAAACGCTCTGGGATTGGAGACCGCTTTAGTGACGTCACCTGCCGGTAGGCGCTACGGCTGCATATGGAGTGTTTCCCGCTATCCAAGTTTTCAACTATTTGTTGCTGGTTATCTCTTGTTAATAATGAGATTTTGCGTTGAATGTAAAATGAAGAACAATTTGTAGAAGCCTACAGCTGAAAAATACCGTAAATTGTCGGACTAGCTATAGAAACAACCACTGACTTTTATTCTCCGGAGCTTGAGAATGTAATAACTTCAATTTGAGAATCATTTATATTTAAACTGTAAGTTAGAGATTAACAGAAATCCTACATAAGAATCACTAAAATTTTAAATTAAATTAGTTGTTTTAGCAGATATCTACGAGAAAAATGCAAGTGCAGTATAAGATAAGCACAACAGTGAAATAACTGGATGTTATGGACAATATTTCTTAACACTTTCGGGACCAGCAGCATAGGTACATTCCTGGCCCAGAAAACCAGCCATTTATGGCATTTAAAATGTCACTGACATGTTTGTATTTGACATATTTCAAAAAGAATTTCATATAATAAAAGAACAATCTTCAAGGTTGGTTTTACATGTTTATTTTAATTTTTTTAGTTGGTAACAACAATGTTATTGACAAACACAAAAGGTATCATTTTTGTTTCACAGAAAAATTGCGTTTTCAGTTTTTAGTATAATTTCACAGGTATTTGGCTTCAGTGTGGAAGATTTTGAAGCATTCTGGCATACAGAGAGGTGTATTACAGTCAGGACACCACCAAATCGTTTCCTTTCTACCTGCTTTACCACTAGATTTTTTTGTTTTCTCAGAACAAACTTTACAAACTCTTGTTGGACGCTCCTTCTTCTCACTGGCTGGAATTTTTTCTGGGAAGTGTCGTCCCAGAAGTCTGTTGCTTTGATTTGATCCAGGAACACTTTCTTGTGTCAGTGTTGCACCTTTCTCAACAAGTCCTTCACCAATTTGGCGCAAAAATGTGGAAAATTGGCAACTCATTCTTTGAGTAGGATTCCTGGTTGCTCGATATAAAACAAATGCATTTGTTGCAGCCATCATAAGCATATGAAAGAAAAGTTTCTTCCACCACTTCATCTGTTTCCTCCTAAATGCATAATAAGAAATAATTTGACCACTCCTATCAACCCGTTTTGTAAATATTATAATCAAGAATAGCATCCGGTTTTGATTTTATTGTGATACCATCCTTTGTACGAACACGTTTATCTGAGCAAGTCATTTTGTGCACAGTGGAAAGGCAAAGCACATCTCTTGTGTCTTTCCACTTCAAACAAAGAAGGTGATTCCTCCTCATATACACAGATTCATTCCTTCTCAGCTTTTTAGACACAATATTTTCTTTTGGCAGTTCTTTCCGGTTAGGCATGCATGTTCCTACAGCTTTCGTTTTATTTTGCCACAGAAAATCGAAAACTACTGGTGAACTATAAAATCTGTCCATGTAAACAGTGTGACCTTTTCCCAGGTAATCAGCAAGCAACCTCTGAAATAGTGGTATTATGGAATTGTCTTGTGACCCTTTACCAGTGTACACCCCCAATCCAACAACGTAACCAGTTTTCGAATCACGCACAATAAACATCTTTATTCCATACTTATCGGGTTTATTTTTTATATAAATGCGAAATATTATTCTTCCACGAAAACCACACATGCCTTCGTCAATTGTAAGGTTTTCTGATGGATCAAATGATTTTTTAAATTCTAATAACAAATGATCCAAGAACGGCCTGATTTTATGCATAGGATCATGCTGATGTTGACTTTTCGGAATGTAGGTTGAGTTATCATTCAAATGCAGATTTGACAATATTGCCTTGAACCTATTTCTGCTCATTACAGAACCTGGAAAAGGAGTTGAGATGAAACTGTTAGTAGACCAGTAGTCTGTCAATTTCGGTTTTTTTACGAGAGACATGTGGAAAAATATGCCAAAAAATAAATACATTTCGTGTAGTTTTACTCCCACCCACCAATTCCATAAACTGTGGGTCTTTGTTTTGGAAGCTGCTTTGAGCTTGTCACAAATGGACTTCGCATATCTGTTTGTTTCAACTTTTATGTGTTTCACCATCGACTGAGGGAAAAAGATAGAGAAAACATCGAGAGGATTAGAATTTTCGTCAACTGCTGCTCTTACTCCACCTTTTCCTAGAAATTGTGGCACAGTAGGTTGATCGTCAGCAAATCGCCAGCCTAATTCGTCATCAGTAAGTTTCTTCTGCGAAACTCGTTGTCTTTTTGTTGGACATTCAGACGAGGGCTGCATTATAGCGGAAGTCTTTGTTGCAGACAACAAACTTTGTTGAACAAACGCCGCCTGCACAGAAGCATGCTCGTCATCCGATTCTTCTGCAAGACAGATGAGACGAATGCAAATACTCTTTTCTAACCGTGCTAACTGAAACAGCACCAGCCACATCAGTCGTAATAATGATACCAAAAAAAATTATTCTAAAAAGCTCCTTACCTGCAAATGATCCCTCTTCATATTCATCACATTCAGAAATTTCCCCCTCTGACCCAGAATCATTCAGTTCTTCTTCTAGAGCTTCTAAAATTTCTTGTTCACTCAAAAATCGTGACATTTGCGAGGAACAAACAAGAACTTGCAAAACTCGTGACGACGCAAATACGCAATGGCGCAGCTGAAGCTGTCTGGCACCGCTTACTGTTTCTTTCGAAATAATTCCATAAGCACATCAGAGAGGGCAGCACCAGTCAAGGAGAATATAGACAGATGTTACACGCAGCACTATTACATTAGCCGGCCGCTTCCGAGTGAGAAACAGGCATGTGAGTCCTGAGAAACAGTCGCCCGAGCTATGCTCGGGCGCGGTCTTTTCAAAACAGTTTTGTTGCCCGAGCTATGCTCGGGCTCGGTCCCGAAAGTGTTAACTGCGGAAAAATAATTATAGATAAATAATATTTTTTTTTTCCAACGAAACTGAATTTATTGTTTGTTTATTTACTGAATGCGTTCACTTCAACGCACGTAGAAACTGTGATGTTTAAGTGTTTACTATTAACGAGAAGAAAAGTAACGATGCGATGGTGTCCAGATAGCTTCAGGGTTAAAGAATGCTATAGGAATTTGAAGATCCTTTATTTGAAGCTTGTTTAGGATAATATTTTTTTCTGTTTGCCATTTGTTGCTTTAAAGAATAATGTTTTTATTAGATGTAGTATAAAACTCATGCAACCGTTTGAAACATAAATTGCTGTCATACAAGAAAACATTTATAGAAATAAACCTCCTGCTTTTAATTTTGAAACATACCAGAGATACATCATCATTGCAACAAAACCCAAGTACTCGGTGGTGAATAACAGAATTTATTTTAACAATAACATTACACGCTAATCTTGCAACAATTCCGGAATGCTTTGAATACTTTTTGTTGGAATTTTTATGTGACGATACAACAGTATGTTGCCTTTCTGACATAAATGCATCTATTTAAGAGGTATTTACTTTTAATGCGCAAATAATTTTCAGTTTTTTTAAAAAACTTTTTATCGGTGTGCAAGTAACTTCCAGTTTCAGTTTTGAAGTATTTTTAGTTATGTTTCAAATGTTTATAATACTCTTGCTATCAAAAAATTTGTGAAACATCGGAAAAAATTAGTGTTTTGGAGGATTTTAGAAAAAGAATATGCGGCGCTACCAACAGCAACTATTATCTAAAGAAAACGCTCACAAATTACAAAACATATTCCATAGCAAGGATGGAACCTAAGAACCCTAACTCTACTGATACTCACTTTAAACAGCTACATTATCGCAAAGAAATTATGGTGCAAATTATATTTATAGTAAATGATATGTGACTTAGTCGCAATGTCGTCTGTGTTTCTATGAGCAAGTTCCAGCGACTTTTTTTCCTATTTCAGCTAATGCAGGAGAGTTTTTATTGTTGTGGTTGTAGATTGATGCACTACACACTATTTATAAACCATATTTCCAACATTTTATACACAAATTCAGAGAGTGAGCGCCTGCTGGCACGTGACGTCAAGAGTGTCGTTGGCCCGCGCCAGGCAGCAAAGGAGCATTTTGGCGGGCATTCAAATACTCTAAATTTTAACGTTGAATTTTACGTAAAATAAGCACTTTTGTCAAAAAATAATTAGTACTCGGTAAATAACGTGTATCAATAAACTATTTAAAACCATTTTCAAAAAATAGTCAAATAGCCAATTGTTAAAGTACAGTTGAATTTCATCTTGAAATTTGTCATGAAATTTAAGGAAAATGTGTTCATAGTAAAAAAAGAAATTGCAAAAGCAGAAAAGTGAGAGACCATTGACAAAGAAAGCATTATAGCTGACTGGGAGCGATAAATGTGAGTGTAAAATAACAAAAGTTGCAGGGTCAATGTAGAAAGTCATGAGTAAAGTCTATACATATAGTAAAAACTTTCATCCTTGAAAGTAAACAATGCTAAGGGAGAGAAATTGAAATGCCAAAAGTTAAATTAATGACAGAATGTAAACATTTTGGGAGATAAAGACAAATATCATGTGGATATTGTGGATCATTTAGTTTAAATAGGTTAAAAATGCCACCGGCAGCAGTGAAATATAAATCAAAATAATGATAAAAAATTGGAATACTAGAACTTAACATGACAATTGGACAATAGTGACAATGTAAGTGCTGTTAGGACAGAATGGAATGATAGGAAGGAAAAGTTAGCAAGCAAGGTAACAGACAAAGTCTAGTAGGTAGATGCCAACAGTGGCATATCTAGAGGGTGGGTTTTTAAGGGCTGCATGACTATGAAGCCTACCCCCACCCGACTCAAGCCACCCCCAAAACGAAATCCGCTCAAGCCCCTCCCCCCCCCAACCAAAATCTGCTCCAGTTCCCCCCCCCCTCCCCCTCCCAAACCAAAATCCTGGATCCACCACTGGATGCCAAGAGTAAAGCATATTGAATGTAGTGCTACAGAAATTGAAATATAACAATACAAATTATTAATAGTAATTATAACATACATTGATACTAGTAATACCACATGCAAATGGTAGAAAATTTCATCACCAGAAGTAAACACAAGTTGCGGCTTGTGTGGGCATGTGTAATGGACTAAGGAAAATAAGATAAAAAACGGAGATGTAAAAACTGAAGAATGATAGGGGATACACACATGAAGATTGGAACAATTAAGGCAAAGATTAAAGATAACTGTTTTGCAACAGTGAAAATCTTCGAGGAAATAGGGAAATGGGGAAAATAAACCTATCACTTATCACAGTTAAGTACAGGAACATTAGGTGAACACAGATTACGTTTGTTAGGTGTGCACGCCATCTTCTACCACTCGTCTGACAGGCGATCTGAGGGGACATAGCAAGGGAGGGGGAAATGAAAAAAAACATATTATTTGTGGATATATACCACTAGAAATGATGAAAAAATAAAAGTTATGTATAATACAAGGTGTGTTAAAAAAATTATGGGAATTTTCCATTTTTGGAAAGAATTTTATTTGTTCATCTACATCGATGTTATCGTCTTCAAAATAGTCCCCGTTAGATATTGCACACTAATGTCGGTGCAGCTTCCAATTCCCAAAACGCTTCTGGAACTCGATCTTTGGGATAGCTTTGAGCTCTTTCAGTGATGCACTTTTAATCTCATCTATGCTTGTAAAATGATGGCCCTTCAGGGTTCTCTTTATTTTGGGAACAGAAAAAAGTCACACAGTGCCATGTGCGAATATTTAAACTGGGGCATCATTACAGCATTTTTTGCCAAAAATTCACGAACAAGCAATGAGCAGGTGAATTATCATGATCCAAAAGGCATGAAATGTTTTGCTACAAAACTAGGAGTTTTCTTTGGACTGCTTCACGCAAATAACGTTGAACTTGAGGGAAGTATTCCTTATTGATCATTTGACCTTGTGGCGAAAACTCGTGGTCCACTATGCCATTATAATTGAAGAACACAGTGAGCATAACCTTCACATTTGACCGAACTTGTCGAGCTTTTTTCGGTCTTAGTGATCCAGAAAGCATCCACTGGGACGATTGAGCCTTAGTTTCGACATCATACCCATAAACCCATGTTTCATCACATGTTATGAAATGTTTCAATAGTTCTGCTTCATTTTTGACCTCATTTCGCGATTCCTAAGCAACTTCCATTCGCTGTTTTTGTTCGCAACTCAATAGGCTACTTACGGAACATATTTTGCTGCAAACATTTCATACCCAAAACAAAGGAAAAAATTTCATGGCATAAGCCAATTAATATGCCAACATCATCAACAACTTCTAATTGTGATCATTCATAATTATTTCTTTCACTTTTTTCAACATTTTTGTCGGTTACTGATGTGCATCTTCAACGTCTTCATGGCCATATTGAAAATGATTATACCATTCGTAAACCCTTGTTTTACTCATAGTACATTAACCAAAATCAACATTTTAACATTTTTGAAACTTTGTTGCACTTAATTCCATTTTTATGGTAAAATTTAATGTAAATTCTCTGATTCATGATTTATAGAAATTAAAAATCACCGACTTTATCAAAACACGTTATCCTTGTAACAGCTGATCCACTACAGCTCAAAATGTATAGATACTTTTAAGACATGTTTGCCAACACAACATGAAAAAAATCGTGTCAATTGGACTAATATAATCCACGAAATTTCAAAATTCTTACCTATATTATTTAGGGAGTGGAGGCTGATACGAAATGTATTGTAATGGATCTGGCATTGCTGGATAGGATTTAATAGTGGTAGGAATCAGACTAGGTTGTTCAGGTTGGCTGCATGTTTCAGGTTTAACGATGTATTGCAAGGAAGGTAGTGATTTGGCAAAGAGAGAAATTAATAGACCATAGATATTATTTTTACCAACTCTCACTGTGTCTGCAATGATCAAATCTGCATTTCATGTGGTGAAAATTGGAGAGTGCATATACATTGTCTTTGCACATATTGCATCACATTTCCATGGTAAGGATTTTCCAAAAATATTGTAATTATTTTTTCTCTCTCTGACTTCAACTTTGGTAAGTGATAGGCTTACTTCCCTTTTATTTTTTTATTTTAGTGTTAGTATATCTGTATTTTTTTAATTTAAATAAGGAAGAATAGGGGAAATAAACATATCACTTACCATAGATGTCTTCTGTAGAGGTTACTAGCATAGTTTATGGAGGTTGGCATACCTGTATAAACTGTTGTGTTGAGGATACCTACACGCCTCTCAATAATATCCTCACTTGTCGATATAATATTAGCATGCAGTTTCACAATCAAACGGTATTTTTAATCTTTAATCCTTAAGGATCAGTTCATGCTTGAAATATGGTAGTCATTTCAGTTAGATGTAGAAACAGTTTTCACCTTTTTCAGTATCACTCTTGGGCTTTTATATTTTGTAGGTCTGAATGGAGAGTCAAGTCGGCGTGGTTCTTCACCTCATCGTAGCTCCAGTCACTACAGACATGGTTCTCGCAGTGGAGGCGGAGGTGGATCTCACGGGAATGCATAGTGTGCACCCTTATTATGAATCAGTGAGTGAGACTCTCCAAACAGGTATGTTCTCAGTTACATAAGTGGTACAAATGAAGTAACAAAATGAAAATCGTAAGAATAAGATTCTCTTTCAGAAAAAATCTACATAGAGGTAAGTGTAAAACTTCTCCCCACCCTTACCCTTGTCTACTGCATTTGTCAACTGAACATCCCTTGTGCATTTAAAATTTTGCTACTGGTTTCAATGTAGCTTAAATAAAGTAGTTAAATTTTCAACAATGCAAAGAAGTAATTTCTTTGAAAACTTAGTGATCTTGTTTTAAACCATTGATAAACAAATGACATTGTGATCCTCTACCTTCTTTTTATTTGTGATGGTGCAGAATGGTTGATCTTATTATGCTGCGGAAGGAAAAATGATGCCCCTATGTGCAAGTTGGGTAAAGGTCAGAAATACGTCTAAACTATTCTACCTGTCCAAGTTCAAGGATGCGCATTCCCTTGTTGTAATGATATTGCCAGTGAATAGAGATTTTTAAAAAGTATAATTTTCTGGAGATTTGATGGAACAATACAGAAAAGGAGACATTAAGGAATAGTTCAGAAAGTATGTTGTCAGTAAAACTAGTTATGACTATTTCCTTCATGGTTGAATGATAATACTACAGAAATATAGTCTTTATCTATTGTGAAGAGTAGATTTTGACATTTACTGAAGTCCTGTAAAATAAGTAATCTTTTTTTAATATATATAACAAAGGAAGGATAGGGAAATACGATCCAACCCTTATTACAGATGAAGGTGGCTGTTGGGTAGTATTTCCATTTCCTTCCTAACTTTTATTGCCTTAAACATTTTCCTGCTCATTGTCGTCATATATATATAGCCATTCCAGATTTTTTTGCCTTTACCGTCCAAACAACTTGCTGCTTATGGAAATAGGATAATAGCTGTGTAGGACTTTTGAGCAAAGAACTAGTTTTTAATTAATACAGTTTGCAAAATGGAAGTAAGGTAATTTATTCCAGCTTTCTTGATTTCAGTTGTCAATTACTTATCCAGGTGCTGAATAGGAAAAAGTGAAGTGATTGATCTAACGGAATCTGAGAATAAGGTAGTTGTGATGTGTCTTTGTCATCATTACGCTTCCAGTAAAAAGAGTGTAACATTATTTCTTACTTCTCAATACCTAGAATTGCGAAATGAATGATTCTTATGGGCTGATGTCAGTTTTTAAAATTTTGTTTACATTGACTGACTGATATGAAGTGAAACAAAGGTATTTAAAAAAAAAAAATTGTGTGTTAATAAATTAATGTTTGACAAATTTTGGTCAGGTTTATGTTTCCCTTCCCTTCTTTTTTCAATTTTTACCAACTTTGAATAGCTAGCTTTAAAAAAATTACAAAAAAGATTTTTTTTTATTGAAAACTTGCATGCAGATTTATCCAGTTTCATTCACTCTGTGTGGAATTTTATTAGCACGCTGTACTAGATACATTATAACCACAAGAGTGACTTGATAAGTCTCTTGGTTCTTATGCCAATAGGTGGCAGTGCAACTATGTATATGTTCATAATATTTGCTTCCTGTGTACCAAATCTTTGGTCAAAGAATATTACTGATACGTATTCTTTGCTTTGCAGTTGCTTAAACACAATTGTTGGGTGCCAGTGAAAATTAATAAAATTTGGATTTGTGATATAAAAAATGTGGTTGGGGGCGGGGGGGGGGGGGCAGTGAAGGAAACTCATCACAGGGTTTTGCCTACATTTAGTAATGCATGCTTTTCATATGAAACTCTTCAACTTTGGCTAAATAAGGTCAAATAAGGAAGAAAAACACAATTGAGGTGGATTCATCTTGTTTTGTGAAATTAATTAAACCTTTTAAAAAAACTTTGTGCAAGATAGGTGTCATGACTACTCATTCTTTAACAAAAGCGAAATTGTATGTGATCATCAGCAGGTGGTTTGGAAATGTTTAAGAAGAATCCAATCGAATTTTTTTGTGGTGTTTGATAACTACACACTGCAAATGAAATAGCAGTCAGAACAGTAGACTGAAAAAAAAACAAAGTGGCTCCAAAGGAAGCAAAATGTGTTCCAATTGCTTGAAAGGTGATATCTTCAAGTTTTTTGTGTATGTAGAAGGAATTCTCTTGATTGGCTAGTTGGAGAACAAGGAAAAAACGTTGCTCGAGAATCTAAGCATCCTTTTCGGACTAAAGACAAATATTTCAGAAAAATGTCTGGGAATGACCAGAATTGTGGTCTGGTATCATTAAAATGTGCTGGTGCATCCAGCTATGTCGTTCAGGAAAAATTGCATCCACCCTATTCATCTGATTTTGCTCTCAGATTACCATATGTTCTCAAACCTGTCCTAACAAGACACAAATTTTGATCAACTGAAGAGGTCGTACAAAAGATAAATGAGAATTTTGACATGCATTCTGATGGGCATGAAGAAACCCATTTCAACAAGGGAATCACAAACTGGAGAAAAATTGGAGCAAGAGTGTTGAGCTTGGAGGAGACTATATCAAAAAATAAAATAAATTTCAAGACTTAAATATATCTTTTATATCAAACCAATTTATAAAATTTACCAATTGGGAAAATCACATGATTCCAACATTATCTTAGCTCTTAAGGTGCTCACACTTTAGTTTACAACTAGCATAAGGGGGCTTCCATTAATTACATGAGATGAAAAAAAGGTCTAAAAATGACAAGGGATTCTTCTTTGGGGGGAGGGTAAAAGATCAAAAATCGACACGGATACCAACATTATGGGGTGGTATAACTGCTCTCGGAAAATTACAAGGTCAATTCGCAGGGGGGGGTCCCATCAAAATCTCATGTCATCTTAGGGGGGTGGGCCAGGCACCAAATCTCACCAGATAGTGGGGGGGGGGGGGGTTGTCTGCAATGCCGGAAAAACACTTCACGTAATTAATGGACTCTCCCTAAGCAATTTGTGGAGTAAACTTGCTTGAATAAATTTCAAATGCTGTCTTTTCACTTGAAGCATGATCACAATAAACATGAACATCCTAAAGCATTTTTAAAATTGCACTACTACATGCTACTGTTAAAAGAAATGGGGGAGGAGCACAAAGATGACAAACCTAATTCCTAATTTTTTTTTCTCGTTTAAGTATTCAGTTTTGTTTCTGGAAGAAACGAGTAATAAACCTCACTTATTCTTTTATTAATTGTCGAATCCTTTTTAAACTGTGTGTAATACTTGTCGGGCTACATAATCGTGGTTAAAAAATGTTAATTGTCCTCTATTCACAGTAAGAATATCTTCTCAATTTCACTTAATATGGAATCATTTTTCTTATAGTCTCTCTCTCTCTGCCAGCCAGAATTTTCTTTGATTAATCTAGGCCTGCAAAATTTTACTGAAAAAATATAATTTAAAAGTAAACATATTCACTCTTTGCAAAGTGTCAGTTCTTCACTTGGATCAGATGTGGACCTTGGAGGTCAAAGAGCAACATAATGTCATCTGCAACCGAGAGTCAAAGATTTGACTTTTAACAGTAATACATATTTAAGCTGTCAGTTATTTCTTTGAAAATAAATGTGCTAAGTTCTTTTTGTGGTCACTCCAAGCTGCACTGTAAATATTGAGCAAAGTGATACATGTGTTAGAACCACAGATTTTTTAATCATTCGTTATTTTTTAGCAGCTTGTGGAAGTATAAATTCTCTAATCTTTAAAAACATGCTTAGTGCAAATTTGTCTTTATTATTGCACACCATTCAAGTTTAAATATCAGGGTCTTAAAAATTAAATGGAGGTGTGCTTCCTATGATGCAATCCCATACCTCAAGTATAGAAATTTGTTTTACCCTGTAATAATTCATAAATTTATACCATTTTCCATGCGTTTGTGAAAACTGTCTTCAGTCAACTTCAAATGTCATGGAAGGTCCCAGTCCAGAAATACCAACCTTCAAACGCATAAAAAATACTGTAAAATTTCTTTCTAAACAAGAACTTGTATCTTTCTTCTGACTATTGTTGCACTTTAGAATATTAAAAAAATACTTTGTTTGATATATGAAATAGGAAAACGGAAGTGGCTTTGGGCAATATAAATGACGAGGAAAGTGAAAATGACTCGTCACTCACCAAAGTTGAAGGATGCGACGAGAGGAAAACATATATGACGTACACTAAAATACACATTATTTCAGTTTTACACCTTATTCATGTTGCAGGGAAAGAGTCATGGTTCGGGAGGTGTGCACCAGCCGAAGTTTAACTTTGGGTCATATGTTAAACTTCGGCGTGTGCACACTTCCCAAACCACATGACGCATTCTCTCCAACATGAATAAGGTGTAAAACCGAAATATCATGTATTTTAGTGTACATCATATGTTTTTTCTCTCCTCGCAGCCTTCAACTTTGGTGAGTGATGAGTCATTTTCCCTTGTCATGTATGCTGATTTATTATATGTGTGACATATCTTACCTGCACTAACAGAGTTACATTGCTCTAACCACCAAATATCTGCTGCAAATAATGATTTGGCCATTATCAAACCAGACATAAATCTCACAAATATAACTGTTTCTTTATGTCTGAAGCAATTACTGTTATTGGAAAAACTGCAGCTATTTTGAATTTTTTATGTGGGAGCTTACCTCTTAGCTTATCGAAATGGATCTTTTGGAATTAACTATCATATGTTTCATTTTACCTTTATTTCCCTCGTCAGTTGTTCAGTTGAATTTGTTCATAAATATAACATGCATGTGCCGTAATTAAGATACACAAGTGTTTTTTGTAACAGCCTCGCTTACAAATTGTTTTTCCCAAATAGGGCTTATTACAAAACCTGTGAGATCTTATTTCTGTC
The DNA here is from genome assembly GCA_031002005.1 of Vandiemenella viatica. Lineage (NCBI taxonomy): Eukaryota > Metazoa > Arthropoda > Insecta > Orthoptera > Morabidae > Vandiemenella > Vandiemenella viatica. The sequence continues at coordinate 95,930,369 of JARYHS010008075.1, read as the reverse complement.
TGTTACATATTGTATTTCAGTTAATATTGTTCATAAGTATGTTCTTTTTACTTGCCATGCAAGTAATCCATAGATTTCTATCAGTAAGAGTCTATTGATATCTTGACATTAATGTTGAGTATAGCATCTTTGTACCATACTTTGGAACATTTTGACAAGTTGTAAAGAGTAACTCGTTAGGAAAACAATGAATCTTAAAGATACGTTGCATCTTCATTCCATTGTAAACCTATCAGCATCCTGTTTGACTTTACATATGGGTATTTCTACAATATTGAATTGAATTGCGATGGAGTGAATGCTCTGTTGGAAACTTCCCTAGTCATCCAGTTACCTTTCCTTATTTATTATTATCTAATATATTTTGAGTGTTGTTAAATTCCTCCACCCATCTACTTTCCCATTTAACATTAAAAAAAAACAACAGAAACTGTCTTTGATGTTATTTTACCTGTGGGATTGTTTTTTAAGAACAGACTTCGCAACATATCTTATTGGGTGTATGCAGAAATACCAGTAATTCACAATGATGTGTACATACTTTGAATTCAATAGAATAAACAGTGTAGAATCATTATAATTGAGGTGTTTTGCCTGGTGGGTTTTGATTTGAAATACTTGATTGAGTAAATATTTTGAAAATCAATTCCAAAAATCATTGTGTTTTTATTTTTGTAAGTAGTTACACGGTATGAAGTTGCTATTTTACTATCAAAAATTGTTATGCCTCCTTCCAGAAGCCCTGTCATGGTCCCATGATCTAAAAAATTGTAGTAATTTTGTATAACAGTAATAATAATTTCAATTGAACTAAATTAAAACACAGCGAAGGAATAAAAACAAAACTTTGAAATAGATAAAATATGTATCTATCATAATCAAGTTTCATTACTAATTTTCCAAGGATAGGTTTGTTACAAGACAGGAAACAACCTGTTTCATTCAACTATTTATCATCAACAATAAATATCATTTGTACTAGATTTTGGCCTCAGAAATTTTATCCCTCATTGAACTGTAGATTCAGGAATATTCAATGTACTCAAAGATCTAAATGCTCTAGAACTGTTATCAGGAGATCCAAAATATTTTACATACTGTAATTAGATTGCATTTCTTCATTTTTATTCCGTAATGAAGCCATAAAATCTTGGCCATTTCAGTCATTTCTTCATTCAAATTTTTGCGTTTGTTTCATTTGTTTGTTTGCATTTCTTACAGATATTCCAATGTATTTGCCTCCTCTGATTTGTGAAATAATAAAAAGATGAAAGTTCTGTAAGCCAGAATTTGCAAATTCAGTTTATGAAGTAAATCTTTTTTTGAAGATATAATGTGCAGCTGTTGACCTTTTATCAACACTCAGAGAAAAGGTACATCTTTTAACAGCATTAAATTTTGATATTTGAAGATACGATCCCTTTTAACTTTCATTTATTTCTGTTCTGTACACAAAGTTTACCTTTTTTTTCTCATTTATAAGAAAGTAAAACACCCAGTTCATCAGCTCTCAGAATTCAGATCAACACAATTAAATGGAGACTTCATGGAGGGTTACACAGCTGATGCTTAGCTTTAAATCACTCATACGTATTATTTACTCAATCTCATCAGTGGTAAAAATTAATTCAGTCGAATAAAAATGAGCTCTATTGTAGAATCATACATACATCTTTTACAGACGACTTGATTGAAAAATTAGCCCTGCAGATTGGGAACTGTGTTGGTTGTGTAAGATTTGAAATGTATGGCATCAGGAAGTCCTACTCTTAGATATTTTTTGAAGACACAGTTGTGCAGAAATCCAGGAGAGACAGGTATTCTTTTCAATTGAGGTTAGTGAAAACATTTAAAGACTACACAACTACTTGAACAGTTGTAAATGCTTGTTATTGCCTGCTTACTATGTAACTTGAAAGAACAAAAATTACCATCAGGTAGTTGCCTCATAAATTGTAAGATATTCCACATACCTTACCAAAAATTTCTGGGGTTCTGATAAATTTTTTTTAAAAAAGTACATTAATTACTAGGAAATAACAATCTTTACTAAAAAAATTTAAAATCAGGAGAGAGAGGTTTCATCATTTTATGGTCGAAGGCAGTCTTAACTCCACAAATAATGCTGCAAATAAAATGTCAAAGATGGGTGGTGGCATTACTGTCAATTGTTTATAAGAGAAATGGGTTCCTTTATTGGTGGGGAATTACTTTTACTTTAATATCATTATAATGTGTTTTAAAACTTATTTGTGTCTTGTTAACTATTAATTATATTTTAGAATTAAATATTCCTCACCAAAAAGCAACTGTAATGTATGGGAAAAGCTATCAATTATCATTTTCTTGTCAGAATGAAAACTTTTTCAAGCCTAAGGGACTAGTGCAGGATGGGGAAAAATGGGTCTGTTAGATTAATGCATTGTTGAATCCTTCCAAATTATTTTGCATTTACTGTAAAATGAAAATTCACAATATCTGTAGATTTGTTAATTTGTGATTTTTCTCAGTAATGAGATTTAGGATTGTTTATACAGTTGTATTTGTAATTTATTTTCCGATGTCACAAAATAATTTGAACTGTAAATTCTGAATCTTATGTCAGATCATCCATTGCAGTTCTTGCAGACTAATTTTGCAGTTAAATACTACAAATGTTTACATTTATGTAACTTGGAGATTTTTAATCCATAAAGCTCTGGACAAATTTCTTTAAGAGTGTCACAATACAATTGTCGTGTGTGTGATGTATTTTAGAAACTGTAGGTTTAAATTGACTTTAATATCTGTATTTTATTCCTTTCACGAGGTAGAGGATAAAATGGATGCACCATAATGATAGTTAAATGGCGCTTCATGTTGTTACCAACCTGAAATCTGTCTATGGATGTATGACCAAATTGTTGGATACTACATACCTTTCAGAGCTTTTATTTAGTATAGAAGGAGTTAAAAATGTACATTGAGGGGAAAACTTTTTAATTCTCCTTAATTTCTTTAAACTGAGAATATTTCTGCAGTAGGTTTCAGTGTTACATTAGCATACTTGTATATAAGATCATTTTCAAAGATATTCCTGCATAAAATCATTTTAAAGAAAATGTTTATTTCTGCTAGCATCTTTATTTAAGTTTTTAAAGATTAATTTTGGAGTTTATCGTGGGTAGGAGAAAGGAGACCAATTGCTTGAATACTCGAATAAATTCAAGTATTTACTGTTCCTGCAACTTTTTGTAGACTACTAATGTATAGACCGCTCTCTTGCAGAACAAAAGTAAAATCAGTACTGTTTATGTGTTTTGTAGTCTCAGTAGAAAGTAAAAAAACTAGCAAACACCTGTTATAAAATTTCTTTGGTAGTGATATTAGCAGCTTTTCTACCAGTAATAAGAGTATAAAGATTTCTGTGCTGGCAGTGCATAAACAGTATACAACTTTATATGAAAATCATTTGGTAAGATTATCAGATTTCAAGTCTGATTTGATGCTCTGGAAACCAGGCTGTGCTCAGAGAAATTAGAAATTATACCATGTAATCATTGGTGTCATTTTGATCTACACAGTTTTTAAACTAATAATTATTATGTAATAAATATGCCAATGCAATTGTTGTTGGATATTATTTATTCACACACATTTCACCTCTCATCGAGGTATCTTCAGCCTACATGTATTTATGTAATATTTTATTATTTTTAACTTTTGAACATAATGGTTTTTGTTTACATAATAAGAAATTATTCTTGTATATTGGAAACATAATGTGACTTACTTTTACTTATAATCAGTTTTTTTAAATTTCATACGGATGGTTTTGTATACATAGGTGTATTAAGATAGGTTTCTATTGTAACTTAAATTACTTATCTTATTACACCTATGTAAACAAAACTGATAATATGTAAATGTAAATCACATTATGCTTCCTATATCTAAGAATAGTTTTGTTATATGTAAACCAAAACTCTTATCACAAACTAATCACATATTACAGAAAAACATGTATGCTGAAGATACCTTGACGAGAGACGAAACTTGTACAGGAATAAATAATATCCAACTACAGTTGCATAGGCATATTTATTAAATAATAATTGTTAGTTTAACTGCAGAAAATGGCCTACAATAATCATATATTTTATACAAAGTTTTTTTTTTTAATTAAATCCCACCTCATTTCCATAATTATGGACAAAATTCTCTTGATGGCGACTGCTTGTTCAATTTTAGCACTAAAATGGCTCATTCACAGATCCAAGAGTTCTCTCCAAGCATTATTTCACAAATATTCCTGAACAGAGATGTCAGGTTTTATACTAAAATTAGTCACACTTATGACTTGACCTCCTTATTTGCAGTTGATGTAAAATACCTTGAATGAAGCAAAAAAAAAAAAAAAAAAAAAAAAATCCAACGCTTGGAAGTTTATACAATTGATGATTGCAGTTACGGTGCACTTGTCACCAGCAAAGGGGGAGAGGGAACACACTGTATAATGGCATATATAAACAAGGATAGAAAGCGCTGGTAAAATCCTCCTCTTTCTAATAGTTATATCTGTGCATCTTGTGGCAAAGGATTATAGTTTTTCAATATAATTAACTAAATAGTAACAACTTTTTTTGTGATCTTAATCATCTACTTTCCCACTGGCTGCCCAATAATCCTGTGTCAGAGGCACCTCAACTAAACACAGTAAACCTGAATCTGAACAATGGAGTGTTTTAGTGTACTTCATATTAACAAAACAAAGCTTTGCAAGTGGTGAAGTTATTTTTTTTTTTTAATTCCAAATAATGCACCATCATTCATACTCACCTTTTTTTTGTAATGGTGATCTATTATTTCCTGGGTAAGCTCACAGCATCACTGGATGTGACTCTCCTCCTAAAAGTGGATTGTGGAACTGAACTGGAAGGAGTTTGCCCACGGCCTTTTAGAGGAATCATGTCAGTCAGCATTTGCTTGGAATGATTTCAGGAAACCATGGAAAACAAAAATCTAGATGGTTTGCTTCCTCAACACAAGAGCCATTGTCACCACAAAGGCAGACCAAGATGCAGTGGTCAGGCCAACCAAAATGGAAGAGTCTCCTTCTCCCACTGCTGAGCACTTTGTCTTATGTTGAATTGGTCTTTATTGTTTGCAATCCTGGTAAATATTTCAACTATGAGAAATAACTTGGCTTTATTTGCAAGGAATAAATAATATCAAATTGACACTATGGACTAATAAAATTTGTGGAGACCCTTTTCTTAAATTCTCAGCTTTCCTAGCTTATTTTACTTCTGGCACCATGGGCTATATGGTGTTCAAAACCCCATGAAAATATCTGGTGGGTTTTTTCAATTCCATTCATATAGACCTGGGGTCAGCAAACTGTAGCTCCTGAGCCTAATGTGGGTGGGCTCTTTGAGGATATTAGTATAGGTCTTTCATCATATTTTTTTTCATACATCTTTACTGAAATAATAGTACTAGCAGCAGTAACAATGTCGTTGAGTTCTAAAGACAAGGCATCACCAGTGTGAACAAATATTTTCCAACATGAAACTAAATAAGAAATGAGAAATTCATGTTCTAAATTAAAAACAAGTTACACAAGTAGTATGATAAAACTTTCTAAAGAAATGAAAGCACATGGTTCTCATTAATTAAAATGCTTACTATTTATATGTGATTTATTTATGAATAGATTATTTACACAACCATATGCATTATGGTGTATTGATTATTTAATAAATTATATTAATTATTTCTTTATTAAATTTTAACTTTGGCTCTTATAAATTTTTCCCAACTCCTTTAATGGTGATATTGGCTCTTTAACTTCTAAAGTTTGCCAACCACTGATCTAGACCAAAATTTGTAAAACAGTAGATTTCTTCTCTAAAACTTATTAACTCTGTACCAAACTCTCTTTATTTCTCAATATATCTTCATTGACAAACCTTCCCTGTAGTCATTGTTATGTTTTTATTGATTAAATAGATTCTCTCGTTCTCAGTAATTAAATACGAGACCTATTTATTTTTTAATATAACTCTTAACATGTTAATATGAAATAATTTAGGTCATAAGCATCCTATAGTGTAGAAACCAAAATTGTTGAATTTTTTGCAACGATGAAATTATGTGGGAGAAAATTTTTCTGTGCTTGTGAATATAGACACATGGAATTTATTGGCTTTTACATTAACTTTGCTGGTTAGCAAATTTTAAAAGTGATCTTGAAAGAAATATATCATGATTTTAGCCTTTTTTCTCTCTCCCTCTCTTTTTCTATACCTATTTTCTTTCACAAATGAAGAAAAGAAAACAATTCTGCTGACACAAAATGTTGCTGGAACTATGGAAGGAGCTGTGCTGTGCCATATGGCTACAAGTATTTGTAGAAAGCTGTAATTCTCAGACTGCACTTCATTTCTGTTCTGATTGTGAGCTTGTCATGAGACAGGTTAAGCTTCCTTCATATTGGTGTAGTGATACAGTAGTTTAATAGTTCATTGTAGGTTCCCCAAGACTATTGAATGATAACACTGATTGTTGAGAATTCACTTTGATTTTATTTCACCACTGTTTGAAAATTTCCCCCAACCATCACCAGCATTTTAATAGTTAAGTTTGATTATTTAAACAGTAATATCTGTCTTCTCGAAATGATTACAGGTTCTGGCCACACATTCTTCAGTTCATCTGACAAAACTCCATCAGCTATGCCAATTCTATTAAATTTGCTAACTTGCTGATATATTACCCGAAATAAATGAACGGTCCATAAAAATGTACAAAAAAAATTCCTTGCTACTCTTCTGAAATACTTTTTTCGAGATTAAATACAATTTTCAACTAATTTCGACTCTTTAACAACATAATGTGAACCTGCTGCTATGACAACTGAGTGGTACTGGTAACAATCATGGCTCAAGGCCTTTTATAGGATAGCGTCTGTGCCCGACAGTGTTTCTCAAACATTATCAAAATACTTTAGATTTCCTAAACATTTATTTTTATTTAAATTACTTCTTTAAATCTCGGAGACTAATAATTCTTTTTAATTTATAATCTTGAAATAACACTTAATGAATGTGTGACCTTTTAACAATTCATACCCAACTCTTTAATCTTCATACCATGAACATGTTCCCTAGTTAACTTGAGGCAAACAGATATCTTAGCACATCTCACCACGGAAATTCAATCCTGCTTTAGCAATAACAAATATATGATGGCTGTGTACGACATAAACAATGCATATGATTATGTTCAATTACCAATCCTAGATAATAAAAACTACGGCTTCTAGGGATACCACAAACCTTCGTTGATAACCTAATTGCACTCCTATCGAACGGATGGTTAATTGTAATGCAACGAGGAACTACAGTTGCATCCAGGAAAACAAATCGAGGTTTGCCACAAGGCTCTGCACTAGCCCCAATATTATTTAATTTTTATACTTGTGATCTACACCGCATTATGAATGGTAAAGTCATAATCCTACAATGTGCTGACGACCTATGCATATTCCAAGTAGGAAGAATGCTACTTGTCACTGTCGACTGCTATGGACATTTTCCAACAATGGGTATTCAGTAATGGATTAGGCATATCACCAACGAAATCGGCAGTATCTATCTACAGCCATCATAGAATCCAGGCTATGCCTGACATAAAATTGGTTCCCTTTGTGATCCCTGTCAAAAGCACAGTAAAATACTTGGGACTCAAGTGGGGAACTCATGTCAAAAACACGATCAAGAAATGTGACATCGCCATAAACCTCATATGAGCAATAGCCAGTATAAATGCTATACAAGGCACTGGTGCGATCACACTTTGACTACGCCTGTGTTTGCTATGGATCAGCATCCAGTATCGTACCTAAAGAACTTGACAGTGTACAATACAAAGCACTCCGTTTGTGCATAGGCGCTATGAAATAAACGCCGACTAATGCACTTCTGGTTAAAGCACTTGAACCACCCTTAAACATCCATAGAAGCTTCCTAAGTGCAAAACTCCTCAAGCATGGCCAGTATGCTGGCAGCAGACTGATATGTGCCATACACAAACTCTCTATGTAATGTTTAACCGAAAAATATTGGAAAATGCCCCCTCTTGTGGCATAGTATCTAGCAACATATAACCTATGTGCCAGAATGCACCAGACTAAAAAAAATCTTTCTTTGAGCCTCCATTTTGGGACTCCATCACAAACTTATAGACACCGAAGATACCACCCATTTGGAAAACTACAAAGCAAGTGTGTTCCAGTGCCTCCACATCTGAGCCCATATGGAACAAATATACATGCATGGCTCCAAATTTTCTGATGCTACTGGATGCACCTTTTGCATACCAAAATCTGGAGACAAGGGGGTCTTTAAGTTACCAGCAGAGGCTTTTATCATGACTGTAGAGCTGATGAGCATCTTGGAAGCACTAAAATATGCCAAGATTTCACCCGTTATAAACTTCATAATTTTATCCGACTTAAGATGGGCCCTGTTCCTACTAAAAAACCATCACAGGCAATGGTACAATGACCCTCAAGTATATGATATCATGAGAGTGGTTCAAGAGTTAAGAATGTGGGAAGAATGCTACTTGTCACTGTCGACTGCTATGGACATTTTCCAACAATGGGTATTCAGTAATGGATTAGGCATATCACCAACGAAATCGGCAGTATCTATCTACAGCCATCATAGAATCCAGGCTATTCCTGACATAAAACTGGGACCCTTCATGATCCCTGTCAAAAGCACAGTAAAATACTTGGGACTCAAGTGGGGAAGAACAAGACAGTGAAATTTAAATGGGTCAAAGCACGCTGCAATCTTTTAGGAAACGAATTGGCATATCGGTATGCCAAGCAAGCTTCACGCTGTGGTGCAACACACAATAAAATGATTCCTGTTCCAGACGCAGTTGGTCAGATCGAAAACAACGTAAAACTAACGTGGAACACTAAATGGAAGAGCTCACTTTTGACCAAAGGCCAACACTATGGGGCATTCACCCAGAGATACCCTCCCATCAATGGTATGAGGTACACAAATGTTCTGGGAGACTCAGCACCTGTATTGCTAGACTAAAATTCAACCACGGTTGCTTCAAGCAACACCTACGCAGACTACACGTCATAGACTCTCCCAACTGTCCTTGTGGAGAAATTGAAGATATAAACCATCTGCGATTTGGCTGTCGACAGAAGAAGATTCGATCACTTCTAGATATGCTCATGAAAGAAGGCATTACGTTGCTCACTTGTGCTGCTTCACTCCTTGCATCTGAAGATTATGCTATTTATAAGATTTTATACCAGCACATGGAAAATATTGGCACCACATTCTAAATTAATTATAAATAACATGTATGTAGTTGCATGATATTATCAGTATATTATGAATGTTACTCTACAAATTCTAATAGCTGATTGCATGATATTAGTATTGTTATACCAGAGATGTTAATCTGTAATTGAAAGTGGCTGTATGGGTGCAAGCCCAAATGCCAATAATGATAAATAAATAACTTGATATTACAGAATTGTGAAATAAAGATATGAATATACTTTAAACCCTGGACCATGACCAGATTGCCCCAGAACGACTCCAAAACATGTTTAACTTAATGATTTTACATCTTTAAACCCATTTTAATTTGCTTTCTCGTGAATAAAACCCTATATCGGCTGATAACTCTCGTCATAAGCTGTATTATTGACTATGTGTGTAGGCACTGTTTAAATACTCACGCCATGTGGTGATTACATTTGATTTCTGTAGTTTCTTACAAATCATGCTTACAGAAAATTAGTGTTTCACTTCTCCATAGGAAGGTAGTCACATCAGAGGTATCAAAACAAATGCTTGTAAGTTTTTGAGGCAAAAATAATTCACTCAAAAAATTGGCATGTGACATTTATGAATAGCAGGACCCTGATGATTATTGGGTAGCAATATTGATATTTTTCACTGTTCGGTCATAACCTGATTCAGCTACCACGTAACAGGACTCTACAGTTTAGCACAGGGGTAGCCTCATATAAGTAATTTAAAACATAGATACCAGACTATTCAAATATTTACTAATTGATCCATTAACAAAAGTCTAGTAACTAATGGCAAGAAATTTTACATGGGTAAAAAAATTGTCATGTTCTATTACTAACTTACTTAATTATTCCTTTCCTTTAAAGACTGGAGGATAATGAAAATGTAATTACTTGTAAAGATGTTGCATATAATTTGAATAACTAACATATCTACTGATTATATGAAGAACAATTTTGATAGCACTATAAGATTAGTTCAGAATTGCCTGCAGTAATTTAGTCACTTGTCTGCATATTTGGAATCTTAGACCTAATATCCTTCTCTTGGGGCTGCTTACGCTTGGCTAGATCTTCCATGACTGTTCATTTCAGTAAAATGTGCTTTGTGACTAAATTTCAATGGGGGTATTGCTTTCTGCTGTTGCTCAAACCGCTTCTGCATTTTTTAACTTGAGACCAGCTGATAATTGGAAGGAGAGGAACTATAAATTATGATATAAGCAAAGCATGGTCAGATAACATTTCAAGGAAGTGACAATTAGAGTGTAGCCAGAGACTGAACACACTGTACGTGGAAACAACTGCTTAGCATTTGCTTGAAGGCACCTACCACACTTGTGATTTTCTTCAAATCCCCTCCCCCTCCCCTCCCCCCCCCCTTTTCAATCCCATAGATCTCATTTGCTTTAATGCAGTCCTTGATGGTTTCCTGCGGGGAGTATTATATCTTCACATTCAGGTTGCTAAATAGTAGCCGTTTCCCACTTTTACTACATTTGTTGCTATTTTGATAATTAATGTCATTGACATTTCTGCTGTATTGTGTTTTTTAAATCTTCCTGAACTCACTCTCCAAGGATTCTTTCCCCATACATTAGATTAATTCCTGTGTTTATTTAACCTGCTGATAGCTTAATACCATAAAATCATTGTGACTCTACTGAGCTTTTTGTTGCATTTTTTTGATTGTTCTATGTGGAAGTTGAATATAGGTGACAAAATACTATATACTTACCTCACTTATTTTTTCTTTGTCATTATTCATAGCTAGTGATGTCCTCCCAGTATTCCACTTGCAAAGAATCATCCTTGAAATGCTCCCAACAAAAGTGTGTGTCTAAAGGGGGAAAGGAGGGGAGGGGGGCAATTTCATGGATAATTTGGGACTAAGATCTAAGCCTTTTTTAAAATTATTTTAAAAAAAGTATTTAAATTGATTTACATCCAGGATTTTCTGTTCTTGTAATTTCTCTTTGTTTGGTGTCTAAATTGCATTTTTATGCCATCAAAAAACTAATTTTATTTGAGTTACATAAGACTGAAATCACAGTAGGTTATATAGTAATTATGAATGAAGGCTCTAAACATTCATTTTCTGTTTTCCTTTCTACTCTGTATTTCATAGAGTTATTTTGTAAGTAATAGTTTTAAAGTGTGTTACATCCTATTTTGATAATTTCATGCAAGTGAAAATTGGTCACTTGATTCTTATTTCAAGAGATCTTAATCTGAAAATAGCCATTCATTAATATTTAAAATCAAGGTTAAAATGCTATAAAAAAATTTATGGGTTTTAAAATATTGATGCATGTCCCATTTTAGAGCCACAAATATCGACATATCTTGTCAGCCCATCAGTATTTATGGGGTATATAAAAATATGAGATACTCAGTCCTGTTAAAAAGTTGGTTATGGTTTTCAAAAATATTGTAGAATTTACAGGGGTTGGACAAAATAATATGAACACCTGACATTTTCATACTACTGATTTATTTATATGGTGTTGGGACACCTTTTGCTTGTAGAACAGCTGCAATTCCTCGCGGAATAGATTCGTAGAGTTTCTGAATAGTTTCCAATGGAATGTTGTCCCATTCTTGAACCAAAGCATCCACCCATTGCTTCAATGATGTTGGAGGTGGAAATTTGCTCCTTATTCTCTGCTCTTAAACTCCCCACAATGTTGAGGTCTGACGATGGTGCTGGCTCGGGAAGATGTTTGATGATATTCTGATGCTCCTTGAACCAAGACAGAACCTTTTTTCGCTGTGTGTATGGGCGCATTATTATCTTGGAAGATAGCAGTGTTTGGCAGCAGTATGCTAGTGATAGTGAACTTTATCATAGAGGATGTCGAGATATTCATTCACAGTCATCCAGCCAATGGTGTGAATGAGAGGACCAGCTGAATACCACGATATAGCTGCCCAAATCCTAACAGAACCTGCCCCATGCTTGATTATATCATGCAGGCAATCTGGATCGTAGGCTTGTTTTGGGGTTCTCCATACATAAACTCGGCCGTTAGTAGGAAAGAATGTGAACGATGATTCATTGGAACAAACCACATTCTTCCAATCAAGTGTCTCGTTTTTATTATCTTGGCACCACTTGTTTCTCAGCTTAGCGTTTGTTGCTGCTTTAAGGGGTTTTGCAATTGCTGCCCTTCAATGAATGTTAGCTTTGTGGAGCTCCCTCCATACTGTTTTTGTCAAAACAGAATTACTCAGGCGTGTGTTGAGTTCTGTTGTTACTTTTGCAGTGGTAGTTTCGTGTTGTCTGGCCACAATCCTTTTTAATATTCGTCGGTCTGTCGGTTAACTTTGGTTTTCGTCCACTATTCCTCTTCGCCGGCGATGTTTCACCATGTTTTGTGTATGCTGTTGTTACCGTTGATACTGCCGCTCGTGAGACGTTAAACAGTTCTGCTGTTTTCGACACACATTCCCACTGACCGAGCTCCAACTATTTACCCTCTTTCGAAGTCTGGGAGATCATGCATTTCACCGCTCGCTTATTATAACCATAGCAGAACAAATCGTATAATACACTGACTCATAACCTACAAGACATGCCATGTCAACTACGCCGTACTTGTGGGTCGCAGTATTCACACGGAAGTAATGGCGCCAACATGCAACAACGTGTACTCTGTCACATGGTGTTTATATTATTTTGTCCAACCTCTGTATGACATAATACAGTGGATTATTCCATATTTTTAATGTTGACACTTTTTAAAAGCTTTGGTTCGTGGACTATGAGGCCTGCTCCAATGTCAGTTGCCTGGAATTCTATACAATTTTGATTGCATTTAGGACTGATACACACATTGATTTGGCTCAGTAGTTTGAGTGTATAAAGGTACTGCCATTTTGTGTATGAGGAGGTGTTGGTGGCATGTACTTGGAGCCTCCCCCCTCCCCACCACCACCACCACCATATTCTTACCAGTTGTACAATGTTATAAAACAAAAATCAATAAAGCTAAAATGGTCCTGCTGAGACATGGTGATCTACAATACTGTAACAATGATGATCCTTCATGACCATTTGTAGGACTTTAAATCCCAATGTAAAAAACCACATTGGTCAAATACTAGCAGAAAAATATTTTAATTTGAGCTTACAAATATATACCTGAAGCATGTATTTCCGTGTTTGCATTGTTACTTGCGATGCATGGAATATTTGAAGAAACTTTATCTGGCTCATTTTTGCTAAATTTATGATTGAGCATATCAACATGTAATCATATATAAAGCAGATGCTCCTTATTTCTCAATAAATAATAGGTTTGATTCAGAAAGTATTGTATTGATTCAGATTGCACTATTACTCCCTATGTTAAACTAAGAATTATGTGGAAGGAATGTTTTCATTCTATGCGAGTCTAGTTGTTGAACGAGTTGGTTATTATTATGCATTCTTAGAATATGTAAGGAAACTGGTGGAGTAGTTGAAAGATTTTTCCACTTTAATCTCCATCTCATCAGCCAATATTAAAATGATCCTTAAAATTTCATGACAAGATTTATTCCTCCTCTTGTGATTTATGAATCATGTAAAATTTCTTGTTTCAAACTTTTGATATGAATGTTCTGTTTTATGTTCATGAAAATCCAATAAAATCATTGTAAATGTTATTCTGTACTATTAAAGTAACATTGTGGGGATAATGATTTAAGGAGTTTGCTAGTTTTGGTTGATTGATAGTGTAACATTTACTCCACTAGCAATGCTCTCGTCTGCTCAGCCTGCTTGTGATTCGTTGGTTGGCTTAGAGCCCGCTGGTGTAAACATCTGCAGGATTGTACTCATTTCCAGGTGACCCCTAGCTATTTTAGATTATGGAAGCTCATTTAATGTGTGATTTATATGTGCAAATATTAAAGAAATAATAAGATTACTTGTTAATCATAAGTGCTTGTCTACTTTGCCAGGAAAGTTTAGTTGTATTTATGAAATAAGGATCATGAAACACTTTCTGGCAACCTTTTTAAGTTACAACAATGGCACTTTGTTTTTCAAGTTTTTTGCGGGAGTAGTTACGGTTGTCTAAATCTTCTATCCTAGCTTTTTATTGTGCTATTTGTTATTCCTAATTCAGATGTGTATTACATAATTTCTGCACAAGATTTTATACATTTTCATCAATGCTCTGCCTTTTAAAGATTATTATTTTACTTCAGGCAGTAGGAGTAAAACACAATTCTATGTGTCATACCATGAGAAAACATTGTGTGTCTGGTTCCCTGATCACCATTAATTTTAGATCGTTTGCATCTGGAGGAACATGCTCCCCTCCTCTGAAGCATTTAATCTCCCAATTTGACACTCTTTACAAGCTGTACTGTCTTAATACAGCTGATCAATTCTAATGGCCAAGTTTGAAGATACACTGGCTTTGTTGTTCTTCCACATGGGGGAACAAAGTAAAAAGTACTGATTATTTTTTTTCTTTCATGTTATGATTTACCACTGTAGTGAAACCATTCAGACATTTGCTTATGATTGCTAGAAGATGATCATAGTATTTTATCATGAAATTTTTTCAAGATGGTGATTTAAAAATCTTGTTCTGTCAAACACTCCCATAGGGATATTGGATGAGAAAGTCAACATAATATGTGAAATCGAATACAAAACTAGATTGTAAATCTGTTTAACACTGATATGTTTTAAAATTAAGCTGTGTTGATATTAGTGTATAACTGGTATTAGCTATAATGGGCGTAGTACAAAAACAAATAAGGAAAGTAAACCCATCACATACCAGATTTGGAGATAGGATGGCTGCAATTTTTGTTATATTCATTGTGCAAAGTATAAAATATTTTAAAGCCGGTCAAATTGGTCACAATTTTAAAAATTGATTATGCTTTCCTAAGTATTTAAAGCAACAGCAAAAAATGTTTTGTGCCTGCATTTTCATTAGTGTAGAATTTCTCGTTTTGAGCTAGCAATGTTAAATACAAATTTAGAGCTCAAATACAATTTTAATTTTAAGCCTTGGTTTGATAAAACTCAATATTGCCTCTGGCTGTTTAGTTCTAAAGCATCACTTGAATGCTACTCAGCCTTTAGACCTAAATGGTTCTCTCAGTAGTGAGTTATTAGAATAAAATATAGTTTTATTTGTTAACTTAATTTTTTTATGGCCTTAGTTTTTTGCTGCCATAGCATTCCAATTTTTTTATCACTAATGTTACATTGACACAAGGACTTTCAGAACTTTAAAAAAAAAAAAAAAAAAAAAGTAAAGTGGTTTTGAAGAGTTGCTAAAAAAAAAATTTTTGTTCTCCTTACTATGACCAATATTTATTTTAATTCTTTTCAGAAATTAAAATTGCACAATGAAGTTCTGCGTGACCAAATTGAACAGTTACAGTTTAGGTTAATTGCCAGAAAGTGTGATCGTGATTTGATTAATCATTTTCTTCATATATATTATTTGGGGTAGTTCTAATATTTTATTGCAGACGAGTAGGCACTGGAAAGTAACTGCTAAGACTTCAAATCCAGCGCATATGTGTGGGGGACAGTTTCATCTCAATTGTATTCCCCTTCCCCACAAATGGTCAGTTAATGAAAGGATTCCTGTAGAGGTATTTATATTTTTTTTTTTCAGCAGGATATATGAATTACAAGTATTGGCACATGATGTTATGCATGTGTTTGTATGTTAAATTGTTGTAGTGTAATTAACTTGACACTGATACATTAGCATTTAATTCTTCACTTTATAGTACTGTTGAATTATTCAGTTTCATTTTGTGCATATTTGCTCAAAATAGAATAGGAAATATTCTTTAAAAAATTTCTTTTCTCGAAGAAATGCTGTTTCACTGTCAAGTTACTTGTATTGCACTAAGCTGTGCTGTATTTGAATTCATGATTGTGCAAGACTTGGATACAACTTTTGTTAATAACTCAATTCTAAAACTTTCCAAATTTGCTTAACATGAGCAAAAATGTTTTTTTGTCATGCTCTGTGTTTTAAAATGCCAAATTACCTCTAATTGGAGCAGAAATTTGTATTTTCAGACACCTATTTCGTTCCATGTTGATTCCAAACATAATTAATTTATTATTTAATTTCCTGTGTATGGGGCATAATTTTAATTGATTAGACCTTGAAGATTAGTTCCCCACTGCAGTTAATGAATAAAGTTTCTACTGAAGAGGGGCTTCCAAGCAAAACTAGTTTCCATGTCTCAACCCTGAAGCAAAAAAGTATTTAAATTATTTTTGTTGAAATTATTACTTCAAACAAATTGATAGTTTAAAAGAATATTAGACATTGGTTTAGTGCATTTTCCTTATTTTGAATATATAGAAATTAATCAGATATGAATGAGCTTTATCAGAAACTTTTCGTCAGATTAATATATAGCAAAAAACTTTTTTTCTACATAGCCTCCATTATTATCTGCACATTTTATCCATTGCACTGGCAGGTTGAAGTTTGGTGAATATTTACTTCCCAAACTAAGCATGAAGTGTACATCAATACCCTGCAATTCACAAAATTATATGCGTCAGAAGGTGCTATGCACCAAATTGATCTCTGGGGCATTCCACTGTTTTACAGTGCAATGGAAGAAAGAATTCATATAAGCATCAGTGTTGTTGCTTTCCAGGTTTTTCTCATTTCCACCCAAATACAATGGCGGGTGTAGTTCTTCTCCAGTCAAAAAAATTAAAATAGACATTTGGTTCATTCGGACACTGTCATCTGTCTGCCAAACAATTTCATGTCAACCTCTGCAACAAGTTTGTGAGGAGCTCTTCTCTGCAATTTCTTAGTATTTTAATATGCTGTCTCCATTGTGTTTTTTTTTTTTTTTTTTCTTCTTTCTTTCTTTCTTCAAATGTTGATGTTTGAATTGTAATCAATTACCTTTAACTACACTGAACTTGTGTGCTGATACTGCTTCGTGTTGATTTGTTGTGTTACTCCCAAATATTTAATGGTATCAGCCTCACAAAGTAATTTATAGCTTATAAAATCTTCACGAGTCTACTGCCGGATTGCATTGTAAAAACATGATATGGCTCTGCTGTCATCTTCAGATGTGAATCTATCTGTACTGGTCGATGGGCTGGCAGCGTTTGTGTTTTTACAACACTATCGTGAAAACTGTAGAAGCAGTGTTGCCAGGAAGGGTATGATTCTCACATCATTATTGTGTTAACAGTTTGTTCTTTGTTCAAATGGAAAATTACAGTGTGTAATGCTTGGTGTATCCCAAGAGAAGACTGAAGAAAATATTGCTAACAAACTTTAAAAAAAAAAGGTTTTATTATTTACAGAAATCCTGCCTTTTTGTACACTAGAGGTTACAAAAATATATCATTGGTGAAATTTACATGCAGTCTGCTTAAAAAACTTGCATGTGCGAGTAATGAGTTACTGAATTGTTGCATTGTGGATACATGAACCTCTCATTTCGCTCATAATTAAACGAGGGATTGTTCTCAACAAGTTTGTTCAGCATGTCATTGCATTCGTACCAGGTACATGCTGTTGACTTAAAATTTTTGTGAGCTAAGTATCACACGCTATTTCAAAAGTTTATATATTTATTATATGCGCTTGTACTTTGAAAAGATAGGAAATACAAATACGTAAAAAAAAAGGCTTCTATGAATTCCCAATCAACTGTAAATTTAACAAAATTAGGTTATTGAATTTTGGTTTCATTTACATTCTATGTCTTGCACCATCTTGAATACAGTAGCTTTTATGTTAAGTATAAACTTGTTTTATTGGCTAAACAGGAACATATCTTACTTTTTCAGTCTCATAAAACCAGCATCATCAACTCGCTGAGGAATTGAGATGTAAATGAAAACTGTAGGACCATGGAAAATTGTATCCTACAGAAGCTGGATGATGGATTTGTCTTCATTGGATTTAGCCACAGAGGAAATTGTTTTTGAGAACCTGCCACATCTCAGCCCTCCTGCAAGGTGATTGTGTTTTTCTTTTCATCGTAGTTAAGGTTCCTCAAATATAAAACACATTCCCTATAATGTCCAGTTCATATTTAGAAAGAAAAAAAAATCTTGTTATGTAAATGTGTGTTGATAATGAATTATGATTGGTTCATTGTTTTGGACATTATATTTGGTACATTGAGTAGCTCATTGTATTGTACAGTACAGGTCACATTAAAAATAAAGTGAGATTTTGTATTTTAATATTTGCAGTTTTGACTTTCTTTGACACAGTGAAATGTAATTCACGTGTACGCAGAATAAATATTGTGAACAAAAAAAAAGGGTGGTGTTATTGAGTATTTAATCCCTTCCTAGCATTGAGACAGGTAAGTTTATGTTTCATCTAGTTTTTATTTATTTTCAGAAGTAAATTTTTAGGCCATTTTTCTAAATGTATATTGAAAATCCCTAATAAACCTGTAAAACATACTGTTAAGGTTCTTTATGGTGATTTAAGAACTGCATTAATTAATTACAGAAATCACCAAAAAACAAGGTTATGTGCAGATGTTCGTTTATTTATGATCAAAACAAGTCAGCGACATTCACAATCACAGGTACAATCCAAAGATGCACTTCTGAATACTGTCAACTAACAACTGAATGACAACTTAATACATAATGAATGTCTCTGTAACACTGAAACTAATACTCTGTCCAGGCGATCTGTTTATATAGAGTCTATCGAATTTACGAGAATTCTTCAAAGGCATCCGCCCGATATTTCTCGATCATTAACAATCACTCAAACAATCAAACATATTAAAAACAATCGGAATTGATACAAAATTAATTAATATCATCAGAAATGGTAATTATAGATACTTAAATACAAAATTATTTACAGAATTCCTTTCAAATGGTGGAAAATTGTCCTGTAGACATCGTAAATTACAGTAATACATGGAATTACAAACTTTTAATAAATTCTCTTGCATCATTCGGTTCTTAAACAAATTAAATGGTCTTTAAATAATTTTCTTACCTAAAACAAAGTCTATATACACTTATTTACAAGAAATTACAAAATAAACATATCAAATCACTTTCAACCAAACTTTAGCTCATTACAAATATTTCACACAGTCCAATACTATCCAAAATACAGGTATTAGGGCTGTTACAATACCACTACTTAAGTGCAGATTTCATACCTTCATGTTAGGTGAAATTATGTATATATATATATATATACATACATATAAGCAAGATTAGAGAAAGTAAATCCCCATCACTTGCCACAGACAAAGGCAGTAGGGCCATCACTAACAAATAGTCTTAAGCAATCATTGTTAACCCTTTCGCGTCGGCTGCTCCTGGCAGCGAGGTAGCCGCGGGGACGGGAGCCCCGCCCCGCCGGCCCCTCCGCTCAGCCGGCACTCCTCGCCCGGTTTCGCGTCAATTTTACGCTCATTTTCAGAGGCTTAATTTGTTTAAATTGACTCGCTTTATTTAATTATATATCAAACTATAATGAAACTCACTTATTGTTAATTTTTTTATGAAAAGTGCTTGAAATTGTAGAAGAAACTTTTTTTCTTATAACGATACTAAAACTTTACGATACTAAAATAACATTAAATTTTTAATTTATTATACTCGTGTTGTACTAGAATATCATAATTCAATAGAAGAAATGTTTCTAGAACTATTACAAATAATTCGATTAGTTGCCAAATTTTTTTCCAACGAAAGTTTTCCATCGCTTTTTTGTGATCGAGGTGATCGAACTTGACACTGGGAAGGGTTTTTATTTTATTTATTTCTTTATTTTTTTAAAGTGTCCCGTCACCATTTTTTGATCCAGGGCTTCAGACCTGACACTGGCAGGGGTAGAAACTTTTTTTTATTTTTGGTTTTTTATTTTTTTTATTTACAACTTAAAATGAAAAAGTTTTTCCTCGTTTTTTCACAAAAATAATAAAAAGATATTTCTTCTTGCTAGAGGTTCCCCTAGTTCCCGCTAGGATGCGGTATGGGCGCTGACAATAAACTAGCTTCCAGTCCTGTGGGACAGAGAGGCGCTGGCAATATAGTGGCGTCCAGGCAGCTAGGCCCGCCCGCGCCTCTGGCAGTAAAGTGGCGTCCAGTCTTGGGAGCCCGCCCCGCCATTTGTCAATATAGTGGCGTCCAGACTTGAAAGGGTTAAGTCATGTGGTAGGTCTTAATGTGTTCACATCTGATCCCCTTGTCATATGTCTTGCCTCTTGTTCCTTTATATTTGAAAGCAATAAATCCATACTTATACTGTTGGCTGGCTAGGCCTAACACAGTTGAAGATTTTTTATTTTATTTTTTTCAGGGTTTACTCCCTTAGCCTTTGAAGATCTCTCTTCACCAATTTATCTCTGGAGAGGATGGGTGGTCCCTTTTGCTATTTTTGCCATTCATAAGGTTTCCTTCTCTGCTGAAAAACTGCCATTGGGACTTCACCCATTTTCCTGGGCATGGATTCCTCACTATACCTTGTGGGACTTGCTCATTACGTGGACTTAGCGATCCTGTCACTCTGGCCTATTGCAGATAAGATGCCCTACCCTGCAGCATTGATGCGCTAGACAAGAAGTACTCAAGTGTAGCATAGCGAAGGTGACCCTATTCTCCCTTGAGCCGGGTTAATGATTACGTATGATGCCACATCCAGAGGCTAACTTGATTAAAATATTGTAATGTGTGTTTGTTCATCATGGCCGTATTTTATGTTATAGAAAAACACTGTAAATATCATTACAATGTATTAATTTCAATGTAATAAATGTTTTCAATTACTTTTCTACATAATTTCCATTTTTGTTCAAACTTTTCTCATACCATTCTACTTTTTGAATTCCAACGGTGAAGAAATCTGCCACCTGTGAAGAAGACCAATTCATAACTGAAGTTCTCTCTTCTTCATAATTGAAATAAACAAAACTGACTTAGAAACCGGTGGAAAATCAATTGGTAAATGTGAAATTGTGAATCATCTGTCCTCAAATTTTGTTGTCCACATTATGAACAAAATCTTCAGAAATTAGAAAATGTTAGCCTGGGAATGGCTTGTCAAGCACATTAACCCACCCATCCTTAACATTCTCATCCACTTTCAAACTTTACTATCACTCATAGCGTTATCGCTGCACACTTCACAAATCTGACGGTGAATTTCTGTTGTTACCAAAGTACGTTGGAAGCAGATGTGCATCCGCACTGTGGTGATCATGCATCATTTTCACCCTTATTCACAAATGTACCTTATTTAAAAATGTGTGGATATAGTTGATGGAGTATGTTAAGGTTTTTTTCTGCAATCGCTTCAGTCGAATTGAGGCAGCACGTAGTGATTATCATTTACTAGTGTAAGCCCGTGACCATTGTTTGTTTTTTTTTGTAATGATGAAATGTTCACTGGGGTTATACATAAACGCTTCAAACTTTAAGCGTGCTGTGTAGCCTTTGGATGTTAGAATTGTTCTTACTGCTATTTGGTCGCCACCAGACAGGATAACCTCAATCAGGAAAGGTATGTTGAATTCAAAGTCACTGCTGCATTTGAAAAATACTTCTGTATTCTCCAATAAAATTTACAATTTCGTAGAACAAATCCTTTAGGAATCGGAAATATTCAAGTTAATATATTGCAAATACTGTTGAATGATTCAAGTCCGGCCAACCCTCAGAACCCCTAACTGCATCCAGTTACATGAAGGTTGCAAGTATCCAAAGGCGCACCCAATAAATCCAAGATGTCTGCTGGACCCACTTGTTTGCTGCGTACCAGCTACATTTCCACGCCAAACAGTTGCCCGACCTATAACATGCCTGCTCAACTAACTTTTACTAATCTTTTTTTTTTCAATGTCCTTCCTCCCAGTTGAAGGCTAAACCTAATGGTATGGGTTGAAAATTTTACAGTAGGTAACTTGTCTCGTAAATGTTAAAATGTATCCTAGTTAAAATTCTTGTATATAGCAACTTTCAGCCATAAAAAAAATATTTTCTTCGCGATTCCAAAAATGTTTATAACATCCAAAGGTTTAGAGCTATGCAGCTGAAATACCCTTTAAAATAGATATAATTTTGCTCCTTTTTCATTTGACACCAAGATCCACTCTGTTATTACTTTTAAACTGGGTGAACGAAATGTGAATTCAAATCGTAGGTATTTCCTCAAGTACTTAAGCTTTGGCTCTGGGAATTGCTTTAAAAGATTCTACGTTAACTCTTTAAGATATCATCACCATCTAGCTGTAATAACAGTTCTTTGATAGCTTTTTAATCATTTTACAATTTCACCCCCCCCACCCCCTTTTTTTGAATTCTGGCCTAGCTTCTACCAGCAATTCTATCGTGGGATGAATTTTTAATTATTTTGTTTTCAGATATCTGCAAAACTATTGCATAAATTCAGGAACCAGTTGAAGTGTCTTGCACAAAAAAAAACAAAAAAAATCTTCTTCCATTTAAAGATAATACCCTTGATGAAATTTTTGTCTCCCAAAACCTCTTGATACCTTCTATTTCCAAAATCTTTTCCAGCTACCTTTCTCAAAATTTAATATCATATGTAAGCCATAATCACACTTCTTTTAAGCTATATACTGTCTCCCTATCTCCAAAATTATCGCTCCTAGAATTTTAAATGTTTATTGCGTCACACCCAATTTAAAAATGCCAATATCTATTTAGGAACAATTCCTAGCTGTGAAGTTACCTATTTTCGTTTGCTAGGTAGTGTCCAAAATATCTCTGAAAATGAAGGCAATAGTTTTTCCTATAACGAAATATTTGGAATCCCATTACATGCATTCTGATTTTATATAACTGTTTAATCTGAAATATGACTTGAACCACTAAAGCAAACAACTTAAAATTTTATCTGCAATGTTATTGAGGTGAACTCAATGTTCTATAAACAACAAAATCTCTAGGTTACCCGACATGCCCCTTGAAAATTGAAGTTACCTTCTCAAGAAAACTGGGGGAAATTTTGAAATTAAAAAAAAAAAAAAAAAAAAAAAAAAAAAAAAAAAAAAAAAAAAAAAAAAAAAACCTTTAACTACCTACTTTCTGGGGTTGGCCTTTCATTCATACTTCCTTCCACACTCTCTTACTTATACAGAAATCATCCAAATTACTTTCAAAAATTACATCCATATTACCTAAATGTCACAAAATAAAAAAAATTCAATCTGTATCAAATACTATCATCCTTAACTTCTACTACAATTCTTTCAATTTTATATTGGTTTTGTATACCCAAATTATTGTTTCCAAAACCATGAAATTTTAATAAAATGTTCATTTCCATAGTGTTTTTTAATTAATTGTTCATCTTAATTAATCCTAAATGCTGAAAAAAAAAGAAACGACATAAAAATCATTCTTTCCATTTCTCAAATGGGTGGATTTCCCACGTATTTTACAAAAACACAACTTCTTTAAATGGATGAATTATCAAAGTCTTTAAAAACACAAAAACTCTTTAAATGGATGTATTATCAAAGTCCTGTCATGATTTTGGGGCAAAATCAGACTACAAAGCAAAATCCCACAGCTTTGTGTGCCGAGCAGTTAATCTGTCCCCGACCGACGCCTGTTGCAGCAGAACATCAGCATGCTGTCAATTAACAAAATTGATTAGTATCTATTTGTAAATATTCTAATAACTTAAAAGTTGGTATAAAAGAAAATACAAAAATATACAAATGCATAAACATCATTACACAAATAGAATAAAAAAGAACAAAATACGTTCATGTTAAATTGACTACCAAAGTTAAGCAAATCAAAAGGTTACTGCTAAAATTCTCATATGTAGTCACTCAAGAATGTAAGTTAAGTTCATCAAGAAAAGTTACAAAAAGAAAAGCATTGGTGCTAGAAAAATCTTCAATAGATAAAATTCTCTAATAAGTTAACTCTAAGCTTTGCATATATGGAAACATAATAACTCAAAACACAAATACACCCAAGTACATGACACAGGGTGCTATTGTCTAGAGCATGTTAGTTAATGTTTCTGTGGTGCCTCGAAAATTGTTTTATCAATATTTAGAGCATTATAGTGAATGTCTGTGCGCTGGTAACTTAAAACTAAGAACACAGTATCCAAAAGATATGTTGCTAAACATACTACTGAATAGGAGCATTATGGTAAATGTCTCTCAATTATTATGATTACTCAAAAAAGATTGGCTTATTAAATAATATGGAAATGAAGTTTCCTTACATCAGTACACTGCTGTACTGAATCTCAAAACTCTTTTAACATAACAAAGTTGTGGAAACCAGTACACATGTAACAAAAAATTTCAAGTACTGTATAGGTCTACTGATTCTTTATTAGTAGGGTTAGCTCGTAACTAATCTAAAAATGTCACTCGTGGTAAGTGTCTCTTGGACTGCACCATATTAGCTTGTTTACAATGTTAAATCTGGGTTTGCTCCTTTCCCTGAAAAAAAATTCATAGCTTGAAAATATCATAAAAACAGTAAACCTGTATATTAAATACTTTAAAATTCAATATCACTATTGTGTACCTAAACACAAAGAAACTCGACCTCAGTTGTAAAAATAAGATAAAGCAAACTTGAAGTATTATATAGAATAGTGCAATCCCTAGTAAATATTATTGTTAACAAATATTCCTGAAAGAATGTGTGTACCCTCATCACAATAATAAACATCCTTTGATTTCTTAGATGTATGAAACAATAGAAATTGCATTTTCCAAAACAGTCTCTACATTACATAAAAACTTTTAAGATAATACATAACATCCAAAATAGTCACCAAATCGATCTTTAACTACAGAAAGTGTTCTCTCACGTTTGTTTTAATGTTATACCTCAGAGAATTCAGTACTTGAAACAAGGTCAGTAGTGTCCGCTTGTATCTCCATAGTGTATGTTGACTAACAGTGTTTCCTATATATGCTACGATATGTGCAGTGTAACTCGTAGTCATTGTCGATACTTATGTTTACGTTTATAATATTATGGCCACCCCAATCTTTAGTGGTGATGCCTAATTTATTTATATGTTTTGTGTCATACTGCTACTTTGCTGGTTATGCACGAAGTGGTACACTAAAATATTAATGTTATAAAGATGGGTAGTAATACCAAAAAAATTAGCAATTCGATCTCTTGTCGATAAAGCAAACATTAAGTCGTTGCAGGCATAGTCTTTGCTATCTATCCCTGGAGAAAAATATACAGTATTCCCCCATAATAACTTCTCTTTTCTAGGGGGGAAACCTCGTTACATCCTCATTACTATTTAACTATTTGTATCTGCTGCATTGTTGTTCAAATAACGTCAACCCCTTGATATTCCATCTCTACATAAATAAGTTGCACCCCTGGCAAATCGTAAATCCTATCAACACTAAGCTGGTGCATGATTTCAGAGTGTAGATGTAGAGAAGATATAATATAATATAGTACTCTGTAGATAAGCAATGTGTCTGCAAAATTTCGTGTCCCAATATTCCTTCAAAAATCAAAATCCGCTGAGCAATCGACTCAGAAAAACAACCTTGAATGTAAATACTTAGTATCCAAATCTTATCAAAATGAAACCAAAAAATGAAGTTTGTCCTATTAATCACCATGGCATAGGGTCTTTGTGTCTGCAGTTGAAAATCAGAGTTGGTCAACTAATGTTTTAGGACATTCCTTCTGTCTGCAAAAAAGATTTACTTATCTGAGGTCAAAGGGTTCATATGCAATTTCATTTTAGCTACCCTTCCAAAGCATGCATGACTGAAAATAATTCTCTTCTTCCTCGTTTTCTTGTGCTGTGGATAGAATGGACAATTGAGATGTGAAAACAAAACATAGTTTCCCACTTGAGCCTTGGATTGAAAATTGAACAGAATCTTTTCTGTCCTTTGTGTGCTGGAGTGTTGCCAGTTGTGAATAATGTTTGAAAGTTGCCCTGTGAAATGAAATGAGCATTCCCAAGTATGAAAAAAATGCAAAAAAAGAACATCTCATCACTTGTAAACTCTTGGAAATTGGCAACATATCTCTTAACACTAAAATGTTCCCAACTGGGAATAGTAAGCAGTGACAAATTACTATTTATGTTCTTAGGGAACATGAAGGCTTTCAATTGCTTGTGTAACTTATCAACAAAGGTATGTTTCCTGAATTTGGAAACACAAAATGATGTATTAACTGCTGTTTTTGTACAAACTCTCTTAATTTGGGTAACAGCTGATAGTGCTGTTCTGTGTTCTGCAGTTTGCTTTATGGTCAAATCAATTAAATACCCCCCCTCCCGTATGAGTGCAGATAAATCGACATTGGTGCCAAAAATATCATAAGAAGTTGTGCGGCTGTAGTAACTAAGCAATCAGTACTTACAGTTGTAGGTATGCCATCAGCTGATTGTATTGTTATGGGAGGTATTAGTTCAATTGTGGAATCAATTAAATTTTCACTCTCCCCTACATAATTCATTACTGTCAGGTGTATATGCATCATTAACTTCAATAGCAACAAGATCAGTGACACACTAACTGTACTAGGTGTGCTACCTAATTGTTCAAAAACAGTTGCTGGCTTTGGGAGAATTTCAGTCTGAGGCAAATCATTAGTTCCAGTAGAACTTTTAAATTCAGTATTAATAGCCACAGGTGTAGTGGTGACCTGTTTGGAAACAGCTAACAGCTGAGTAGGGGTGGGAGCTATAGGGTAGCTCAGCTGTTTTCGATATAGGTGGAGAAACTTTGGCAGGTAATATTACTATAGTCAGCTGGTGTTTCATCAGTTTCAATGTCAATAAGGGTAGGCACACTATCAGCTGTGTCCCTTGAAGGGACATAGTGTGTGGTAGAGCTCTCTAATTTGGGACAGATATCATGCATAACCTTTTTATTCTTGTCATCTAAAGGCTTAATGAGGCCACCTATTTCTGCAGTGATCCAATTTGCCTTCCGCTCAAATATTAATAAGTTTAAGCTGAGAGAATCTGAAACGACAGTACAGCATAAAATGAGATTTTATTTGTTTACATTTGAGGTTAGGTCTGAAACAGAGTTCTAGGGTGTTAAATTTCATTGTAATTGTTTAAAAAGTTCTTTTGAAATCATTTGTGTTGTTTTGTTGGAAGTCTTGTAGTTGATAAGTTTTGTAATTCACATTTCGGAAAAGTTTCAGGTGATTTATGTAGTGTTTTTTAGCACTTTTCTAAGAATTATACTATTACTTTTATTTGACAACTGATACACAGGTAGTCAATTAAAAAGTAAATGTTTTAAAGTTTTTTCTCCTAAATTTTAAAATATTTTAAAAAGTAAACATTTTAAAGTTTTTCTGAAAGTATCATAATTGATACCAAGTGTGGAAATTGCCAAAGATTGGTAAGAGAAGGAGTGACGTGCCGGGATTGCGGGCACTGGTTTCACTAGGGGTGCAGCGATGTTGCTAACAGTGACTCTTGTGTCAGTATTGCCTGGAACTGTCACTCCTGCTGAATTAATGATCAGGAGCATCGGATTCTGAAGCTCCAGTCAGATCTGGTATCTGTAGAGAGGCAATGAAGGCAGAAAACTCTGTACTTAGGCTTAGGCAGAACAGTGAATGGAAAGAAGTCAGATCTGATAGGAGAGGTAGGAGACACTGTGTGTCTGATGGTTTCCAGCTGGAGACATCTAATGGGTTTCGGCCATTGGAGGATCTAGATTCTAGATGGTGACTTTGAGGACCGTCAGGTTGGACTGAATGATCTGGGATCTTGTAAAATAAAAGGGAAAACTTTTCAGGGGGTATTTAAACACAGGAAGATACTGTTACTTGGAAGCAGTCATGGGAGGGGAATCAGTGAGATGGTTCAGGTCTGACTTGGGCCAGATTATGAAGTCTGCAGTATTTTAAAACCAAATGCAGATCTTGGAAGTGTTGTAGAAAATATTAAAGACCTATGGGAAAGATTTTTTCATAGGAAGATTGTGTTGTAATTGTGGGGGGACCAGGAAGTTCGAGGGTGGTCTGAAAAGTTTCCGACCTCAACGTGAAGATGGCAGCACTCGTAAATAAAAGCTAGTGAATTTCGTTGTTTATCTGTTGACAGTTACTCCCCAAAGTTTCAGCCATTTTGGACGTGCAGTTGTTATGAAACAGTCGTTTGAGTGAGTTGATGTGAGTGTTTTTGTGAAAATGGACGAAATTGAGTATCGAGCTGTCATTAAATATTTGTTTTTGAAAGGCAATTTGTCTACGCAAATCAAAGATGAGTTGGATTTTGTGTATGGGGACTCTGCACCATCACTTATCACAGGGAAATTTTGGGCAGCTGAATTTAAATGTGGCCGTAAGAGCTTGGGAGACGATGAACGTTCGGGAAGTCAAAAACTGCAACTACTAACAAAAACATCGCCAAAGTTCACCAATTGGTGCTAGACGATCGCTGAATTAAAGTGAGAGAGAGAGCAGAGGTTATGAACATTTCAAAAGAACGTGTTTGTTACATATTAAATCAACATAGGTATGAGAAAGCTGTCCGCACGTTGGGTGCCGCGTTTGCTCACATTAGACCAAAAACGTGTTTGAATGAACATTTCCAACGCTCTGTTGGCGCAGTTTAGGCGCAATAAATACAAGTTTTGGCGCCGATTAATTGCTGTAGATGAAACTTGGATACACCATTATTTGCCCGAAACAAAAATACAGTCCAAACAGTGGACGGCAAAGGGGGAACCGACTCCAAAAAAGGAAAAACTGTTTTTTCGGCTGGGAAAGTGCTGGCTACTGTTTTTTGGGATAGTCATGGAGTTATTTTAATCGATTACCTTCAAAAAGGAAAAACCATTACAGGAGCATACTATGCATCATTACTTGACAAACTGAAGGCAGAACTTGCGGAAAAACTGCCACATTTGCAGGAAAATAAAATCCTGTTTCACCGTCTCACACCTCAGCGGTTGCCATGGCGAAAATTCACGAATTACGGTTTGAACTGCTTGACCATCCGCCTTACTTACCAGATCTAGTCCCAAGTGACTTCTTTTCTTCATCGAGCATGGTGGTGTAACGGCTAGCGTTCTGGCCTCGCATTCGGGAGGACGGCGGTTTGAATCCCCGTCCAGGCATCCAGATTTGGGTTTTCCATTGTTTCCCAAATCACTCCAGGCAAATGCCGGGATGCTTCCTTCAAAAGGCCATGGCCAAATTCCTTGCCATTCCTTGCCCCCCATCTTTTCCCATCTCTAAAGACCTCGCTGTTAGAGAGACGTTAAGCAGATAAAAAAATCTTTTTCTTCCCTCATTAAAAAATCGTGCTCGGAGGACAGAGATTTTCGTCAAATGAAGAGGCAATAACCTTCGTGAAAAATTATTTTGCAGTGAAAAATGCCGAGTACTATTTGGACGGGTTACAGAGATTGGAGCATCGCTGGGAGAAGTGTGTAGAGTTACAAGGAGACTATGTTGAGAAATAAAAAATTCAGTAAAAATGTCTTGTATCTTTGTTAGGTCGGAAACTTTTCAGACCATCCTTGTAGTCTTGATAAGGCCCTTCATTATTCAATTGAGGAAGACATTGCTTATGTTTCCAGGAACACACGTCAGGCCATTGTGGGATTTGTGGGTTTGTTTGAGCATTATGATAAACCCTGGATGTGGAATAACATTAGGCGTACAAATGCATTGTTGGAAAGGGTTCTTTGGCAGCCAGCATATGCATACATTGGTTTGAGAGATGTGGCCTGCATTGGTAGGGACAGTTATACTCGCCATGGACTCCATCTGAATTTCAGAGGTAAAAGGAAAGCTTTCGCTTCTTATTGCTGATGAGATCGAGGGATGCCAGGTGAGTGAAAGAGTTATTCCTGTTTTAAGTGGTGTTAAGTCGCAGCCTTTTTAGGGTAAATAAAATAGATGTATTAAGATGTCTAAAAGAAATTAATGTCTCTGCTGAGTAAAACTTATTGAAATTAGAAATTCCAACTTCATACCAGTATGTACTAGTAAAGTAAACAATTCAAAGTCATTGAATCAAGATGTTCAGACCTCTATTCTCCATCAGAATATAAGAGGAATATTTACTAAAATTGATGACATTACCTTATGCCTAGAAGAGATCCAAAATTATAGAAACTTGAATGTAGATGTTCTGTGCATATCTGATCATCATTTGTCTCACACAGGAATGAGATATCACAAGACATTTGGAGCCATAATTAGGAACTTTAAGAAGTATTTAATTAGAATAAGGATAGGATTAAGTAAGTCCAATTAGGGAGTGAGAGCGAGGCGGAAAGATTTTTTATTATAAGATTTTCAAGTGGCTACAGATTACTGTCATGGGGGCTAACCCATGCTGGAGAAGTTCGGGCACCCTGCTTCCGCCCAGAGTTTGGCGGGGATAGGATGGTACAGTAGCCACCCCACAAACACAAAAGTTACCTTTCGGGTGGGCAGGCCCGAAACTACCGCCGGGGCACTGCCCCGGGGCCCCCGAGCCCGAGGGGCCCCCAACCAATGGTTAAAAAATTATTGTATTTTAATATCTAATCTAACTTCCTATAAAATACCCAGCACCTAGCTAAAAGTTAATAATAAAAAACCATCAAAGCGCCAGAGTAAATGTTTTTGAGTGTCCGTTCATATACTCTATACGCTTCGCATACAAAAGCAGCTCTAAAGCAGACAGCAGAATGTCGAGTTGAATGTGTCATGTCCCGCCAGGTGCCTGCCGAGCGATGACTGATGAGTCGTGTGCAGGCTGGGTCGTGCAGTGAGCTAGCGCTGAAAATTGGAGAACGAAAGAAGCTTCCGGCGAAAAGTTCTTGAAAGAATCCTAAATGTGACCTCAATACTTGCAACATGTAATCTCGCATTTCGTGGATCTAATGAAAAGTTAGAATTTAGTAACAAAGGAAACTTTCTCTCGATAGTGACCTAGTACTGGAAAAATTGATTCGGCGTCCGCTCGGGACTGTGAAATACCTCAGTCCTAAAATTCAGAATGAACTTATAAACCTATTAGCCTTAGAAATCAAAAATGAAATTACTGTTGATCTTCAAAACTGCTTGTTTCTTCATTGATTTTAGATACCACTCAAGAAATTGCTAAAGTCGAACAGTTAAATGAAGTTTACAGGTATGTCAAAATAGTTAATGATATCAAAATATGTGAAACTTTTGTATCCGTTAGAGAGGTAAAAGATCAGTCTGCCCAAGTTCTTGCAGAAGAAATACTTACTTCATTGGAAGAGAAAAACTTAGAATTGACCAAATGTCGTGGACAAGGCTACGACGGGGCTACAGTGATGAGTGGGGCATACAGTGGAGTGCAGCAGCGTATTAAAGAAAAAAAACCTCGCTCATACTTAGTGTAATGCGCTGCACATAACCTTAATTTAATATTAAAGAATGCTGTGGAAGGAAAACAAGTGGTCTGCCAGTTTTTTTGAAACCATTAGAAGTATGTATTGCTTTTTTTTGTTCATAGTATTTTGCGCTGGCAAGACTTGAAGTCAGTGTATGTCATCGAGGCTCAGAGTGATTCACTGAATTCGAAAGTAACACAGAAAACTCTTGGGCTGGTAAGCATGAGGCAGTGTATGCAATGAAACACAGATTTTGTGATGTGTTGAAAAGCGTTACCCGCATAACTTTGACTTTCAGGAAAAGCAAGGAAAGAAATGAAACACAGCAGCTAAAGAACAAACTTGAAAGTTTTTATTTTTATTGTTTTTGGTTGTGCAGTGTAAAGTTTTAGAGTCTCTCAACCTCGTATCAAAATCTTTACAATCTGAAACCATGGATCTTTTGTATGCATATAAGTTACTGGTAATTTGTTAATAATAACCGAAATACGTGGAAAGTTCGAAGAACTTGTTTCTAAAGCATCAGAAGTTTGTAGTCGATGGCGAAAAAAAACAAAGAATTGCGTCAAAACAGACAAAAGAAAGTGAAAAAACACTTTGATGAGTTGAGTGAAGACGAAAGATTAATAGGCCCAAAATCTTGTTTCCGAGTCACCATGTTCTATTCAATGCTAGACACACTTTACACTCAATTTCATCGCTGTTTTGAAGGGATGAAAGCTGTTCTTGACACTTATCAAGTAAAACAACCTGATTTTTTAGTCAATACAAGTGAAAGTGATATTCACAAAAAAGCAGCTTTCGTTAATAAGTTACAAATGACGTGAGTCAAGCCTTTCCTTCACAGTTATGTTCAGTGAAAAATTCGTTTCAAAACAAACTGGAAAAAATGATTTTTTTAAAGGAATTTGCTAATTATATAATAGTCGACCACAGTTCGCTTTCATCAAGCTACCCAGATGTTTGCACAGTGTGCATCATGTATTTGACTGTTCCTGTGACAGTATCTAAGGCTGAACGGTCCTTTTCTAAGCTTAAATTGATCAAAAATCATTTGAGAATTACAAATGAATTCGCTTCTTTGAAAGTAACGAAACAAATGTTTAAGAAATAATCAAATGTATCTAATCTATCTTATATATAAAAATCAATGTCTGTTTGTTTGTATGTTCGTCTTCTATGCGTTCCTGTACCATTTATCAGATTGCAATGAAACTTTGGAGAGTTTTCGAGTGTGCGCCTGCGAAGGTTCCTGCGAAAAAAAAATTCCAAAAAGTCGCCCCCTATTCCCCATAACACCCCATAGTTTAGGCAAAACCACATTTTTTATCCGATTTAGATAGGAATTTGTACACTTATACTTTAAAACAAACAGAAAAATACTGCCTACATACGGTTTCCGAATATTAATCCCCTCGCCCCATATCCACCCCCATACTTTAGGCAATACCACATTTTTTATCCGATTTAGATAGGAATTTGTACACTTATACTTTAAAACAAACAGAAAAATACTGCCAACATATGGTTTCCGAATATTCATCCCCTCTCCCCCTTTCCAACCCCATTACGTTTTCACCCCATAATTTAGGCAAACCACATTTTTTATCCGATTTGGATAAGAATTTGTACACTTATACTTTAAAACTAACAGAAAAATACAGCCTACGTATGGTTTCCTAATATTCATCCCCTCTCCCCCTTTCCAACCCCATTATGTTTTTACCCCATAATTTAGGCAAACCACATTTCTTATCCGATTTAGATAAGAATTTGTACACTTATACTTTAAAACAAACAGAAAAATACAGCCTACGTATGGTTTCCGAATATTCATCCCCTCTCCCCTTTCCAACCCCATTACGTTTTTACCCCATAATTTAGGCAAACCACATTTTTTATCCGATTTGGATAAGAATTTGTACACTTATACTTTAAAACTAACAGAAAAATACTGCCTACGTATGGTTTCCGAATATTCATCCCCTCTCCCCCTTTCAACCCCATTACCTTTTCACCCCATAATTTAGGCAAACCACATTTTTTATCCGATTTAGATAAGAATTTGTACACTTATACTTTAAAACAAACAGAAAAATACAGCCTACATATGGTTTCCGAATATTCATCCCCTCTCCACCCCCATTACCTCATAATTTGGGGAAACCACATTTTTTATCCGTTTTAGATAAGAATTTGTACACTTATACTTTAAAACTAACAGAAAAATACTGCCTACGTATGGTTTCCGAATATTCATCCCCTCTCCCCCTTTCCAACCCCATTACGTTTTCACCCCATAATTTGGGGAAACCACATTTTTTATCCGTTTTAGATAAGAATTTGTACACTTATACTTTAAAACAAACAGAAAAATACTGCCTATGTATGGTTTCCAAATATTCATCCCCTGTCCCCCTTTCCAACCCCATTACGTTTTTACCCCATAATTTAGGCAAACCACATTTTTTATCCGATTTAGATAAGAATTTGTACAGTTATACTTCAAAACAAACAGAAAAATACTGCCTACGTATGGTTTCCGAATATTCATCCCCTCTCTCCCTTTCCAACCCCATTACGTTTTCACCCCATAATTTAGGCAAATCACATTTTTTATCCGATTTAGATAAGAATTTGTACAGTTATACTTTAAAACAAACAGAAAAATACTGCCTACGTATGGTTTCCGAATATTCATCCCCTCTCCCCCTTTTTAACCCCGTTACGTTTTTACCCTATAATTTAGGCAAACCACATTTTTTATCCGATTTAGATAAGAATTTATACACTTATACTTTAAAACAAACATAAAAATACTGCCTACATACGGTTTAAGAATATTAATCCCCTCGCCCCCTTTCCACCCCCATAATTTTTTTACCCCATAATTTAGGCAATACCACATTTTTTATCCGATTTAGATAGGAATTTGTACACTTATACTTTAAAACAAACAGAAAAATACTGCCTATGTATGGTTTCCGAATATTCATCCCCTCTCCCCTTTCCAACCCCATTACGTTTTTACCCCATAATTTAGGCAAATCACATTTTTTATCCGATTTAGATAAGAATTTGCACACTTATACTTTAAAAGAAAAAGAAAAATACTGCCTATGTATGGTTTCCGAATATTCATCCCCTCTCCCCCTTTCCAACCCCATTACGTTTTCACCCCGTAATTTAGGCAAAGCACATTTTTTATCCGATTTAGATAAGAATTTGTACACTTATACTTTAAAAC
Source organism: Vandiemenella viatica (assembly GCA_031002005.1). NCBI lineage: Eukaryota > Metazoa > Arthropoda > Insecta > Orthoptera > Morabidae > Vandiemenella > Vandiemenella viatica. The sequence continues at coordinate 95,895,450 of JARYHS010008075.1, read as the reverse complement.
AAACAGAAAAATACTGCCTACGTATGGTTTCCGAATATTCATCCCCTCTCCCCCTTTCCAACCCCATTACGTTTTTACCCTATAATTTAGGCAAACCACATTTTTTTCCGATTTAGATAAGAATTTGTACACTTATACTTGCAAACAAACAGAAAAGTATTGCCCACATATGGTTTCCGAATATTCATCCCCTCTTCCCCTTTCCAACCCCATTACGTTTTCACCGCATAATTTAGGGAAAGCACATTTTTTATCCCATTTAGATAAGAATTTGTACGCTTATATTTTAAAACAAACAGAAAAATACTGCCTACATTTGTTTTCCAAAGCGCATCCTCTCTCACCCTTTCCAACTGAAAATGAATGAAACAGCAGTTTGAAATATATATGTAAATATTTTTTCATTTAATCTATGTGCTTACTCAAGTCCAGCAATAGTGAAGCATTGCCGGGTCAGCTAGTCTTTAATATTATCAAACTACACTACTTTCCATGCATCAGTTACTGATTCCTTGTCTTTTAAGGAAAGTATGCATTTTAACTAAACTTAATTTACATCTATTTGTAATTATATCTTTAATTTACCTTAAACTTTAATTTTAAAAAGTCATATTAAAAGTTTTCCGCTATTTTCATCTAAAAGTTACTGTTTTTCATGTTAACAATGATGTTAAAAGCAGAATAGCACTAGAAAAAAGAGCCTTCATGAAAAAGAGAAATCTTGTAGTTTCAAATATTGATATAGGAATTAGAAAAAACTTTTTAAAACTCTATGTGTGAAGCACAGCACTTTATGGCAGCGAAGCATGGATTTTAGGAATATCAGCAGAAGGAAAATTGAAACATTTGAAATGTCGTGCTATAGAAGGCTGCTAAAAGGTAAGTGGACGGATAAAGTACGAAAAGAACAAGTTTTGGAAATGATGGGCGAGGAAAGAAGTTTGTGGAAGAGTCTTACAGAAAGAAGAACCAGGCTAGTAGGTCATATTTTGAGTCATGCTGGATTGGTTAATTTGCGGGTGGAGGGAACAGTCTAAGGTAAGAACTGTAGGAAGACAGAGATTAGAACATATGAAGCATATAATTGAGTACGTGGGTTGTAAGGGATATGTAGAGATGAAGAGGTTAACGCAAGATAGGAAGGAATAGAAGATTGCATCAAACCAATCAAAAGACTCACGACAGCAAAAAAAAAAAAAAATAGTGCAGCAAATATTTTGCCATGTATTATAAATGTATGATTTTATAAATTTTTAATAAACTTTTTTTTAGAAATTGAACTTTTTTAAGTATTTTGCTTTTGTATTATTCACCTTATTCTTTTTACAAACATACGCACTGAATATTTAATTTCCAAAACTTGTATCATAAAAATAATCTATTTAATAATTTGGTAATTGTATAAGCTGGATAAATACTTGATCATTTGGCTTAGTGAACCTTTTGTAGCTGATTTTGTTACCATTGCATGGTCCAATAGATAAAAACAATTTTTTGTCGAATTGGAATAAACCCCCATGCATGTAAAAAGAAAGAAATGTTGAGGGGCCTCACTACGAAGTTTTGCCCCGGGGCCTCCAAGTTTGTAGTTACGGCCCTGCGGGTGGGGTAGTATCGGTGGAACTATGTGTTCCCTCCCATTTGGCAGAGATAGTCCTCTCGCTAGCGGGAAAGTATGAATCCAATGTTGGTAGCACTCCCCCCCAGAAGAAGATCAGCCCACCCGAATCCCGTTAGGGGGGATTATATAAGGCCTCACAATGGGACCAAGGGCCCTCAGTCTTGACCAGTTTTGTCCAGTGCTACACGGTGGTAGTTCGTGATGTCACTCCATGAGAATTCATGATGTAAGCCCATATTATGTTCTGTTTCTCTCTCTCTGTGTATCTGCCATACATCACTCTCGCTCACAGTTTGTAAAGTAAATTAAGCATATGAAGAAGGAAGTTGTAATTGTCTTATCAAGACGTTGATTAGTGGATTCAATATATGTGTTGGAACAGAAAACCTATAGAGTGTTAGAGTGTACAATTTATCAGAATATAACTCAAATCATTGTGGTGCATCTAACTAGTTTTCTTTGTAATTGTTCCACCTCCTTTACGTGGATTAAATGATGGAATGAATGTAATCAATCTTCGGCAAAGAGGTCTGATAATAAATAATCAATAAATTAGCCGGAAACTAATTAGAAGGAGGGGTGGGAACGTTACACTGTCCATTCCAAATTATAAACTACGCTCTCATTTCTGTAGACATAAAGTGGAGAAAGAAAGAGTTGCTATTTTTGTTAAACAAACATTGTAGGTGTAAGTAAATATTGTATAGAACAAAACTTTGAATACTGTGTTACGAAACTGGAATATGGTAAGGAAGAACTCACAGTAATAGCAATTTACAGCCCCCCCCCCCCTTACTCAGGAAATTTTAGACTGTTTTTAACTCAGTTAGAGTCTTTGCTACTATGTTTCACAAATAACAAACAAACAGTTTTATGTGGAGATTTTAATGTTGACTTTCTTAATCACAGCAATGAGTGGCTAGATATGGAAGCCTTGATGGTGTCTTTTAACTTAATGGCACTTGAAAATTTCCCTACGAAAATACGAAATAATAACAGGACTCAATAAATAAATTTTTTATTGACATTTCTCAGTACATTAATTACAACACACGTCCAGTAATAAATAATATCTCAGATCATGATGCCCAGGTGTTATGTATCAAGTCCAGAAACACTGTTAAACAGATAAAGAAAAGCTAGGTATATAGAAGAAAACAAAAAGGGACCTTTATTTAAAAGTAAGAGAATCAGATAATTATACACTGAAAGCTCATTAAAAACTTTATTCTAAAATACTAAGAAATTTAATAAGAAAGGCCAAGAACAGATATTTATCAGAGCAAATAGAGAATTCAGGCAATAAGATGAAAACTATATGGAATATAATAAAAACTGAAACAGGAAAATCTGTAAATAGAACAAAATGGATCTGTGCATAGTGAAGTAGGAGAAGTTTGTGAAATATTTAACAAAAATTTTACTTGCGTTGTAGAGAAATTAGACATAGAAAAGCAATCCCCTTATAGTGCCCTAAGACTTCTTCAGACTGTTTCCCCAAATAGATTTGAGGAGATGCAATTGCCACCAGTAACAGTCTCCGAAATAAATAAACTCGTGAAACAATTAAAACCTAAAAATTCTTCCAGCTATGACACTCTTATATATATAAATAGACGTGTGTTTCCCTGTATTTCACTTTTCAGCCACAACTACCTAGCACAGATCACTGGTGTTTGTGTGTGGAAGTAGCATAGGGTTTCCTATCATGTACAACATTGGCCGAATGCCAGTAGCTGTGGGGGTGTGAGAGATACATTGGTTAAAAGTGGCCTATGTGGGGCATTTTCATATTTCGCCACAAAGATTTGTGTATCCCTATACTTCTCTTTCTTGCCACAACTACATACCATAGACCATTGGTGTTTGTGTGTGGTAGTGGTATTGTCTCTCCTATCGTGTACTATGGTGGTTAGATGTTGGTAGCTATGGGGGTGTGTGAGATATGGTGGTTGGAAGTGGTCAACCTGCTGCATTTTCATATTTCTGCCAAAAACGTATGTGTCCCGATGTATCACTTTTCAGCCAAAACTATTTAGTGCAGATCACTGGTGTTTGCAAGTGGTAGCAGCACAGAGTCACCCATCGATCACAACGTTGGCCGATTTTCGGTAACTGAGGGAGTGTGGGAGGTAAGGATGTTGAAAGTGGACGATCAAGGATATTTTCATATTTTGACCAAAGACATGTGTGTCCACATATTTTATTCTGCTGCCTGGACTACATAGCACAGATGACTGCGTTTGTGTGTGGTAATAGCATTGAGTCTCCCATCGTGCTCCATGGTGGTTAGATGTCGGTAGCTGTCAATCCAAATTCTTTACAAACATGAACAAAGTCGTGGGCACAAGCTAGTTTTTCAAGTAAATAACTGAAAAGATGTTCAGATTCGACCATTCATGTACTTGCTCACATTTGTAATCAATCCTTAATGCAAAGTGTGTTTAAAAATAGACTAAAATATGCAGTTGTAAAACGGTTGTTTAAAAAAGGGGGAACAACATGTGTAGATAATTATTGTCCCATTTCATAACTTTTCGGATTCTCAAAGATTTTTGAAAATTTCATGTATTGTAGAGTATTAAAACATGTTAGACAATATAGTATCCTCACTAATTCACAATTTGGGTTCCAAAAAGGATCATCCATAGAAATGGCTATATATTCATTTTTTCATTACACATTTCAGGAACTGAATAATAAAATGAGCCCTGTAGGAATATTTTGTGATCTTGCAAAAGCATTTAACTGTGTAAATCATGAATTACTTTTGAAAAAAATTGAATACTATGGTATTTATGGAACCACAGGTAAGTGGTTTAAATCATACATGAAAAGTCGAATGCAAAAAGTTTCCATTTTTTATTCTAAAAAAAATAATTGTTTTAAAAAACATAAAAACCGCCTTCAAAAAAAGGAAAGCACTAAAAATTTTAAAATAACTTTATACCTTGCTTAGGAAAAGTAAATCTAAATGGACAATATTTTACATTACCGTCATTGAAATTTTTACATTAATTAGTTATTTTTGGAGTCGGTGCCAGCTGTCACACCGCGAAGATCGAATTATTGAACTTCTTTTGGTGTCAGAGGTGAAACTGGGAGTACGAACAAAAATTCCCAATATTTTACAGCATGTCGTGAGGCAAATATTGTTATTGCGGGAGACAGCTTAGGGAAACAAATTAACAGTATTTTAATCTGTGGTTCATCCGGGCATATGTCTGGCGCTACAGTGTCAGTTAGTAGGCTGCATCAGGCAGTAAACGATTTACAGTTAGTATAATATCGGCGTATCATCTGTATTTTTCAGTTTTGTTGAAACATGTTTCTAACATTAATTGTAGGTAAGCAGTAACATGATTTTTTATGTATTATTGTTATTCCTTATTGTTTTTATCTTTTTGTTTTTCTTGCTTTCGCTGGCACCGACTCCAAAAATAACTAATTAATGTAAAAATTTCAATGACGGTAATGTAAAATATTGTCCATTTAGATTTACTTTTCCTAAGCAAGGTATAAAGTTATTTTAAAATTTTTAGTGCTTTCCTTTTTTTGAAGGCGGTTTTTATGTTTTTTAAAACAATTATTTTATTTTTAAATTTTTAGTGGTATTATAGTTTGTTTTGTATTTTAAATATGTCGCAGAACTTCCTGGTAGCTCAGAGATTAAAACACTTGCTTTCAAAGAAGAATTCTGTCTTTATATACCACAACAACTTCCAGAACGGGGTGAATTGGGTGTTGTGTTAAGGAATGTCTGTTTACATTTTGGTCAAGGCTATGTTTCGATCGTATCATAACATTTGTTAAAGCTGCTGGTCGATAACCGAAACATGTAACATCTGGGCATTAATACATACTACATACACAAATCTGTTTCTGGAATATATCTGTTTGCTCTGGCACCACACAGAAAATATAGACTTTTGATTGGTTTTTCACAACGTCAAAGCTTGGGATCAAAGTTGAAATCTGAAGTACATGTTGAGACATTATGACACATTTATTTTATAAATATTATGCTATGACTTAAAAATATCTTAATTGATTTTGACGGGATTTAAAACTGTGTATTTTTGTAAAGAACATTGGATATTAAAAGGGGTGAGGGTTAAAGGGGAAGAGGGATTGGGCTTTTGTATACCAAATGTAGACTGCCTTTTCTGATTGATTTAAAGTATACGTGTGTAAATTTCTATTGATATCAGATAAAACTGTAAATGTAAAAAAAAAAAAAAAAAAACCATTAAAGGGTGTGGAGACGAAGAGTAGTTTGGTTTTTGTAAAGCTAGTGTAGACAGTATTTTTCTCTTTGTTTTAAAGTATACATGTGCAAATTTCCATCGAAACCAGATAAAAACTGTAGCTTTGTGTAAAGAACATTTGCAAAAACTAAGTGGGGTAAGGGAATGAGTGGTAGGGTTTTGTAAACAGTATGTAGACACTACCTTTTCTCTGTTTTTAAGTATACATGTGCAGTGGTCCATGGAAATCTGATAAAACTGTGGGTATCTGTAAAGAACATTGGAAATTATTAGGGGTGGGGGTAGAAGGGAAGAGGGGTTGGGCTTCTGCAACCTAATTTAAACACAATTGTTCTGTATGTTTTACAGTATATGCGAGCATATTTCCTTCAGAATCGGATAGAAACTGTAGATTAAAGGATGGAAAGGAAGGAGCGGAGTTTGGACTCTCGAAACCAATGTAGACAGTATTTTTCTGTTTGTTTTGCAGTATACATATGCATACTTCCTTCAAAATCAGAAAGAAACGGTAGTTTTGTATAAAGAACATTGACAGTAATTAAAGGGGTAGAAAGGGGGATAGGGTTTGCGTTTTTGTGAAAGTTACGTGGACAGTATTTTTCTTTTTCTATTTGTTTTAAAGTATACGTATGCGAAGTTCGACCGAATCAGATTAAAAAGAGGGTTTGTACAAACATTAAGGGAAGGGGAGCTAGGGTAGTTTTATTTATTTCTTGGTCAGAAATCTTATCCATAAAAAATTACATATATATGCGCCAACTTTCATAAAGATCGGTCAAATGGTGTCGACTCTAGTTTTCTAAAAAGAAATTGACAAAAATCAAGGGGGTGGAAACGGGGAGAGGGGTTCAGTTTTTGCAAACCAAAAGTTGGCATTATTTTTCTCTTTGTTTTACAGTAAAAATTTGCTATGTTCTGTCTAAACCCGATATAAACTGTGGTCGTGTGTAAAAAATTAAGCGGTTTAATGGGGTGAGGGTGGTTTTTAGATCTTTTGCTCTGACACCTTCTTCGTGGAAAAATACATATAAGCACCAACTTTCATGGTAATCGGTCAAACGATCACGACTGTAGCTACTTATAAATAACATTGACAATAAAGGGGTGGAAGGAGGGAGGGGGTTGAGCTTTGGCAGAGCAAATGTTGACAGGATTTTTCTCTTTGTTTTAAACCATACATGGGCAAAGTTCAATAAAAATCAGATAAGAAATGTAGGTTTCTATAAAATTAAGGTATGTAATGGAGAGAGGGGTGGTTTTTTATTTTTATTTATTTATTTATTTATTTTTGATCATAAACCTTCTCCTTGAAAAACTACATGTAATTGCCAACTTTAATGCAGATCAGTTAAATGGTGTTGATTGTAGCAATGAATTAAGAAAATTAGCAAAAATTAAGGGGGTGGATAGGGTGAGAGGGGTACATTTTTTTAAAACTAAAAGTTGACAGTATTTTTCTATTTATTTTTGGCTATATATGTCCAAAGTTTAGTCGAGATCGAATAAAAAGTGTGGATTTGTATAAAAATTAAGGGGTGGAAGCGGGTAAAAGGGGTGGTTTCTCAATGAAATTCATATGGGACCACTTTGGAGGTATGCCCTATCCACTAAAAAAATTTCATTTAAATCGGTTCAAAATTGGCGAAGATATCGCTGAACATACATACAAAAAAAAAAAAAAATACAGACGAATTGATAACCTCCTCCTTTTTTTGAAGTCGGTTAATAAGTAAAGATGCTTCATCAGACTGGGAGAAAATAAAATGTGAAATTCCACAAGGCTCTGTACTAGGACACCACCTCTTTTTCTTATACATCAATGACCTTCCTGGAAACTTAACTGACAAAGTTAAGAGTGTTTTATTTGCAGATGACACTAACCTGACTGAGAAAAACACCAAACAGTAATCCAGAATTTAATGTAAATGAAGTAGCAAATTGATTTAAGGCAAATCCATTAAAATTAAATTTTGAAAGAAAAAAAAAAACACATTATATTAGGTTTAAAACAAAAAATTATACACAGCTGGATATACAAGTAGGTTATAAAAATAACACAATGTTAGAAACAAAGAGTATAAAATTCCTTGATATTAAAATAAATGAGAAACTCTGTTGGCACGAACATATCACTTCACTACTGAAGAAGTTAAATAGTGTCACCTTTGCAACACGAACATTTTCTCTAACAGCAGATCCAGAATTAACAAAACTGGTGTACTCCTCATATTTCCATTCAGTGATGTATGGCAAAATTTTGGGGGAAACTCTTCACCAAGTAAAAAACTTTTCATAAGCATAGAAAAGAGCTATTAGGATGCAGTGTAGGGTAAAACCAATAACTTTTTGCAGACAACTTATAAAAAAACTCAGTACTCTTACAATGACTACTCAGTATATATATATATATACACTATCATGTGCTTTGTCATAGAACATTTTTACCTGTTTACCTCTAACTCACAGGTACACAATTTCAATATAAGAAAAAGAAGTAACTTCACAAAAAACATACATCTCTGTCATTAGTACAAAGAGGAGTTAATTATTCTGGTATACATCTGTTTAATAAACTTACCAAGAGTATAAAATAGTTGGCAGATAATAAAGATATATTTAAACTGAGAGATTATCTTATTGGAAACTCCTTCTACTCCATTCAAGAATTTGAACAGCTTAATTAATTGTATTCAATATGACTTATGCAAAATTCAGTTGTAAAAATTAATGTTTATTTTTATTCTCTTTATTTGTCTTTGTAACATGTGATTGTTTTCACTATGATTATGACTCTTATTGTAAGTATGTGTATTAACCATGACATGTTTCCCATCCCAGAGGTTCTTCCTAACAGGGATCAGAGAAACAAGATTGATAAATAATGGGTAGCCGACTGATACCACTTAATGGTAATTTCCTACCATGGAGGAAGGAATATATGGAGACGAAATAACGCTAAATCTGTGGAAACTCATATAAAAACTCGTCTCCTACTGCACATGTGTGGCGGCATTAGGAATAACACCAGAACATTGGGCTGTTTGCACTTGTGTCTGCTGCTAACAATATTTCATTTTGTAATATTCTTAAGTTTTCTATAATGCCAAGTTGTGTTGCATTCGGTTGCACAAACAGACAAGATATGAAGCAACCTGGAATAACATTTCATAATTAAATCACCTTGTAATTATTGTTCTTGACGTGTCTGATAGGTAACTGCAACGTTAGGGCATATCGTTATAAATTTATTCATTGCTCTCAACAGGATAAAGTCATTCTCAAATATTTGTTGGTGTAGTGTGGACAATCAGCATATGTTACTACTTTGCACATAAAAGGCTAGCCATATTGTAAACAATTGTTGGAAGTCTAATTTAAGTGGGTCAAGTTTACATCACGATACAATGAATATGGCATTCTGCATGCTTTAGTCCAGTTCAGTTTACACTGAAAGTGTACGACGAAATTAATTGTGATAATTTGTGCTGTGCGAACTATGAAACGTGATGAAGCAAACGTTGTCGTTACCCAAAATTTAATTGGCGATGCATTTCATGTGTTTAGGTGTGTCTTCATAGTTTGATTTTGTAGCAACAATATTAATGGTAACGTGGGTAGGTTGAAATCAGCCTGTACCAGAAGGCACAAACAATTTGTCAGTAATTTCATAAGCACCATGTTAGTGACACAGTGTGCATCACGTATCGCAATATATAATACTCCCATTTAAGCTTCTGACTTTTGGATACGGCATATCTCGAGTACTAAACGAAATATAGAAAAAAAATTGTTTACTTTCAATTTATCTCGTCGTGTAAAATAAAAATCTATTAACAAATTTGACTTTGGTTACTTTTCTTCTCGCGTTCAACCTAAAACACCTCAGTTTTGAGACAGTATCGTGAGAACTAAGCAGGATATCAAATATTTATTTTTGGTCTGTCTCGTCGAGTTACATAATAATCCATCAAATTGCGGTGCCACGGTTGTTCAAAATTTGTCATCTCTCTACGACATAGTGACCATTAAACCGGTTTTCAGCATCAATCATTCCCTCGTAAACCACTTGATTATGCTTTTTGTTACAGCTGTTTACCCGTGATATAGCCATGGAGGAAGGAATATATGGAGACGAAATAAGTACGCATGCGTGGCAGCCATAGGGACAAACCAAAAAAAAATAAAAAAAAAATGGGCTGCTTGCACTGTGTCAGCTGCTGAGAATATTTCGTTTTCTCATATTGTAAAGTTTTCTGTAATGCCAAGTTGTGATTATCGTTCTTGAAGTATCTGATAGGTAACTGCAACATTAGGACCTATCAGCTATAAATTTATTCATTGCTCTCAATAGGATCATACGTTTTCAAATTTTTGTTGGTGTAGTGTAGACAATTAGCATGTTACCACTTTGCACCTGAAAAGCTAGGCTTATTGTAGACAAGTGTTGAAAATTTAATTTATGCGGGTCAAGTTTACATCGTGACACAGTGAATATGGTATTCTGCAGGCTTTGCACAAGTTTTAGTTTACACTGAAAGTGTACTATGAAATAAATTGTGATGAATTTGTGCTGTACGAACTACTAAACGTGACTAAATAAACGTTGTTGCCCGAAATGTGGTTCGCGATTCATTTCATGTGTTTAGGTGTGTCTACATTGATTTTGTAGCGGTAATATTAACAGCAGGTGAGCTCAGAAACTATGAGGTCTTTTGAAGTGATCATTTAAAAAAAAAAAAAGTTCTAAATATTAACTTAGGCTATTTTTAAAATTCAGATTTTGGTGACGTTTTAACTCTGGTCCAAGCTGCGTTTAAACCTAACCACAAGGATTAGTAAAAAAAAAAAATATAACACCCAATCTGCATGTGCAGCAAAATTATATTTTGTTCCAGTCTGCATCATAACCGGCAGTTCTATCATTACCGTGGCCGTTCTGGCCTCGCATTCGGGAGGACGGTGGTTCGAATTCCCCGTCCGGGCATCCAGATTTGGGTTTTCCATCGTTTCCCCAAATCACTCCAGGTGAATGCCGGGATGCTTCCTTCAAAAGGCCATGGCCGAATTCCTTCCCATTCCTTGCCCCCATCCTTTCCCGTCTCTAAAGACCACGTTGTTAAAAAGGGACGTTAAACTGTTAAAAAAAAAAAAAAAAATTACCGTGGCGCCACAATTTGATGATGAATTCTTATAGAACTCAACAAAACAAATCGAAAATATTTTTTTTTTCTCCCGATATCTCGCTTGGTTTTCGAGATATAGCATGTTCAAAATCAGTTATAGTTATAGTTCCTTGTAATTTCGATGACTTTTTTTTCTTTCAGGCCATATTTCAACCTAACAACAATCACTAGGAAGAAAATAAAACACCTACTGTATATTGCATTTCCACAGTGTAGATATGGTGGTTTCGGTGAATTTATTTTCTGGTCCAGGCTAGATCTCACCCTAAACTCCTCACATTTGAGGTACAATATCTCAACTAAGCGAAATATCAAAATAATTTATTCTTTATTTTCAATTTGTCTCCTTAAGTTACGTACGAATTCATCATCAAATTTGGATATGGCGAAAGTTTTTCTTCTGGTCCAGGCCGCATTTCAACCTAACATCATCAATTTTAACGTACAATATCTCGAGAACTAAGCGAGATATCAAAAAATTTTATTCTATACTTTCAGTTTGTCTCATCGAGGTACATAAGAATTGGTCATCAAATTGCGGCGCCACGGTTATCGTTTAATCCCCTCATAACCTAACTTTTGAGACAGTATATCTCGCGAACTATGCGAGATATCGAAAAATTTCATTCTTTATTTTCGATATGTATCGTCGTGTTACATATGAATCCACGATCAAATTGCGGTGCCACGGTTGTCTTATGATTCCGTTGAGGTTTTTGTGCCTATTCTCCGTGTTTCTACAGCCAAGCAATATGGCGGCTCACCACCTCGCTTCTCTCTACCCGGTTTCACTCCAGCACGTAGTGAAGGTCCCTTGCGTCGTCTCCATATATTCCTTCCTCCATGATATATTCCATAGAGGAAGGAATATATGGAGACGAAATAACGCTAAATCTGTGAAACCTCATGAAAAAACTGCTCTCCTACTGCGCATGCGCGGCGGACATCGTAGAAATACCAAAACATTGGGCTGTTTGCACTGTGTCAGCTGCTGAGAATATTTCATTTTCTAATATTCTAAAGTTTTCTATAATGCCAAGTTGTGCTGCGTATGGTTGCACAAACAGACGAGATAGGAAAAAACCTGGAATAGCGTTGCAGAAGCTAGTCACATTGTAATTATCGTTCTTGAAGTATCTGACAGGTAACTGCAACATTAGGGCCATTCGCTATAAATTTATTCATTGCTCTCATCAGGACCATATCGTTCTCAAATTTTTGTTGGTGTAGTGTAGACAATTAGCATATGTTACTATTTTGTACCTGAAAAGCTAGCCTTATTGTAGACAAGTGTTGAAAATTTAATTTAAGAGGGTCATGTTTACATCGCGACACAATGAATATAATATTTTGCATGCTTTACTCACGTTTAAGTTTACACTGAAAGTGTACGATGAAATTAATTGTGATAATTTGTGCTGTGCGAACTACTAAACGTGATGAAATAAACTTTTATGTCCGAAATGTAGTTCGCGATGCATTTCTTGTGTTTAGATGTGTCTACATAGTTTGATTTTGTAGCGGCAATATTAATGGAAATGTTGGCAGGTTGAAATGCGGTGTGTACCAGAAGAGAACAAACAATTTATTTATTATTAGTTGTTAGCTTCTGATTTATGAATGCACTGATTTAGCTAGCAAAATTTTATAGGCCACTAACAGTACAAAATCTTCTATGTTAGCTCAGAAACTATGAGGTCTTTTGAAGTGATAATTTTTTTAAAAGTTCTAAATAATGACTTAGGCTATTTTCAAAATTTCAGCTATAACTTGTTTCTGTTTGTAAATATGTCTACAACTATATATCTAGATTTTAAAATCTTTCTTATCAATTACTGAAATAGAATGTAAAAATATAACCTATTTGAACATCAACTAAAATTTAAGGACTGTAGAAATAAACAGTTTGTTATTCAAGTTATAATTACCTGCTCATTAAGTTACTTCCGAATTCATCATCAAATATGGATATGGCGAAAGTTTTTTCTGGTCCAGGCCACATTTCAACCTAACCACGTCGATTTTAAGGTACAATATCTCGAGAACTAAGCGAGATATCAAAAAAAAAATATTCTTTACTTTCAGTTTCTCTCATCGAGTTACATAAGAATTCGTCATCAAATTGTGGCGCCACGGTTATCGTTGAATCCCCTCATAACCTGACAACCTCACATTTGAGGCAGTATATGTCGCGAACTAAGCGAGATATCAAAAAAATTTTACGCTTTATTTTCCATTTGTATTGTCGTGTTACATATGCATCAATCATCATATTTGACTTTGGGGACACGTTTCGTATGAATTTCAACCAGAAACTCCACTCTTTTGAGACAGTATATCTCGAGAACTAAGCACGACATCAAAAAATTTTATTCTTCATTTTTGATGTTACTCGTCGAGTTACATGATAATCCATCATAAAATTGCGTTACCACGTTTGTCTTATGATTCCCTTGAGGTTTTTGTGGCTATTTCCCGTGTTTATTCGGCCAAGTAATATGGCGGCCTCCCCTCGCCACTTCTCTCCACCCGGTTTCACTCCAGGATGTGGTGAAGGTCCCTTGCGTCGTCTCCATATATTCCTTCCTCCATGGTTATAGCGTCTTTGCCAGTTGAAGGCGTTATTAACTGCGACAGCGACCAGTAGAGGACACCACCTATGTAAAGCCCTTTTTACTACCTTTGACCGTTATTAACTGCGATAGCGACCAACAGATGTCGCTACTACTGACGAAGTTAAATACTACTTTGTAGATATTATATGCGATAGGTTTGAAAATTTATCATCTTTCTATGACTTAGCAAGCATCCAACCCGGTTTCCAGCATCCATCCACTACCGTAAACCGCTTGGTGATGCTTTTTGATATTTGTTGCGACCATGGAGGAAGGAATTATATGGAGGAGAAGTGACGTTAAATCGGTGAAGCAAGCACTAAACTCTCCCGCATGGTGGCAGCACCGGCAGCAACCATATGGCGCTTCCCAACAATTAAGGTGTTCACATTGTGGTAGATGCAGTGATTATTTCATTTAGTATTGTGTATAAGTGTTTAAAAATGCCAGCTTGTGTTGCGTACGGTTGCACAAATAGGCCAGACAGGAAAGAACCTGGAATATCATTTCATAAGTAAGTTGAATTGTAATTATCGTTGTTGAAGTGAGCGGTAGACACCGCAAACTTTGCAGCACGTCTATAAATATTTAGTCATAGCTCTCAATGGGATGACTTTGTTCTCAAATTTTTCTTGGTGTAGTGTAGAAAATCAGCAAACTTGCTATTTTGCACATAATAGACTAGCATTATTTTTTAACGAGTGTTTAAAATGAGATTTAAAGGGGCGTGTTTTACTTCGAGATTCAGTGAATTTACTATTACGATTTCTTTCGTCACGTTGCTGATTATACTGACAATGGATGATGAAATTAACTGTTATGTGAGAAGCTGTGAGTTTTATTAATTTTTTAAATAGCTATTTCAGGCCATTGACTTAGGTTATTTTTAAAGCTTCATATAAGACTTGTTTCTGTTTGTAAATACGTCTATACCTATTTTTACCGATTTTGAAATCTTTCTCATCTATTTATGTCGAAACAGGTTCATGCAGAAATAAAAATGGGCTTCATAAATAAAGAAGTTATTGGCCTTTGAACAAAATCAATTTGGGGAATGTGTTTCTAATTTAGTCTCTTTTTTTTGTACAACATTCTCCCCCCCCCCCCCCCCCGTATCTAAATCTAACTGAGAGATAATTTTTTTACAATTGTCCTAATAAGTAGGGCTGTGAAATTAGACAACACATCTTGATCAAGAGAATGTTCATTAAGGTGACTGAATAAACATTTTATTTCTGGTACCAGCCTACAAAATGTCTGGGTTGCTCATCCCTAGAGTGGTCCTCTTACTTTTTTTCTGGTCTAGGACACATTTCAGACTAACCACAAGTGGTAGTAATAAAACTGAAATATCCATTCTGCATGTCAACCATGTAATCATTGTGGCTTTGACAGAATTAATTTTTGGTCCAGCCTGCATCCAAACCTAAACCCCTCAATTTGGATGTTGTATATCCCCCAAACTAAGCAAGATATCGAAAACATTTATTCCTAATTATCGAGTTTTTTCGTCGTGTTACATAAGAATCCATCATTAAATTTGACTTTTGCGAAATTTTTCTTCTGCATTTCAACTCAAGACACCTCACTTTTGAGACAGTATATCTCGAGAACTAGGTGAAATATCGAAAAAATTTACTCTTTATTTTTTATTTGTTTCGTCTTTTTAAATAAAAATTCATCATAAAATTTGACTTTGAATAATTTTTTCTTCTGAATTTCAACCAAAACCATTTCACATTTGAGACAGAATATCTCGAAAACTAAGCAGGATATCAAAAAATTTTATTCTTCATTTTTTATTTGTCTCATCGAGTTACATTATAATCCATCACCAGATTGCGGCTTCACGTTTATCCTAGAGTCCCCTTGAGGTTTTTGTACACATTCCCCGTGTTTGTTGGGAAGCGGTCAAGCCCCCACCACTCCGGCCATGCCCCCCCCACTCCTCCGCCGGCCTGCTTCACTCCCATGCGTGGTAAAGGTCTCTTGCGTCGTCTCCATATTATTCCTTCCTCCATAGTTGCGACGGCTTTTTATCCGCTTTGATTATAGCGTCTTTGCCAGTTGAAGGCGTTATTAACTGCGATACCGACCATCAGACGGCACCACCGTCGCAAAGCGCTTATGCTATTATTTCCCGTTATTAATTTCAATAGCGGCCAACAGTTGCTGAAACCATCGAAAAGCGCTAGTTTGAAAGTGGAATGTAACATGTATTTTTGTCTTGTTTAAAATTAATGCCGTTCCTAACTCCTGTATACAAAGCGAAGACTTCCACTGATGGTTAAGTAAGTTAAAATAATTCAAGGTATCAGTTACTGTTTCTCAGGTTGTAATGCTTCAATATTTGACAAATTAAACTTCTAGAAGATGCCAAAAGTCTTTAAATTTTCAATTAAATTTACTCATAATGTACTGGTTTACATTAAGACTGGTTATGAATGGACAATAGGATTAGTTTTCATGTTTGATTGAAAGTTCTGACATTAATGATAAATCATGTTTCCCCCACAAAGAAATTATACTGTTAACTTATGTTTGTAACTTGCTGATAGAAGAGGCTATAACAGAATTATATGGAAAATATTTTTTCCTTTTAAAAAATTACTTAACGTTAGACTATATGAACATTGCACAAAGCATCAGACTTGGGATCATTAGTTCTTTTTATCAATTTTGTCTTGCTATTATCTCTGTGTGGCACATAATGTCTAAGATTTTCCTTTGAACAGATAAATATCTGTTTCCACAATCAAAAATCAAAAGCTAATTAGATTTAAATGTGTACCAGAATTGTGGTGCAAGGTAAGGTATACTTAGGGGCGGCCCTGGGGCGGTGCGAGCTGTGCGCCGTCGTATGGGGGGCGCCGAAACTGCAGTGACAGATCGTCTACTCAAAAATAAATTCTATAATAACACAATTTACATATTATTTTAACTCACTAATCATCCAGAAGAGTTTATAAACGCAAGAGCTTCACCTTAGTGCTCAGTCGTATGTCATCATAGAATAGAGTCAACTGGAGTTGCGACTCGAGTAAGCTCGACTTATTCGAATCAAGAAAATCACAACTCGTCCCATAATTGGCACTCTCCGGGTCCGCGGCTCCCGCACCTGTTTCCTGTCTTTTGGGCTTTAGTCTTAAGTTCATGGAGCGAGATTCCATCTAGTTATTTATTTATACCACTTCTAGACTTTAGGTGATTGCAATTAAGGTTGGTATCGTAGCATAATGCTTTTACAGACAAAACATGTGCTACATACAAAAACAAAAAAATAATAAAAACTCTCTGGCGCACAAAACCAAGGCTAAGCTAAGATGGTTTAAAAATTGCTTGCAAAATTTTTTGTATTTGAGAAGTCATATGAATTGTCGTCACCAGAACTAGTTCAAAACGCGGCAGAAGAAAACTTGTTTAATAGTTCTGCCCTGGAAGAAGAACCCAGAATGAGGGTCGAAACGTCGACTACAAGGAAAATGACGCGGCACCACGCGGACAGCCAAGAATCAACTGACTCTGGCCGCGGAAGCATACGATTATATTCTTTTAATAGAAGTTATTCAGACGAGGCTTACGATGATAAAAAGCAGCATGTACGAGAAGATTTAGCTATGGCTGGAATGTTGTCTGCAGTGCAAAATATTACAGAATGAGGTATACCAGACATACCATCACCGTCGCATTTTCAAATTATAAATTATGATGATATTTTAAAATGGTCGCTCATTGACTCTGCAACCAGAGATGAAATAATTGTTCTAGCAGCAAAAAAATATTATGTATGTCATTTTTCAAATATGCGTTTTCAAAGAGTAATGCCAAATGGAGAGATATAAAAAAAGATAGCTTACTCTCAATATGCAGATAAAGTATATTGTTTTTACTGAAGTTTATTCAACAGAAGGTCTCATTCTTAGTAGGAAAAAGAAGGATTTGATGACTGGAGCTAATTATCAGAGAGTCATGCACGAGAGAAGTAAAGGAATTGGGTTACAAAACTTTGGTCAGACAATTGCTCCAATATGGTAGTGTAGTATGGGACCCACATTTTGAGTATCAAATACAGGAGTTGGAGAAGGTGCAAAGAAGGACTGCTAGATTTGTTTCTGAAAATTATCGCAGAATGCAATCAGTGACAGATATGATAAAGGAGCTGGAATGGTATTCATTGCAAGACAGGAGGAGGATGAGGAGGATAATGGGAGTGTACAGGGCGTATACTGGCGATGAGGCATGGAAAGATATTGCAGTAGGTATGAAAAGTAGTTCAAGGAAGGGAAAAGATGGCCATGACCACAAGCTGGCACTCGATTTCAGGTACAAGGGTGTGGGAAGATTTTGTTTTTTATGTAAGGGTGTCAGGGATTGGAATGAGTTACCAAGGGGAATGATGAATAATCTACTGAAAACGTTAAAAGAATTTAAAGTTAAAATTTGTAGAGGGCAAATATAGGTGAGTGAAGGATAGCGGGAAGTTGGGTGTGTAGGGAAATTGCCACCGGAGCGTGTGCTCCATTGCAATTAAATTACATTAAATTAGTCTCAAAACTCACAAAACTTCCTCAAATCACCAACACACCATAATCAATTGGATAGAAGTGTTGATTAAATTAAACAATTTCAGTGTCATAGACAAGCATTTGTAAATACAGATTGAAAAGACGAAACATCAAGGAAAGGATGATGTCCAAAGTATTCTTTTTAACATGCAGTAAATTCTTGTTCAGAGGAAGCTTTGGATCTAAAACACTAAATACTTCTAATAAAGGTAACTTCCTGGGTATATTGCAACTGCTAGGAAAATATGACCCTGTAATAACGGAGCATCTCCGGCGTGTTGCTAATAGGGAGATAAATGTCGGATATATATTCAAAACGAATGAAATGTGTAATAAAATACTTTTCCATCACACTGAATTGAACTCCTGATGTCATTGCTTTCATTGACACTAATGAAGACAAAGTCCAAGTGCGTGGATGTTTCGTTGCTAACAAGCCGGCAGCGACTCTTAAGGACCTGGAAACCGGACTTACTGGCCTGTTTATCGATGATACTTTTCACAAGTTCTATTTGGATATCAACGATTGTGAGGCCAAAGATATGACAATAATGTAATAGGGAGAAACAAAGGTGACCAATGCAGAATTCTGAACCTAAATCTTCGAGCATTTTTTAATCCCTGTAGCTGTCAATAAATTTGGTTAAAGCAAGTGTTGCCAAATCATCAGTTAAATCAGTTCACTAGTCCGGATTTCTTTAAATAATAATTTTGTTCTATTCTTCCGATCATCAATTAAAGATAAAATTTGTGGAGGGCAAATGTAGGTGGGTGCAGGATAGGGAGAAGATGGGTGTGTAGGGAAATTGCCACCGGAGCCTGTGCTCCATTGCAACTAAATAATAATAATAGTAACAAAGCTATGGGAATTGGTATTCAAGCACTTAGATGGACTATCACCAAAAAAATTGCGAAACTATTTTGGACAATAGAGTTTTTAACCTCGCCGCAGTTCGTTATCACCAGCGGCGACGTTAGCCATTACAAGGTTCGGGGCGGCAGATCTTTGCGAGGCCCTTGTCCTTTGTGCAAAGTATGAGAATCAAAAGAACGTATTTCTTATGATCAACGAGAAATGCAAAAGTCATAAAGAAATATATTTTGTGTTTTAAAATATTGTATTAGAAGAGTTATTAAAAGTTATCAAATATAAAGACGACAAATTCTTGATGATAAACTAAGGTACATTAAAAGATATATAAAGGATTTAAAAATGATGTTTGCAGCTTTTTCTAAGACTTAAATTTTTAACTAAAGCACAAAAATCTAACGAATGAGCTACTTCATTTTCAATTCAAAGGATAGAAAGGGCTGAAAGTCGAACTTGACACATCGAATAATTTTTAACCACGAAAAACTTCTTTCTGCGTACGCAACTGTATCAGGTATGGTGGCAAAAATTCTCAGGACTAATTACTTCCATAGTGGTATACACTTCAGTTAATGATTTTTTTCTATTAGTTATCTCATCACCGAGATAACGCCGTGGATCACTTCTGATACACGGATAAACGTATTGAGTTGTTTATACAATTCTTGTTCATCTATATCAGATGTTTCTCCTATTGTTAGAGATATTTGCAAGTCATTGCATTGCTTCAGAAGTTTTACAATCACTAGTTTCCTTTAATCTTTTTATGTTGTGCATGAAACCAAATGTTTTTACATCATGTTTAAGTTCCTCAAATCTGTGTTGCCAACTTGCGCGCACATTGTCAACAATAACATACTAATAGTTTATTTTGAAAAATCTCCTCCGCATGCAATTCAAGAGCTTCATTTTTTTCTCCTACATAATGAAAGTTCGTTCTCTTACGTTTCCTTCTCACGATAATGAACTTTGTCAATATCGTTTTAGTCAGCTGTTTCTTTCGCCGTTACCAAGGATAATGACTCGAAACCATATCCAGATAATTTTCAAGCCAATGTGTAAATGCATCATATGTTGTTTAGCCGCATGTAGTTGCATTTTTCGTTTTGCAACATTTTTCTTATTACATTTATCTTTGTAAGAATGTCATACCATACGACGAGAGCAACTAAAAATTCGTAGGTAGTTACTTCCTTTTTTATAGACTGGCATTCATTAACCCAATGACAATCTGTTGTATTTTCTGCTAAATATCTTAAAGCATCACATATACTTCTTGGTTGTAATCCAGTCAAATAAGGTGAAAAAAGGGGCAAACCTCGGAATGAAAGATAACAAGCTGAAAATTTGCTCTTGCTCAAACCTTTGTTTTGATATTTTATGAGTTGGCTCAAAAGTCTCAAAGAATGTCATGTACGCCAGTCAAGATAATGAAGATCAAATGTCACAAAAAACGGTTTTTATAAATATCTCGCTTCCTTTACTCTAAATGTTATTTTGAGTTATTGTAAAAGTTGTAGATCATAAAATTCTCTATAAATTTCGTCACAGACAATATTTCATAGCTTTAACCGTTCTTGAGATAGAGCGTGAAGAGTGGGGAGTGCTTAGCCATATGGACGACAGCGCTACTTAAGGTACGTTAAGTGTAGAATCCAATTATTAAAAACTAAGTGAATTTGACCTTTACGTGATGTGAGCATTTAGTTCGCCACAGTGGCTTAAATAAACCTTTTCAGACATACAGCCTTCCTTGTTACGTCTCTTGTTTCTTACTCATACCGCTGCTGTCCTATACTAATTTTTCTGAGGTTTGAGTTATTATTAATAAAGAAAGACTATCTTCTGCCCACGGCTTTGCTCGAGTGGAATTCATAACGCATTCGTACACGTGATCGTATCTGAATCCCACAGGAACTTCTTTATCGATTGGGATAAAAGTAGATAACCCATACATTACCGGTATTCCAAGTTTTATTTTAAGACATTCAGCCATTTAGACGCGAAACAGTAAAAACTTTCAAGCAAACAAACTTTTGCATTTATAATATGAGTAAAATGTAAAAAAATTGCTATCTTCAATCTGTATATAGGGACACCCTAATCACGAATAAGCGATTGCACATTTGGGGCGCTACAATGAGATCTCGCACCACCTAAAAAAATTGCTAGGGCCGCCTTTGGTATACTGAATGAATGACTGAAGTCTATCTACTTGTACACAATTAATGAATTGTTGGAAATGGTGCAAAGTTGATCAATTTCATTCTGAACTTAAGAGAGGGAGGCAAAAGGATGATATTTATTTATTTCAGAAAAGGCTACACAAACTAAATAACTATTAGTACTGTACATAAGAGGTTCTACTGAAGTTTACGATATAATATGCTGAAACAATAAAGGCTATTTGTGAAAATGGACAAATGTTATTCAAGTTAGAGTTTGGCTACAAAAAAAAAAAAAAAAAAAAAAAAAAAAAAAAAAAATGTTTATACTGCTACAGAAAACTAGCTCAGGTGGTACAGAAATTAAAACATATTGATATAGGTGCATATTTGTATGCTCCATAATACGCACAAAAAGCAGTGTTGTGAAAGTATAACATTCTTAAGGTCACTATGTTGGAAACACATGTCACGATCTAATTTCCACGCTTCAGATTAAGAGAAAAACTGCCCACAAACATATATAACAACTTTGTTATTCTGAAAGTGAAACTGCAACTGATTACTGAGTAAAGGGTACGATAAAATAGCATACTACTTGGTTATATAAACATTCTGCAATCAGTTATTCAAGTTCAGGAAAATCTTATGGATAATGAAAAACATATTCACTCTATGTGGAAATATGTGTCACACACCATTACATTTTCTTTCAGATTGAAATAAATGTTTTCATTGCCACACAAAATTTCATCCCACACTAATGTTTAATTTCCCATTCCTTCATTTACAGATTCTTAACAAATAGGTAACCTTGCCAAATTTGTTTCACTATTCCCACAGGTTAATTAGTTTCAAACAGCAAACCATATTTACATTTCGGATTACTTTTATGTACGACTGTAAATGCATATTTAAATTGCAGATGGTCTGTTATTGGGACACATTTACTCCATATGTAAAATACAAAATAGAAATCACAACAGCCACACAAAACTTAAGGCTAATTAATGGCCAGGCTAAAAAAAATTGTTTACTTTCAGCAAAGTTAATTTCCTGTTTTTTACGACTAGCCAACGTGTAACGCAATATTTGTTGCAAGTGTTCGTAAAACTCGTACCACAAGTTCATTAGTTTCAAACAGAAAAATATATTAACACGTAATCAACACTGTCCACTTCGGATTATTTTTATATATCGTAGGTCCCTAAATCCCTTATACTTCATTTCCTCCTGTTTGATCACATTATACACAAACCGCTAAAGCTGGTCGTGTTAAAATTCGATATTAATTTACAATGGTATCACTGCCACATAATATACAAAAATATAAACACAATAAAAAGGCGTATATAACGTCTCTGACAATTATTATGGAAGCCACTTTTGGTGACGTATCGCTACTCAGCTACATTTGAGGGCATTATGGCTAAACGCTAATAAGCGGCTTTTCGTGACGTCAGGGCTGTTTCGCTATTTTTGAGGGGCGTGGTCGCTATTTTGTTGACATCCAATTATTTGACGTAATTTCCGGCTATTTTCAACAAGAGAAAAGCGTTTCTGAGCAGAGATTTTAATGGCGTGTCCAAAGATATTATATCGGGAAAAATAACTATACACTGTTTATAACGATTAAAAAAACGGTTAGAAAACAGAAGCAATAACTGAATAACGTATTACTGTAAAAAATCTGGTTTCCCATCTCTATTCCCCAATGAAGAGGGAAAAAAATGAAATAAAAGAAGCTATGAGCCGGGTAGCTTGGTATCAAGGAGGATATTCCTTCCTCCATGGTTGGTATTAGCTTATCATGAAATCAGCTGTTTGTCGCAAAGGATCATGGTCAATATGCGATCATAAGGTTAGGCCATGGAGGAAGGAATATATGGAGACGAAATGACGCCAATTCCGTGAAACCTCATGAAAAAACTGCTCTCCTACTGCGCATGCGCGGCGGATATCGTAGAAATACCAAAACATTGGGCTGTTTGCACTGTGTCAGCTGCTGAGAATATTTCATTTTCAAATATTCTAAAGTTTTCTATAATGCCAAGTTGTGCTGCATATGGTTGCACAGACAGACGACATAGGAAAAAACCTGGAATAGCGTTTCAAAAGTTAGTCACATTGTAACTATCGTTCTTGAAGTATCTTACAGGTAACTGCAACATTAGGGCCATTCGCTATAAACTTATTCATTGCTCTCAATAGGATCATATCGTTCCCAAATTTTTGTTGGTGTAGTGTAGACAATTAGCATATGTTACTATTTTGTACCTGAAAAGCTAGCCTTATTGTAGACAAGTGTTGAAAATTTAATTTAAGCGGGTCATGTTTACATCGCGACACAATGAATATAATATTTTGCATGATTTACTCACGTTTAAGTTTACACTGAAAGTGTACGATGAAATTAATTGTGATAATTTGTGCTGTGCGAACTACTAAACGTGATGAAATAAACTTTTATGTCCGAAATGTAGTTCGCGATGCATTTCTTGTGTTTAGATGTGTCTACATAGTTTGATTTTATGGCGGCAATATTAATGGAAATGTTGGCAGGTTGAAATGTGGTGTGTACCAGAAGAGAACAAAAAATTTATTTATTATTAGTTGTTAGCTTCTGGCTTATGAACGTACTGATTTTGCTAGCAAAATTATATAGGCCACTAATAGTACAATATGTTCAAAGTAATCTCAAAAACTATGAGGTCTTTTGAAGTGATAATTTTTAAAAAGTTCTAAACAATGACTTAGGCTATTTCAAAATTTCAGATATGACTTGTTTCTGTTTGTAAATATGTCTACGAATATATTTCTAGATTTTGAAATCATTCTTATCAATTACTGAAATAGAATGTGAAGAGATATTGCAGTAGGTATGAAAAGTAGTTCAAGGAAGGGAAAAGATGACCATGACCACAAGCTGGCACTCGATTTCAGGCACAAGGGTGTGGGAAGATTTTCTTATTTAGGTAAGGGTGTCAGGGATTGGAATGAGTTACCAAGAGGAATGATGACTAACTTACCGAAAACGTTAAAAGAATTTAAAGTTGAAATTTGTAGAGGGCAAATGTAGGTGGGTGCAGGATAGGGGGAAGTTGGGTGTGTAGGGAAATTGCCACCGGAGCGTGTGCTGCATTGCAATTAAATTAAAATAAATGTAACCTATTTGAACATCAACTAAAATTTAAGGATTGTAGAAATAAACAAGTTGTTATTCAAGTTAAAAAGAATTACCTGCTCATTAAGTTACGTCCGAATTCATCATCAAATAAGGAAATGGCGAAAGTTTTCTTCTGTTCCAGGCCGTATTTCAACCTAACCACGCCAATTTTAAGGTGCAATATCTCGAGAACTAAGCGAGATATCAAAAAAATTTATTCTTTACTTTCAGTTTCTCTCATCGAGTTACATAACAATTCGTCATCAAATTGCGGCGCCACGGTTATCGTTGAATCCACTCATAACCTAACAATCTCAATTTTGAGACAGTATAACTCGCGAACTAAGCGAGATATCAAAAATTTTTATTCTTTATTCTTTATTTTCGATTTGTATCGTCATGTTACGTAAGAATCTGTCGCCAAATTTGACTTTGGGGACACGTTTCTTCTGAATTTCAACCAGAAACTCCACTCTTTTGAGACAGTATATCTCGAGAACTAAGCACGATATCAAATATATTTTATTCTTCATTTTTGATGTGTTTCGTCGAGTTACATAATAATCCATCTTCAAATTGCGGTGCCACGGTTGTCTTATGATTCCTTTGAGGTTTTTGTGCCTATTTTCCGTGTTTCTCCGGCCAAGCAATATGGTGGCTTCCTCCCCCCCCCCCCCACACTTCTCTCCACCCGGTTTCCTCCAGTATGTGGTGAAGGTCCCTTGCGTCGTCTCCATATATTCCATACTCCATGGGTTAGACGACCAACAAAAAAAAAAATAACTTAAAAATGCAAAGCACACATGGAAAATAAAATCTTAAAATTCCCCTGAAAGAGAACAAACCAAAAAACAAAAATAGTAAATGTCACACGCGGATTGTAAACAGAGAAAGAAAAGAAAATATTTTTTACAAAAGTTAAGAATCCTAGCGGTAGATGTTACACATGAGCTCTTTGGAGAATGAAAAGATCGTTGGTTGCTAGACAGCATGGAGGAAAGAAATATATGTAGACGACGCGACGCAAGGGAACTTCACCACGCATTGAAGTGGCGCCGTGCGGAGAGGAGTGGGGAGGCGTGGCAGCCATATTACCTATTCATACAGACACGGGGAATATGTACAAAAACCCTAGGATAAACGCCGCAGTCTGATGATGGATTATTATCTTACTCGATGAGACAAATAAAAAATGAAGAATAAATTTTTTTGATTTCCTGCTTAGTTTTCGAGATATTTTGTCTCAAATTTGAGATGTTTTTGGTTGAAATTCAGAAGAAAAAATTAAATGTGAGATGTTTTTGGTTGAAATTCAGAAGAAACAAATGGTCAAAGTAAAAATTTGATGATGGGTTTTTATTTAAAAAGACGAGAAAAATAAAAAATAAAGAATAAATATTTTCGATATCTTGCCTAGCTCTCGAGATTTACTGTCTCAAAAGTGAGTTGAAATGCAGAAGAAAAATTTCGCAAAAAGTTAAATTTGATAATGGATTCTTATGTAACACGAGGAGACAAATTGAAAATAAAGATTAATTTTTTTCGATATCTTGCTTAGTTTTCGGGAATTACTGTCTCCAGAAAGCAATTATATGGATACGTAATATGGCTGCCACCGCCACTGCGCATGCGCAGTATCAGCCGAGAGTTTAGAGGCGGCATCACAGAATAAGCGGCATTTCTTATCCATATATTTCTTTCCTCCATGCTAGAAAGTGACCAGCGACTTTGTCCTAATCGAAATATAAACAAAAGGTTGCTGTAGCAATGGTAGAATGGTTAAGTACTAACAGTATGCATGGAGCAAAGAAAAGAGAGGAGACCACGTAAGGGA
The DNA here is from genome assembly GCA_031002005.1 of Vandiemenella viatica. Classification (NCBI taxonomy): domain Eukaryota; kingdom Metazoa; phylum Arthropoda; class Insecta; order Orthoptera; family Morabidae; genus Vandiemenella; species Vandiemenella viatica. The sequence continues at coordinate 95,869,162 of JARYHS010008075.1, read as the reverse complement.
CCTTTTCCATACAATGAAGTGAAACCGAGAGGAGAGCGATGGGGTTGCCGTATTGGTAGGGCATTCCATATACAGGGAATGTATATGGAACGAAAGACTTTCTTCGTTTTTAACCTTCGCATTACTAAAAATGAAGTCTTATGGGGTCACATTTATAAATACCCTAATTGATATAACCTACAAAGATTAAATTAAAAAAAAAAAAAAAACAAGTTGCTAAATAATTTTTGAAAGGAATTTTGAATGCTGAAATAGAACTTTTTTTCTCCCTACTGTCGCACAAAAAACAAAACAAGGATCATATTGCTTTTTTTGGAAACATTGAATAAATTCCTAGTGCTCTTAAGGACTGTAAAAAAAATTACATATTCTAGATATTTAATTCTAAATGTATGTGCTAATGGGAACTTACCTTGTGTGAATGAGTATAGTGGGTGAACGGTTTAAGTTGTGGCCTCGCATTCGGTTTGTAGCATAACCGATAGTATAATAACATCCTTGAAGCAGGAGTTCCATGTCACGGGCCGGTTAATACTCTTTGGAGGAGGTTTCCATAGCAACGAGGAGATACACGGATACTAAGAGATTGCTTAGAGCAGCGGCTAAGGAGAGCCGAAGAAGTCCGATAATGTATTTAAAACGATGTACTTAAATAATAAAAGTGTGATTTATGTTATGGAGAAAAACAACTAAAAAGATTAATTATTTGGTTTCGCCGCCCAAAAAGTCATACTATGATTCGTAATATAAAGATAACGATATAAAGAAAATCACATCGTAAATGCAACACGGCACATTTCTTAATGAATAATCAAGTAACTGTTTTTAAGAAATGCGACATGGCGACCGTGACAGGACATGGGTGCTGCAGAAAGAATAAAGAAATACTACGTAAATTTATGAATTCGAGTATATAGAAAAAAAATCAAGAAAAGAAGAGAGGAGAATCCTTGGAATTTGGAAGCACGCAGCGCTACTAGCGGCCGAGCGGGAACCAGCCATAGAGTGACAACATCCGCCGCAGAGACAACAACAGCTGAGTCGAGTGAAAGTTTAACCGCCAGCTACGAAATACGTTAAAGTTAAGTGTTTTCAAGACTCTATAACCTATCTTTTCGAATTTTCTTTGTTTATTCAAATAACTTATTATATCACGTCATTTTATTGATACTAGTTTTGGGACGCTGAGTATGGCTTAGCTTTCTACAGAATGGCTAATCAGATGCCAGGTGAAATGGTTATTCGTGATCCTTCGGGTTCGTTAAATAATAAAGATGAAACAGTTACTGTAGGTGCATTAGAAAAAATACTATTTCGACTTGGGTCGCAACTAACAGTACTTACTACACAACTTACTGCTGCACAAGCACAACTTACAGCTTTAGAGGATAGAATAATTAAGTCAGAAACAGATGCACAGGCAAAGTTAGATAAGTATATAGAAAGGGCTGAAAAACAGTATACAAAGATCAATGAGGAACTAAAAGTATGCAATGAGAGTCTAGTAATTAGAGTGTTTGAACAAAGTACGAATGCAATTCATTGTGAATCATTAGGTAATACAATTGAAAGTAATGATAGTAGGCCTAATACTGTAAGGGAAAAATATGAGATGAGTGATGTCACAATTAATGGTGATATAAATCATGGAAGGGATAGACAAATTGTTAAAGAAGGGTTTCACTTAAAAGATGAGTTTAAGCATGAAAGTAATCAGGTGGAAACTTGCACGAAGACAGATAAATCAGTAGAAAAGGGTTGTAAGTCTATAAAAATGTTTGATATCAGAGACATTAAAGGAACAGGTGACTTTTATCAGGTAAAAGAGATAGAAGAGACTTTAATGAAGGTAGTTGGATTAGGTAGTTTGATGATTTTGAAGGATGTAAACTGTGAAATTTTTTCCATTGTTGGGGAGAATTATGTTTGTGATTATGAATCAAAGCAGTTACAGAATAATGTCATTTACATATTTTTGAAGTTGGTTTGCCATGTTACTGTTTTGGCAACGTAAGATTAACTGTAAACAGAAAGTTGTTTTGTATGAATAACTGGGAAAAGGTGAACTGGAAATATAGAAAAAAGGTTTTCTTTTTTGTAGAGGGGTAAGCTATGCTTACTGCCTCATCCTGTGTACAAATTCAATCAGGATATTGAACCTACAACTCTGAAAATGATGAAATAGTTAAGGTGAAGGAAAAGATTTAACACTAGTGCAAGGCACAGGTGTGTAAATATAAACTCTATCATATTGGAATTTCCTATTATTATTAAGTTATAGTTAGCATATTATTGTTATTCAGTGCCACAAAACACTTGTAAATAGTACTGATTGTTGTGGCTGCGCACAATTCAACTGTAATGATAGTAAAGGTTTATAACCACTAAGTGGAAGCTGTCATTTACCAATATTGACGATCTTGGTCAGATATGCAGTCTTCGGCTGTTACCACAGCATACCATTATATAAAAGTTTATTGTCTATTAGGACTTTCTTTTAAAAAATATATAGTTTGTAAGGTATACCGGAGCATTAGAATGAATAGCATGAGTGGAGAAGAAACAAGGTATAACTATGATAGAATAAATGTGTAATGAATTAAGAAGTAAAATATCATATAGAGAGGGTACAACAGCACAGTCAAGACTCAGTTCCTGTAAATAAGGCCACTATCTAGGCATTGCCTTTAAATGATACCGAAAGGTTCGGGATTTGGTTAACACAGACATAGCTGAGGTCCAGGGAGAACCTATAAATGACTCTGTTGGTACCTCTCATAGCCTATATGTGAATATATTCAAGATGAAGTAGAGTGGAGAGAAGTTATTACTTATGGGGAGAATATAATGTAATGTATTGAAGAAATAAACTAAAAATGAAGCTGTGGTGGTGATGCTAAATTAGCAAGAAACAATGGTGTCCCAGTCGCATTAGCGTGGGTTGATTGTACTGGTCCAGGGACCAAACATGTGATTTAAATAATGTTGCCGGTTATACAACAGTAGAATTGTTCAAAAGGATCGGTCTTATGAAGAATATAATGTACCAAGGGCAGGTAATAGAATTTTTTAACTATTTGAATGGTATGCTTGGTAAACAGGCGGAGGCCATGACAGCTAAAGATGATTTTATTAAATAACAATTCTGTAGTATAATATACTTACTGTAGATTTGGTTTTTTTAAGGTGATAAGGACAGTAACTCTGTGTCACAATATGTGTTACAGACAATATGCCGTTCCAACCAGTCGCGGCTTATGGAAACCCACCTAGGAAAGTTTCATCAAGACATGGGTCCTCGTTATATGTAAAAATGTGTTGTTAGTAAAATGTACAGTGTAAGCTCTCCTTACTTAAAAAAATAGGTAACATTTACCAGAAAGTTTACCATGACCTTTTATACTGGTATTAATGGAAAATGGTATGGTAAACTTGGGGGGGCTGTAGCATAATCGATAGTATAATAACATCCTTGAAGCAGGAGTTCCATGTCACGGGCCGGTTAATACTCTTTGGAGGAGGTTTCCATAGCAACGAGGAGATACACGGATACTAAGAGATTGCTTAGAGCAGCAGCTAAGGAGAGCTTGCATATTGAAGAAGTCCGATAATGTATTTAAAACGATGTACTTAAATAATAAAAGTGTGATTTATGTTATGGAGAAAAACAACTATAAAGATTAATTATTTGGTTTAGCCGCCCAAAAAGTCATACTATGATACATAATATAAAGATAACGATATAAAGAAAATCACATCGTAAATGCAACACGGCACATTTCTTAATGAATAATCAAGTAACTGCTTTTAAAAAATGTGACAGGGTGGATGTGGGTTCGAATAACCGTGCGGCCAGCCAGATATGGGTTTCGATTGTTTCTCCAAATCATTAACAAGGTGCTCAGTAAATTACTAATAAATAATTTGTTCCTTATGCTATAAAAAGAATACTCTGTTACAGGCTGCATTTCAACCTAATCACAATTTTACTTAATATTGCCGCTAAAAAGTCAAACGATGCAAACGCAACTAAACACCTGAAACGTATTGCGAATTACATTTCGGATAACAACAAAATGGACTTCATTACCATTCCTAGTTCCCATAACACAAATTATCACAATTAATTTCATCATACACTTTCAATATAAATTACAACTGGACTAAAGTGCGTATAATAATATATTCGCTGCAATATGATGTAAACTTGATCCACACGTGAAAAAATATTTTATATAACCTTCACCCTTTAAAGAGCTGTGAATAAACTTTTTTACATAACAAGCATTGTAAATCTATAATGACGGGCCTACTCTTGCAGACACCGCAATACAAACACTTCAAGAACAATATTTAGACGTGACTTACCTATGGAATATTATTCCAGGTGTTTCTTACATGTTATGTTTGTGCAACCATAGGCAACACTTGACATTATAAAACCCTTAGAAATATCAGAACATGAAATGTTCACAGCAGGGACGGAAATGAAAACAGACAAATGTTTTGAACTGGCTAATATGGCCGCCGCGCATGCGCAGTCGGCTCCAGAGTTTATAGGCGGCTTCGCAGATTTAGCGACATCTTGTCTCCTCTCTTCTACTACCTCCATGGCAGTATGTACCGGAATGATGTAATCTGCGTAGCAAAATACCGCACAGAATTTAAAACGTGAAAAATTGAATAAGGCAGTTCACATTGAAGATCCTGAAGTTAAAGTTGCAGACGGATGACATCTGGTTGAACAACGTTGAGCGGAGCAAGTTTGTACTTAACTTGAATGAAGACTGCTTGATGAGATGTTTGCAATGGTACATGGCAGCTGTGGACTGGCCAGCTGGAGTGTTGAAAGTGGGTCAGTATAGCCTTGGCGAGGCACCACCTGGAATGTAGGCGTCAGGAACGTGACATCCAGAACAGGGGCATAGCTATCGGAGGGCTAGGCAGTGTCGTGCGCCGGGGACCCCAAGCTCAGGGAGATCCCGAGCACAGCTCATGGGGGCCCCCTAAAGCTCAGAGAGCCCCTGCCAGCTAACCTCACAAGACTTGGCAGAGCGCACATCTGGCCTGAGTGCCCAATATATATATATATATATATATATATATTGCAACAGGTCACTTGTTAATGTAGTTACGCCACTGATCCAGAGTCGGCCAGGGGCGGCGTCTAACCTCAGGGACGGCGTCTTGGAGGCGGCAGCGTCTTCGACATCTCAGGACAAAGTTTCCATCGGTCGTAAGCCAAGACAGTAAGTGTTGCAGTTAGGTGCGGTTGATCTTGAAGAATACTCGTGCGTGTTGACTGGTCAAAACCAGATTTTCCGCCAAAATCGCATCCTTAGTGGTCGGCATATAATGGCACGAAATCATCGAAGAATCGGTCGATAACTATGGAAAAACCCTAAAAAGGGGAAGGTATATTGAAATCAAAGTCATTGCTGCATTTGAGAAAAACTAAATCATGACTATATTCTCCAATAAAAATAACAAGTTCGTAGAACAAATCCTTTGGGAAACGGAAATCTTCTCCAAGTTAATAGATTGCAAATACTGTTAAATGATTTGAGTCCAGCTAACCCTCAGAAGTCCTAACTGCTTCTAGCTAGATGAAGGTTGCAAATTTTCAAAGGCACACCCAAAAATTCGAAGATGTCTGCTGGACCCATTTTCCTGCACCCATCTACATTTGCCCTTTACAAATTTTAACTATAAATTCTTTCTACGTTTATGGAAAAATTATTTATTTCCCGTGGTAACTTATTCCAATCCCTGACACTCTTATCTAAAAAAAAAAAAAAAACTTCCCACGCCCTTGTGCCTGAAATCCAGTGCCAGCTTGTGGTCATGGTCATCTTTTCCCTTCCATGCACTACTTTTAATACCTACACCAATATCTTTCCATGTCTCATCACCAGTATACGCTTTGTACACTCCAATGACCCTCTTCAAGCTCCTCCTGTCTTGCAATGAATCCCATTCCAGCTCTTTCATCATATCTGTTACTGATAGCATTCTGCGATAATTTCCAGAAACAAATCTAGCAGCCCTTTTTTGCACCCTCTCCAACTCCTGTATTTGATACTCAAAATGTGGGTCCCATACTACACTACCATATTCGAGCAATGGGCTGACCATAGGCGTGTGTACCGTTTCACATAAATAGCAACTAACATGATGTAATATGTAGTCGCAAATTACAGTGAAACTTATCATGGTAACTGGTTGGTAAGAAAATAACTGGTTATTAGATGCTGGTAACAAGTGTATACACTGTTCCACATAATAAGTATTAATTAACTCGGGATTGTATGTGTAGATTACAGGAGATATTGGTTATATTAATGGGTTGTAGCTAACTTGTCAATATATAATAATGTTATCAATTACATAGTAATATTGACATTAAAAGTAAGTGTATGTACTGTTCCACATCCCCAAGATTATTCTCACATGGGATCAAAGTGAACATATCTATCTATCTATCTAAAGTTTTGTAACTCAATTTCTTTACTTCCCTCGTACATCCTCTCATCACTCTCTCCAACAAGTGCATAATTTTGAAACCTTCTCCTATCACCTGTCCAATGTGTCCTGCCCAGTTAAGCTTGTTATCAAATATAATGCCTGTAATGCGAAGATATTTACATTTCAAGTTTTCAGCAAGCAATTCTTTCCCCACCTTATAATCATAATCAACCTTTTGTTTTTTATGTGTGTTTGTGCTTTTTTATTTATTTATTTATTTTTGCTTATTTTTCACTCCTTAATGTCATGTGCAATAATATTTTGGGGCAATTCTTGCGATAGAGACAAAGTATTCAAGACCCAAATGTGACTAAGAATTGTAAGTGGGTTAGCAGTAGAACTTCATGCAGAAAGCTGCTCAAGAAATTAGAGATTTCAAGACGTCAGTTCAATAGAACAACTATATTTGCGTTCACGTGCTCATGATACAGAATCTACTCTAAAACCAATTTAATTACTTCATATCCTTCCTTCAAAATAGTTAAGTAACTCTGTTTGAAACAAATAGAAAAATACACAGTCATAACATTAGAAGTAAAATTGATATTCGGAAGGAATACAAATCATTGTCATTTATTCAAAAAGGTTTCTGATAACACAGGATAAAAAAAATTTTCTGGTGCCCAGAATATTTTAACGAATTCTAAGGTAATTTTGGCTGATAAATTCAGAAATAACTTCTGTTTTTTCTATCAGCTCCAGTTTTTATACTGTGCACATCTCCATTTGGCTCCATTATATTATTGTCCACATGGTACAAAACAACTAACGAACTAATACCGTCAAACGAGAAACTGTTCCGGATTCATCTCTCGGCAACTGACAGCTGCTAAACATGCGGCAACACAGACACCCTTCTATATCGCTTCTCGTGCGGCGAAACACAACGCATTTTTATATGTCTGAAATCCAAGTTACAACTGGACGGAACCACAATTTCAATACAGGAAATCCTCAGGCCGGATAAGATCCGCAAACAGGCATGAAAACAAAACTCCGCAATATTGTTGGTAGGCCATACCGTAGTGTATACGTTTGTCAACAGCAAGATAAAGGATACACCGATTACATTGCTTTCATGGAGAGAGAGTTCATTAAGGCAGTGATCCGCAACCTTTTCCTACTCGCGGCACACCATAAGATTATCCATAAATCTCGGGGCACACCGTACCGGTCGGCCGGTTGAGCAAAAATAGTCCTCACTATACGAAATTTTTCCGGAGTATACAGCCCCCTAACACACACAAAAAAGTGGTTTAGTAAAATTAATAATCATGCAGCTTTATATTGCTATTAAAATAAATAATTATACACGTTGCTTAACTGCACACAGGTTTCTGATCTGTGCAGAAATCGTTGACAATACAAGCGTCATTTCTTCACTGGTGGATTTTAGTCTTTCCCTCTTGGACGTTTTAATCTCAGTCAATGTCGAGAAGCCCAATTCACAAAAATATGTAGTTGGAAGTGGCAATAACACATTAACTGCCGGATATTCATTTCTTATTGTTAGTCAAAATGTATCTAAAGGAACTTCGAGAAGTTTTAATTTTAAAGTTCTGTCAGCTTTTAAATCTTCGAGTTCCTCTTAAATATTAATTGGAATATGTTCAGAATCTGCAACCAATTGATCACGAACCCAGTCGAAATCTTCAACATTTTCTCCAAAGTACTTTTTGAATCTGTGTGCAGGACATCTAAATATTCTTTATTTAAGTCCATCACCATTTTATTAGCGTCATAAAGTGCCCATACAGTTGGAACATCCCACACGACCCATTTTCAGTCCTCTTTAACCACAAATCCAGCTTATTCTCAAATCCTTTAATCTTATCCATACTAATAAGAATACTTTCGTTCCTACCTTGCATTTTGACGTTCAGCTCATTCAAGTGTACGATAATGTCGGAAAGATATGCCAACTTACATATCCATTCGCCATCTCCGAATAAATCCACGTACTTACGTCTTTCAACTGTCAAAAATACCTGGACCTCTTCTCCAAATTTAAATATTCGCGTTAACACTTTTTCTCGTGATAGCCAGCGTCCTTCTGTATGTAGCAGTTGTGTAGTGTGTTCTAAACCCAATTCCTGATATAGTAAGGAATTAAGGGGCCGCGATTTAATGAAGTTCACGACTTTTACTACTTCGTCCAGCACATCTTTCAGAAAGGAGGCAGAGACTTAATAACAATGGCTTCGCGGTGAATGAGACAATGATTGTATCGTACGTTGGGATTTACTTCGCGTACTAAAGCTGCAAATCCTTTCTCTGGGCCTGTAGTAGCAGCCGCTCTATCTGTACCAACACTAACCCAATCATTTCATGTTAATTTATTAAGGAACAAATATTCATCAGTCAAACGAAATATTTCTTCACCGGTAGTTTGCTCTGGAAGTTCTTTGCGAAAGAAGAAATTATTTACAATACATCTCCAGCGATGTAGCGAATGTAAGCCAGAAGTTGTGTGTGGTGGCTAATATCTGTCGCCTCGTCGATCTGAAGTGGACGTCTGACTGTCGTCGATTTTCTCCTTCAATATGTCTTCAATATCACGAGACTTATCAGTAAATCGTCGACTGATTGTGACAGCAGATTAGAGGAATTTTTGAAACCGAGCGTGGTGGGTGAACGGTTAACGTTCTGGTCTCGCATTCGGGAGGACGCGGTTTCGAATCCCAATCCGGGAATCCGGATTTGGGTTTTCCATGGCTTCCCTAAATCACTCCAGACGAATGCTGGCATGCTTCCTTGAAATAGGCCATGGCCGAATTCCTTCCCCATCCTTGTCCCCAGTCCCATCCCACCTCTAATGACCTTAGCCGTCGATAAGACGTAAAGCAATAAGTAAAATTTTTTTTTAAATTTCACTAGCAGATTCTAAACCCATAATATTCTCACAATCTCTCTACAAACAGGCTTTAACAGCGTTTCACCGAGCCTGGTGGTGTAATGGTTAGCGTTCTGGCCTCGCATTTGGGAGGACGTCGGTTCGAATCCCCGTCCGGGCATCAAGATTTGGGTTTTCCATGGTTTCCCCAAATCAATCCAGGCAAATCTTGCCCCCCATCCTTTCCTGTCTCTAAAGACCTCGCTGTTAAGAGACGTTAAGAAGTAAAAAAAAAAAAAAAAAAAGCGTTTCACCTACTGTTTGTGGTTTCTTGGCGTTTACGATAAGTTCGCCTGCCTTACAACTATCTTCCTGTACTTTTTCCGAAAAACGTACTGTAGCGCTCATGAACGCTCTTTGTTTTTTATTACTTTCCAACAACCGTCGAAAATAAGTGAATTTGTTTGACAGAGAAGAAAAATATTACTAAAAAGGAATAAACAAAACTAACAGCAGCTGTGAGTAAATAAATATATAACATTTAATTTCTTATAAAACGACAATACGTAACAAATCGCGGCACATGAAATGAAAATATAATTAATAAAAACTTGCCAATTAATTCCTGATAATGCATAAAATTTCGCGGCACACCTTTCACTTCGTCGCGGCACACCAGTGTGCCGCGGCACACTGGTTGCGGACCACTGCATTAAGGCAACCACTTCCCTCCCTTACGTCAGCTCATATGGCAACATACTGTAGTCCTTCGTAACGGGCGGATATCCAAGCATCCCGTGAAAACACACGCATGGGCGCCAATCTAGAAGAGAACCGCAGGAGAAGGCATCTTTCACAATATCTTCCGATTTAAACACTATTCACCGAACGATTACTGCGATAGCCTACAAGAAAGATTACCTTGCTAGTCTATAAGTAGCTTGTATCTCCTATCTTGCATTTAAGAAGCCTGTATCATGCAACAGTGTACAAGGGCTGATATTAGTGTGTTTTAGAGGATTTAAACAAGTATGTTTCTTAGCTTATTTTTATAAGAGGCAAAGAATATTCATTAATAAAGTGATCTAGGTATAAACAAAACAAACATATATTCGAAATTGAAAATGCATAGTTTGTTCGAAAATTCAAGGAATAAATTTTGAACGCCGTGAATGTTGAGCAACAGGATTATCTCATTTTAAATACCAACAATAGTCTGCCATCATCACAGTATCCCATCCTTCTTGGTACCATGTTTCCATCTCCTTGATGACCTGATTGAATCATTCCCCTTGTTCGTCGCTGACATCTCAAAGATTTTCAGGAAAGCAATCATCATCATCATCATTGTTCTGGTTCATCAATGCAGATTTTAACACGGCTGCTCTCCCTGCTCTTCTGTAAGGAAGATGACTAAAAAGATGACTAAAAAGAAATGTGTTTTGATGCTCCTATTTGAACCAATATTATGAAAAGTTGACACCATGTTACTCACAAGGTCTTTGCAGTTTCCACTTTCGTATTTCCCAATGAAATTTTCAACTATTCCTACAATGGCTTGCCTAGCTAATGCTTCATTCTCGTGCATCGTTTTCTTGAAATTTGTATCATTTATGAGTTATGGATCATTGGTCCATCGAAAATACCTGCTTTAAATTTTTTAACAGTACTGTCTGGAAATAAACTGCAGATGTACTTAAAGCTCAGTCCAAGTTTGATGTGCGAAGGTGGGAAGATGATATTTTCTCACTCAACTAAAGATTCTTCAATTATATTGGCAGCTCTGCATGGTGCTACATTTATTCGATGGAGCAAAGGAAAGATGGATATTTGGTATAACCCGATTGTTGCCATAAGAGAAAATTTACCATCCTTAAGTCAACACAAATGACCCATTTTTGCTCTTGATATAGAATCTTCTCTAGAACCAATTTAATTGCTTCATATTCTTCCTTCAAAATAGTTGAGAAACCCATTGGAACAGAGCCATAACAATTTCCATTGTGCAACAATACACATTTTAAAATAAGTTTGAAACTGGCTATAAAAAGTCACCATTCTTCTGCTTTACATTCTTCAATTCCAATTTTATTAAGAAACTCACTGACATCTCTGCTATAAATCAGATCATTGCTTGTGGTGAAGAAAGTGAGGAACTGTTCATGCCTACTCCAATACAAGATTACAGGTACATCATTCTCTAGAAGATTTTTCTCTTTCAGTCGGGAAGCCAACAGTTCAACAGATTGTTTTGAAAGGTTTAATTCACAAGTTAGGTCATTCAGTTCGTCCTGGGAGAATACCTGAGATAAAGCTTCAACTGAATAGTCTGGATCTCCAATTTCATCCTCAGATACGGAATCCTAGCTTGACCCCAAAATGCGTTGTAAATGCTTTTTTAACAAAATCAGTCATGCTTTTTCTATTTTCTTGCAATGTGTATTCTCTACAAACATAGCAAAACATATTTGGAGAATGGATGCAATACCTTTTTGAAGAGGACATCTTTCTCATTTTCTATTGCTTAGGCCCAGTTATTTGAATCAAGGAAACAAATTAAAATAGAAAAATGTGACTAACAAGATAGAAGACATACATATATACAATGACTTTAAAAATATACTAACTGTGAGTGAGTGAGCGAGCTTCGTAACTTTGAATTTTGACTGTTTAAACGAGGCTCTGTGATGCATCACTACGAAAAATGAATTCCAAACATGCAGCACAAAATATGAATTCAGTTGAACACTACACGCATCATTTTTTTGAAAACATTTACCATGTACACTTTCACTCACACCCACACACTTATAAACACCATGCACTTTGACTAACAACTAATATTTAACAGAGGGGTGATTAGTTTAAAATCTAGACCTGATGTATCAAAATGAATGTTTTTTTTTTGGAATCGGGATCAATTTGTATATATATGGTGTTTATTTCCTAACACAAAATTCCTTGTTGCCCAGTGTAATCGGAGATACATATCTCCAATAAGCTCCCAACACATCATAAATTTTTACTTTATACCTTCTACTCCATCGAAGAATTTATTTCTAATTTCCAGTAGTTTCTATAAATATAGTTTTTTCCACTTCGATTCTGCTATCTAAGGAGCCATCTGCCACTTGCTCTACTTGAGGGCCCAAACTGAGTTTGTTAGATCCGCCATTCACGTATTGCAATCTGTCTGTGAAACGTGTAACTTATTGTGTTCTGAATTTATTTTTGTTTGTATTTTGCAGTTGAGATTAGGAACTGTCTCAGCATTCACCTGGATGAATGTGGGAAGCCACATAAAAATGGACAGGATGACCTGTATGCGGGAACCAAGACTAGAACCTGATCCTATTGTACCTCGCTGATCCAGTGTGCAGCACCTTAATGCACTGAGCAACTGGCGAGTGTGTAAATGTAGTAGATATAATTAATGTACATTTATTCTGTGACAGTGCTCCTTTTGCTGTATACATGTATTTTGTTACCCAACTGTTTATTGGTGAATTGACAACATTCCACATCCAGCAGAGACAATCTTTTATATGGGAACCTATGGAAAATGAATGTATTATACTGAATTATAATTATCACACATTTTGAATCCAATATAGACCTCACTGAAAATATCCTCATTTTAGTTGGTTGAAGTAAAGTAACTTTGCTCGCCAATAATAAAGCCTTTTCCAGAGGAATTGCAGGTCTTCCATTCTCCCAAGAGGACATCTGCAAATTTAATTTTGGCACCAAATTTGGTTTAATTGGCTTACACTATATTTTCATTACTTGATATAAATCTTAGTATTGGTCTCAGTCCCTTTTTGAGTATTTCCACCAACAGTAACCTAGCCCCGCAGCAGTGGGCTTAGCGTGTTGGCCTTGAGTTTCAGGGAATGACCACTTCAGATCTGGCGCACACCATGAGCATTCATGACTAAGCATTGTAAATAATATAGGAAAGGGAAATTAACCCATCACATACCAATGTTCAAGCGGCTGCGATGAGAGAAAACACGGGAGGCAGACACACAAATATAATATTGCGGTATTAACCTTCTTCATGTAAAGAGAATGAGCAATTTGGTTCCGGATGTGTGTGCACACAGAACGCCACCCCATGACTGTCTAGGTAGTGGGAGAAATGGGGAACCTGTTGAGACGTCTATTGTCGATATAACAACAATATTTGAGATAATATATTGCAGGCGATGGTAAAATGAATATATATAACAAAACTGTGAGATCTCAACATTCACGTCTTGTTCACGAGGGACCAGCTACTTAGCACGTGAAGTATACGTCCAAACGGCATGATATTCAGCCAATGGGAGAAGCGGATTCCCCACTTTCAAAGCCGGGAATGCTTCTTGCTGGTAGCATCACCACGCCAGTTCGCGATGTGAAATTACGTAGGCCAGACCGTTTATAGATCAAAATTGCCATTTTTAGGCAAATTCTATCATCCTTACTTCCGCCTGTAATCCCCTGTTGCCATGAGAATGGTGGAGTTTCCTTTATCTGCCGGAAGAATGACGATGTCTTCATTCTACCGTAACTCTCTATGTGGTCTCCTCCCCACCGCCGATATATTCTACCTCTCGGGCTGAGCGTTCTGGACGATACGGCTGGATTCACGCCTAATTTATTCTGACGATTCCGCTGGCAGTTTACAGATGGCCTGCTTCACTTGACTGATTGGGAACACTTCTTGGTGTTGGTGCAAATTGTAAACCCCGTGAAAGAACAGCTTAGGTATCCGGGTCCAGTGCCATGCCTGTTAGATTGATGACAGTTGAGGCATGCGTAGAGAATTCCTTGACCAATTTTAGGTGGTAGGCCAGAAGAGACTTCGCGTTGCGAACCAACTCCTTCCTCGTAAAATGGATCCTATCGCGAACCAAGGTACGGCTTGCTCGACGAAAAATTCTGGTTGCTGATGCAGATTTTATGTGATGTTTAATTTCATCACTGTGACCTTGCACAGGATTGAGTAAATGCATACTTTTGACTTCGAGGCGACGAAAATACTATCTTTTGCGAGGGGCTTCCCTGCCCCACCTTCTGTGCACTGATTGGCCCCCGACGTACGTGACTGACGTCACCTGGTAACTGAAGGTCTTATGAGCGTGTACTCTTCCGAAATCCGATACTTCGCCGGAAGATGGAGCCAGAGACAGGCTTCGAAACGTCACCTCTTACTGACGCGCCATCCCGATGGAAAGCTCAAGAATATTGTAAGCAGCTCTAAATTAATTAAAAACTATTAGAGTTGATAAAAAGGTGATAAGCTAAGCAGAAAAATTCCTAAAAGTTAGAAAGTAAAAATGTTTGGGTAGGAAATGTATATCAAAAGAAGTAGGATTGAACATGGGAGTGCCAAAGGGTAGTGAATTGGGATCATTGTTATTCGTTGTTCAAATGAATGATTATGTTAATATGGTTTACTGTCAGAAGTTAGATTGCTTGTAGATGACATAATGTTATACATAAGATGAAAACGGTAGAAGACTGTAAATAGCTTCAAGGATCAACTAGATAAGCTAACTAACTGGGTGAGTCAATGGAGGATGAAGATAAATGGAAAGAAGATCCAGCTTACATTGATCAGCCAAAACATTATGACTGCCTACCTACTATCGATATAAACCAGTCCAGGTGATAGCAGCGTCACCTGACGAGGAATGACTGTTAGTCAGACACACGCACGGTGCATATAGTATCAGTGAGCATATTTAGAATGGGGAAGGCGCGATCTATCTCAGCTTGACCGTGAGCAGATTGTGATGGCCCAGAGGCTCGGCACGGGTATTTCGGAAACTGCACGACTTGTCGGTTGTTCAAGAACTGCTGTGGTAAGTATCTTCAACAAATGGCGAAACCAAGGTGAAACCACGTCCAAATGTAGAGGGTTTGGGTGGCCACCCCTCATTACAGATGTCTAACGTCGTAGAGTGCGCAGACTGTTGATACAGGACAGGTGGCGAATTCTGGCGGAACTAACATCAGACTTTAATGCTGGGCAGAGTACAAGTTTGTCTGAACATACAGTGCACCAAACACTCCTAACGATGCGTCTCCGCAGCCAACGACCCACGCATGTGCCAATATTATCACCACTAGATCTACAACTACGACCTAAACAGGCACCTCACCATCGTCACTGGACGCTTCCGCAGTGGCAGAGCGTTGCAAGGTGTGATGATGATCATCACGCCGATGGGAGGGTGCGAATCCGTCGTTATCCAACGGAATAGCTTCTTGACACCTTTATTGCGCGACGGAGATAAGCTGGTGGCGACTAAATTATGCTCTGTGGAACAATGGGTATCCATGACTCCAATTGATCTCGTGCAAGGCATTATGACGGTCAATAAGTATCGTACACTGGTTGCAGACCACGTACACCCCTTCATAACTATCATGTTTCCCAATTGGCAGTGGCATTTTTCAACAAGATAATGCGCGATGTCACAAGGCCAGGAGTGTGATGGAGTGGTTCGAAAAAACACATTGGTGAGTTGCAATTGTGCGGAACCCCTCGACTCTCCAGATATGAACCCGATCGAACAAACATGGGATGTGATTGAACGTGGCATCAGAGCTCATCGCCCCCCCCCCTTAACGGGAATTAGGTGACTCCCTCCAGTGACCTACCTAGGCCTCATTGCTTCCATGCCAAGACACGTCACCGCTGTTATCCGTGCCAACGGCGGACGTACCGGCTAAATGTAAAAACCTTGGCATAACATTTGATAACAGACTTAATTGGGCAAGACACATTGGACAGGTAGTAGGGAAAGTGTTCAAAATCCCTCACCTGTTGGAAAGAGTGACGAGGGGATCCATTAGAGAAGTAAGGGAATTGGGGTACGAAACTGGTCAGACCACTGCTGGAATTTGTAGGTGTAGTATTGGACCCACATTTTGGGTATCAAATACAGTTGGTGGGGGTGCAGAGACGGGCTCCTAGATTTGTCTTTGGAAATTACCGCAAAACTCAATCGGCAACTAGTATGATAAAGAAGATGGAGTGGTATTCATTGTAGGATAGAAGGAGGGTGGAGAGAGTTAAGGGAGTGTAGAAGGAATATATGTGCGGTGAAGCATGAAAAGACATTGGTGAGAAGATTTAGAGAGATGCGTAGAAGTTTAAAGATGACCATGACCACAAGCTGGCACTTGATTTCAGGTGTAAGGGTGTAGGAAAATTTTCTTTCGTGACAAGGGTGTAAGGGATCGGAATAAATTACCAAAACAAATGATGACTAATTTATCAAAAACATTGAAAGAATTTAAAGTAAATGTTAGTAGGTGGCAAAAGTAGGCTGGAAGAGGAAAAGAGAAAGACGGGCGATTACCATTGCAGCTTGTGCTTCATCGCAATTGTATTAATTATATATACTAGACGACCCGTGCGAAAATTTCGCGAATAAAATGCGATGAATAGTGAGGTTGAATGCATGTAATATAATAAAAAGTAGAACCGTACTTTTGTGGCAAATGTTTATTTTTTTTAGTTTAATAGGTACGCACCAAAATACATACAACATATTACGAAACAGTTAAGTAAATTTAAAACACTCTGTATTTTCCACAAACTGTCACTGACCTTAACAGAATACAACCAACCTGAACAAAATGCACACAGCATATATACATCTCTGTGATATGTGTTGCTGTGCGAATAAAATGTGTACATTGGAATTGTATAGCAAAACTAAAGTGTTTCCATAACAGAAAAAAATATCCGAAAAGCTACTTATTGAATAAAAAAAGTTTATTAACATCTCTGTGATATCTGCTGCTGCAATCTAGGGACTTGGCTCTGAACTTTCTCATACGCGCTACCACTTTTAGCACAAAATTCCGAAACATTCTTTCTTAATTTTTGATATTACCTAACTGGAGACCTTAATCTTTAAAACGATATGATATTTATCGATTACAGCTAGGTACTGAAGGAGATAAATGGCTGGTAATTATAATAAAAAAAACACGCTGTAGAAATAATATTGATACTTTTGCCCTTTAAGGGTCGAATTCCAAAAAATTTCTTTTATAAAATATAGTGTGACCAAAGCAGCCACCATGGTCTTTAAAATGATATCTCATTTATCGATTTCAGTTAGTTATCAACCAAGGTAAAAAAAAGTTATTGAAATTATGATATTTTTGCCCCTTAAGGGTTGAATGAATTTGGAGAAAGTTTTTTTTTTAAATATGATGTGACCAAAACGGATAATTTAATATTTACAACGATACCTCATTTATTAATTTCGGTAGTGTATCAAGGGAAATAAATAGCTGGTGACAGAAAAATGCGTTTAAGAAATATTGGAATTTGGTGCTAAAACCTCTAAGGTCAGAATTTTGAAAAATTTCTTTCTTAAAATGTGGATTAACGGAACCTAAGACCATACGAAGACCTCAATCATTAAAATGATACCTCCTTAATCATTTTGTTTAATTATCAAGGGAGATAAATGTCACGAGACACAAAAAAGGCATTTTAGAAATAGTGATATTTATGGCTTTTAAGAGTTCAATTCAGAAAAATTCAATTCAAAAATGTAATTTTACCACAACGGAAATCTTAATTTTTTTTAATGATACCACATTTACCTATTTCGGTTAGATATCAATGGAGATAAATAGCTCGTGACACAAAAATGCGCTGTAGAAAAATTTATACTTTTTCCCTTTAAGGGTTGATTTCCAAAAAACTTCATTCTTAAAATATTATGTCACATAACTGAGACAATACTCCTCATAATCCTACTTCATTTATCTATTTTGGTTAGATATCCAGGGGGATAAGTGGCTAGAGACACAAAAAACTCATTTTGAGAAAAATTGACATTTTTTTCCCTTTAAGGGCCGAATTACGAAAAATTCCTTTCTTAAAATATAATTTTACCACGGCGGAGACCTCAGTCTTTAATATGATTACTCATTTATATATATCGGTTAGATATCATCATCATCCTCAGCAATTTCCAGCCTCTGGCCTGGTCTGCTTTATGCACAAGCCTCTCCATTTACTTCTTTCATCCCACCACCTCTCTGTCACCACTTCGTTCCAGTCCTCTCCTCTCTTCCGTATACCCTCCTCCACTCCTTTCAGCCATCCATCTCTTGGTCTTCCTCTGGGTCGTTTACCATGCATCTTAGTTTCATGGATTTTTCTTGGGATTCTCTGAGCCTCCATTCTCTTGGCATTTCCATACCATCTCAGTCTGGTCCTCTCTACCCTTTCCTGTAGGGGTTCCTCTTTTATGGTGCGTCTAATCACTTCATTTCTTATTCTGTCCATTTTAGTGACTCCCATTCTACCTCTTAAAAACTTCATTTCACTTGCTTGTACTCTGCTGATGTCCCGCTTTTTCATTGTCCACGTTTCAGCAGCATAAGTTAAGATAGGCACATAGTACGTATGATAGATTACTCTCTTGCTTCTCTGTGGCACCTCTTTATTCCATATCAGGCTTCTAATGCTCCTTACGAACGCCTCTGCTTGTCTTCCTCTTTCACTTATCTCGCCATCATTTCCTCCACATTCCTCTAATACACTCCCCAAGTACTTGAACATGTTTACCTTCTTTAGTTGTTCTCCTGCCATCACAAATTCCTTGGGCTACCCTATTCTTTTT
Source organism: Vandiemenella viatica (assembly GCA_031002005.1). Taxonomy (NCBI): domain Eukaryota; kingdom Metazoa; phylum Arthropoda; class Insecta; order Orthoptera; family Morabidae; genus Vandiemenella; species Vandiemenella viatica. The sequence goes on along the minus strand of JARYHS010008075.1, from coordinate 95,850,154 downwards.
CCTGGTTGTTACCATGTACTCACATTTCTTTACATTAAATTTTAGGCCATATTCCTCCACACTGTCTATCTATACAGCCAACTGCCACTGCACTTCCTCTTCTTCACCTCTCCAGATCATCAGATCATCCGCAAAAGCCATCACCTTCATGTTTTCCTCTCCCATCCTCGCTGCCACCTTCTGCATTATTTCATCCATGATTACAATGAAGAGTAGTGGCGATAGGGCACTTCCTTGTTTTAGTCCATTCCTTTGTTCCAGACAATCTGATCTTCCTTCCCCTATTTTCACATAGCTCACACTTTCTTGGTATAGTTCCGTCACTCTCTTGATGGTTTCTTTGGGAACTCCTCTCTTCTCCAAGGCCTTCCATACCTTACTCCTGCGTACACAATCATATGCTTTCTCGATATCGAGGAATACCAACAGTAGTTCCTTTCCATACTCATAATGTTTTTCCTGCAGCTGTCTCATAGCAAATATCAGATCTACCGTCGATCTCCATGATCTCAAGCCATTCTGCTCTTCCCTTAGCTCTTTTTCCACCCTGTCACGTATTCTTTTTTCAATGATCTTCTCATACACTTTGGCATAGTGGCACATGAGTGTAATAGTTTTTAAACTCCTTCCTGCTCCCTTTTTTGAATATAGGTGCAATTATTCTTTTTTTCCAGTCTTCAGGAGTTGTACCCTGATTCCATACCTTTCTCATCAAAGGAGATAAATAGCTCGTGACACAGAAATGCGCTGTAGAACTATCCATACTTTTTCCCTTTGAGAGTTGAATTCCAAAAAACTTCTTTCTTAAAATATGTCACCAAAGCTGAGACATTATTCCTCATAATCTTACTCGATTTATCGATTTTGGTTAGATATCCATGGAGATAAATGGATCGAGGCACAATAAACGCATTTTAGAAAAACTGACATTTTTGTCCTTTAAGGGACGAATTACGAAAAATTCCTTTCTTAAAATAAAATGTTACCACGGCGGAGACCTTAGTCTTTAATATGATACCTCATTTATCTATATCAGTCAGGTATGAAGTGAGATAAATGGCTCGTGACATAAAAACGCATTGCAAAAATATTGATACTTTTGCCCTTTAAGGGTCGAATTCCAGAAAATTCTTGTCTTAGTATATGACGTCACAAAAGTGGAGATCTTAATCTTTAAAATGATACTTTATTAAACGATTTCAGATAGGTATCCAGGGAGATAAATGACCTGTAACACAGAAAGCAGGATTTTAGACATATTGACATTTTTGCCCTTTAAGGGTCAAATTCCGAAAACCTTCTTTCTTAAAATATGATGTGATCAAAGTGGAGACCATAAGCTTTAAAATGACACCTCATTCATTGATTTCGGTTAAGTATGAAGGAATATACAGGCTTGTGACACAAAAAATCTTATAGAAATAATATATATAATTATATTAAGAGTCTGATTAACATATAATTAACTTTTAATAGTTGACTTCCAGTTTTATAACTGTGTATTTGTAGGAATTCAACACATGGTTTCATATTTATTTTGTTATAATGCTACATGTCCAGATATTAATCATAACATAGATAATAAAATTAGTTAATAAGTTAGTGGTCCGCTGCATTATTTTTGACAATTTACTGGTCCTCGGGATGAAAAAGATTTAGAACGCTGCCATAGAAGATTTTTCAATGCTAGGAGGCAATACTGCTTCTAAGATCGAAGTTTTTCACGACGTTGTATATAAATAAATTCTTCTCGGGCTTAAGATGGTACACAGAGCACGAAAAATTTGTGACAAACATAGCCTTGCAGGTTAATTGAACGATCTCTCGAGAACGTTCTTAAATAATGGTTTTAATCTACATCTACTACATGTACATCTATACTCTGCAAATTACAAATACTTTGGGTGGCAGAGGATGCTAAGCACCAATCCTAATTCTGCGCATTCCAATCCCGAACAGATCGAGGAAAGAAGGAATACATAAATGAATCAGTACGGCATCTTATTTCTCTAATCTTATCCCTCCTGTCATTGCGACCTAAATAGGTTGGCGGAAGAAGTATTTCGTTGCACTCGAAACTGAAAGATTTTCGCATATTCTCCAGCAAATTCAATCGAAAACGACGTCGTCTGTCCGCCAAACAATCCCAGCCCAACCCACGAATCAGCTCTGTGACACTTACGTAAGGACTGTAACTAGCAGTCACGAATCGAGCGCCTCTTCTCTGTACTTTCTCTAATGTGTCAATCAATCCCTTGCGATACGGATCCCAAATTCCACAACAGTATTCCAAATGCGGACGCACTAGTGTTTTGTACGCTATTTCCTTTGTATGAGCATTACAACTTCTCAAAATACGTCCTATGAATCGTAGTTTGGAATTAGCTTTGCCTACAGCGGAAGTTATGTGCAAGTCCCATTTCATGTTGCTTTGTACTGTTACGCCCAGATAGTTCAGGGAATCCACAGTGTCAACAACTGAATTGTTAACTTTGTACTCCTGAGCAAGCGGGGTCTTTTTATTACTTATGTGCATTGCCTTGCACTTTTTACAGTTAAGTGTAAGCTGCCATTCACGGCACCGTTCCGAAATAACATCCAGATCGCGCTGAATTTCTAAGCAATCGTCGGAGCACCTAACTTCCCTATAAATAAGTGCATCATCAGCAAAAAATCGCATCCTGCAATTAACGTTGTCACCGAGATCGTCTATAAAAATTAAGAAAAGAAGTGGTCCTATTACACTTCCTTGAGGAACGCCCGAAGTAACATCTAGTTTAGAAGAGGCTTCGCCGTCTACAACGACATACTGTGACCAACCAGATAGAAATTCGCGTATCCATTCGCAAATCTGATCAGATATACCGTACGCTCGGATCTTCGCAAAGAGTCAGTTGTGTGGTACAGAGTCAAAAGATTTCTGAAAATCCAAGAAAATAGCATCAACTTGTGATCCTGCATCAATAACTTTCATTACATCGTGCGAAAATAGAGCCAGTTGCGTTTCACATGATCGGTTCTTCCGAAATCCGTGTTGGTTTGCTGTAAGTAACTCGTTTTCATCTAGAAACTTCATAACGTTAGAGCATATGACATGCTCCAGAATTCTACTGCAAACAGATGTTAGCGATATCGGTCGAAAATTCCTAGGATCTCTCCGATCTCCTACGCAATTTTCCAGTCAGAAGGTACTTTTCTTTCCTCTAAAGATTTACGAAATATATCTGACAGAAATGGTTCTATTTCTTCCGCGTATTCCGAAAATACTCTTACTGGTATACCATCGGGACCCGGCGCTTTCCCCCACTTCAGGAGTTTTAATTACTTTATGATACCTACACTATCAATTTGTACTGGATCCATCTCAAATTCAACACGCCGTGGAAAAACGGGAATGTTTTCCAAGTTTTCGTCAGTGAAGGAATTTTTAAATTCGGCGTTAAATACGGTAGCCTTGTCGCGGCTGTCATCAACTTCCCGACCGTCTTGTAGTAGAACTGGCATATTGTTGTCACAACCCCTTATTTTTTTTTTTTTTTTTTATTTTTTTATTTTTTTTTTTTACATAAGACAAAAATTTCTTTGGATTTTCAATGAGGCTCTTGGAAAGTGAGTTGAATCGAAAGTCATTAAAGGCCTCGCGCATCGCATTCTTGACCTGTCCTGTTGTCTCAGCTAGCTTTTCTGAATCACTCCTACACATCGTCCTTCTTGAGCGGGCATGAATCTTTCTTTGCTTTTTAAGTAACCTTTTAACTTCACGCATATATCACGGGGGATCGTTCCCGTTCCTGATTGTCCTTTTCGGTATATGTAAGTCCATACCTTCCCTGACTATATTTATGAATCGAAGCCAGATCTCTTCAACCGAGCCTCTTCCTTCTATAAAGATAATGTATTTATCCCTCAAAAACGTCCTTAAACTCTCCTTTGGGGCCTTTTCGAACCTGTAAACGACCCTTTCTTTTTTCTGTTTGCGCGCGACTGTTAATTTTACTGTAGCAATTACAGCTTTATGATCACTTATTCCCGTGGTGATAGAAATGTCCGTAAATAATTCAGGCCTATTTGTAACGAGAATATCTAAAATGTTTTCGTTATCGTTGACGCACCGCGTTGGTTCAGTGACGAGCTGCTCAAGATTAAGAACTGAAAAAAGGTCAAGAATAATCTCACAGGATATTTTATCCCTGCCACCAGTAACGTGGGCGTAATTACTCCAGTCAATATACGGCAAGTTGAAGTCGCCTCCTAGTATTATTCCATGATCCGGAAATTGACGAGCTATATTACTTACATTATTTCTTAAGGCATCAGCAAAACCTACATCTGTATCTGGTGGACGATAGAAAGACCGTATTACAAGTTTTGTCCTAGCTACTTTTAGTCTAATCCATAGGATTTCACAGACCGTATCAATATTTATTTCGTTACACGACAGGTGCTTACGAACAGCTATAAATACACCACCTCCATTTGAATGTAACATATCCTTACGGAAAACATTCATGCTATGGTTAAAAATTTCTGCTGAACTTATATCCGGTTTTAACCAGCTTTCAGTACCTAATACAATATCAGCTTCTGTGCTACTAATAACGCTTTCAAGCTCAGGCTGCTTATTACAAACACCTCTACAGTTTATAACGAGTACTTTTAACGGTCGAGATTGATTTTCGCTACTCCTAACATATGGTGCCGAATTTAATTGGGCTGCCCGTAACTGTAATCCCAGTTTCGGGTCTTCCTCCCTCAGCCTAAAAAATCCCCCAATGCACTCCACACCTGATCTATCCAAGGGAACCCTACACGACTCGACCCCAGGGCGAAGATCAAGGAATCTGCAGCCATGATTATTGCAGAAACGACGCAGTCTCTGGTTCAGCCCCTCGACTCGGCTCTGAACCAGAGGTCCACAGTCAGTCTTATCGACAATGCTGCAGATGGTTAGCTCAGCCGAAATCTTGCGGTCATCAACCACAGAGCTCACCGTATGAGCAATCCGCCGGAAGGAAGAGAGGATACCCTACGACCCAAGGCGTCAAGCATCATTGGTGCCGATATGAGCTACAATCCACAGCTGGCTACACCTCGTCCGCTCAATGGCATCCAGATGGCCTGTTCCAAATCATGGATCAGACCTCCCGGAATGCACAATGAATGGACATTGGACTTCATCCCAGACCTGTTCGCCATGTGCCTAAGGGCTCAATGAAACGCCTAAAGTTGGAGCTACCTATCACCAGAATCCCCTTCTGTGATCGCCCAGACCTAGCGGGCGGGGGGGCTGGCAACTCGCTGATTGACGATTGTGGATATGAATCAGATCCAGACAACACATCAAACCTATTGGACAGTGGTACAGGCTTGCCCTCCTGGGATTCAGACCTGTACGCCTGCCCCCACATGCGGCGTCGACGTCCGGAAACCACGCGCCAGACACCATCAGGTGACTGCCGCACAGGCTCCGACTGCAGGTACGACGTTTGGTAGGGGAGAACCTGTGAGAACACTAGCTTCGTCAGGGTCACCCCTTCCACATCTGCTGCAGTCACCTACGGCAGCTTCCAGCATCGTAACTTTCGTTAACAAAGCTGCAAGCTGAGCGCGAAGATCAGCCACCTCAGCCCGAGTCTGCACACAGCAGTCACAGTCCCTACACATATTACTTTGAAAGCAAAAACTACGGAGAGGATGAAAGTTGAACTAACCGAGTGATCCAAATAACTGTTCACAACTTACTACCAACCGCTAGGCACGAACTAAAAAGAACCTACTGAGGAGATGAATTTAGACCAGACGACTGCACTTAGTAGTTAATAGGTCGTACTGATAAACGGTGTTAGCCAACCAATGTACTAAACAAAAAACAAATAAGCTCTATATGCTACCCTATAGAAAAAGAAAATAAATACCATCACGATTAGAGCACGCTGCTATAATTCAATTACCGCAAATAAATCAAACGCTATCACAACACTTTAAATTAGGTAAACAGATGGCGACACTCGTCACGACGGTTGCTGGGGACCAACTAGCTACTGCTCAGCGACGACAGAGGATATTCAAAGATAAAATATACCTACAACACTTTAAAATAAAATACTCAGAAAAGGTGGCACTTGACTCGACGGTTGCTGGAAGTCTACTAGCAGCTCCTCTGCGGCAACAGAAGCTATTCAAAGAAAAAATCTACCTACAACACTTTAAAATAAAATACTCAGAAAACGCGGCACTTGACTCGACGGTTGCTGGAACTTAGGGGCAGATTAGTCGCGCGTTTAAACAGAAGGAAAAACGACAGAAAGATATTTTTTTTTTTTTTTTTTTTTTTTTTGGGTAACTGCTTTACGTCTCTTTTTAACATCGAGGTCTTTAGAGACGGGAAAGGATGGGGGGCAAGGAATGGGAAGGAATTCGGCCATGGCCTTTTGAAGGAAGCATCCCGGCATTTTCCTGGAGTGATTTGGGGAAACCATGGAAAACCCAAATCTGGATGCCCGGACGGGGATTCGAACCGCCGTCCTCCCGAATGCGAGGCGAGAACGCTAACCGTTACACCGCCCCGCTCGGTACAGAAAGATTATATTGATACCAAGGGCCTTGCCTTTCTGCCGTTTTTGGGTGCCCTAAGTTCCAAAATAGGTAGACTGCTGACACATCACTGAGTCAAGACGATTTTAAGATAACCCACTAAAATTAAAAACTTGGTAGGCAGCATTAAAGATGACCTAGGTTTACGAACCCCTTGTGTATATTATATACCATGTGTATGTGGCCGTGGTTACATCGGAAAAACGCAGCGGTGTATTGTGCAGCGATGTGTTGAAATGTATGTCTTGGGCAAGAAGAGAAATCTGCGGTGGCCGAACACAGTGTGCAGGAAGGTCATACATTTGATTTTGGAAAAACTACAATTTTAGCCCAGTTCAAAGATTTTTGGGTCAGCGTTATTAAAGAAGCTGTAGGAATCAGAACAACTGTTTTATTAGTTAAAAGGGACACTGGTTATCAACTCAGTGCGGCCTGGAACACGGCTATTAAAATGCTGAAACAGTTTAGCCTCGGTAACGAGCAGAAGAGTGGATGACATTATCACGCTGTGTTGGTTTTTGTCTTCCACTGTTTCCGGGGCAGCGGGTAAAGAAACTGACAATGACTGACATTTGGTTGAAAATGAGGGCTGAGATAGACGCCTTCGAAACGTCCCACAAGTGAGACGTCTTAACGCGGCTGGAAATCCGAGAAGAGTTTATTTAAACACTGTTTCTATTTCACAGTTCCTTTGAAGGAGAAATATATATCTTTATGGATGCATGTAACAGAAAACGATTCTCAAGCGAAATATGTTCCACTGTCGTCGTGGTCATTCGAAGGAAGCGCCGGATTATTAAAGTATAGGTTTTTAGGCAAACAAAATTTTTATATCGCTTTGTTTTTAAAAATAGTTATTTGTATTTTATAAATACAAAGTAAAGATTTTGTAGGATAACTGAATTTATTATATTTTTAATCAGTTAAAGGAATTTTAAAATTTATATTATTATTAAGATTAATTTAATGCTGGCACACTACAATTAAACCAAATATTTAATTTTCATGATTTTTATATTACTTTGATTTTTTTATTTCAGATGAATTTATTTTTTATTATTTTTATTTAATTAAAAAAATGATAACTCTAAAGGGACCTTTAAAAATCAGGGGCTCCAGGCTACTGCCTTAATTTAATTAATTTAATTTAATTTAATTGCAATGGAGCACACGCTCCGGTGGCAATTTCCCTACACACCCAACTTCCCCCTATCCTACACTCACCTACATTTGCCCTCTACAAATTTTAACTTTAAATTCTTTTAACGTTTTCGGTAGGTTATTCATCATTCCCCTTGCTGCACAAACTGGTTTGATCACTGTGTGACACTCCACCACAAACAATTAATATATCAGCAATGACACTTTGTTACTTTGCTGCCGATTGAGCATGCTCAGTATGATATTTACATGATATTAATGAAAAAGGAAGTGAGGGGTTATTTTTCTGTTAGTTTTAATGTATATGTGTGCAAAGGACCATTAAAATCAAATTAAATCTGTAGGTATGTATTAAGAACGTTTACAAAAATAACGATGGTTGGGGGAGAGGGATAGGGTTTCAGAAAAACAAATGTAGACACTATTTTTCTATAGAATACATGTGCAAAGTTCTGCCGATATTGGATAAAACTGTGGGTATGTGTAAAGAACATTGACAAAAATTAAGGGGTTGGCAAGAGGATGAGGGGTTAGGTTTTCGCAAATGAAATGTAGACAGTATTTTTCTGTTTGTTTTAAAGTAATGCAATTGGATGAAATCTGTGGGTATGTATTAAGAATGTTTACAAAAATTAAGAGGGGGCAGAGGGGTAGGGATTTCGCAAATCAAATGTACACAGTATTTTTCTGTTTGTTTTAAAGTATATGTGTGAAAGTTCCGTGAATATCGAACAAAAATTGTGGGTACGTATAAAAAACATTGGCAAAAAATATACGGATGGAAAGGGGCAGAGGGGTTGGGTTACTGAAAACCAAATGTTGACAGTATTTTTTATTTATTTTAAAGTATACTTGTGCAAAGTTCCATCAAAATCAGATAATAAAAATGTGGCTTTGTATAAAATTAAGGGTTGTACAGGGGAAGAAAGGATGATTTTTTTTTTTGTCAGAAACCTTCACAGATGTGCACATAATAATTCACCCTCATAATTGGATGAATGGAATAGGAACGCATAGAAGAGAAACATAAAAACAAACATACATTCATTTTTATATATAAAATAAATAACAAAGGATATGAAAAATGACTCATTGCTCACCAAAGTTGAAGGCTGCGACAACTGAAAAACATACGAGACGAACAAAAACATATACAATATTTCATTTTTACACCATATTGATGTAAAAGAGACCAGGTAATATAGTACAGGAGGTGTGCCCACACTGAAGTTTACCACATGGTTTTTTTTTTCCCCACTCGTTTTGGTGAGTGTTTAGTCATTTTTCCCATTCTTTCTTATTTATCAGTATGGTAGTATGATGTGGATATGTTTCTGAATAATACCTGTAGGCCTATGACAGGTTGCCTAAAGCCTACCACATCTGAAAGTCTTTATCAGCTATTGAGGATTGCTGTACCCCCACCCCCTCCCCCCAACCACACACAGTATCTGAATAGAAGTGACTGTGAACAAGTAAAGGTACTAAGTAGAAACGGAAAGTGTCCGTCCAGTGCATGCATAATGCAATGCCAGCTCCAAGATTCAAGTGAAGAAAATGTTTTCTGCCTACTAATTGTAGAGGACTCGTGATCTCTAGTAGACACAACTTTTGCTGCCACAATAACATAGCATACTACAGGGAAAAAAATTAATCAAAAATAGTAGCTTGTGAAGTGCCCTTGAACGATTTTCCCCTTTTAGGAAAATATAAATCAAAATAAAATTATATACCACCAATTAAAGCAAGATAGGCTACAAATTCTATTAGTTGAATATATTCATGATATTTTATGCCATCAGCTAAATAATCCTAACCTACTAAGATTTCAATCACTTTTACAAACACCAAATGTAAGTGCAAATAGTACTCAGAGTAGCCTCTGAATGTAAACTGTTAAAACTGCAGCAAAAGTGTAACTGCATGGTTCCTAGGAATCAAGAGGGTAGCAGTTTCTAACAAACTTAGAGTCAACACAATCGAAAAACAAAAGAATATAAATTATACACAGTCTAACGTAGTGTTATAATTCGTCAAAATGTAAATTTATAGAGAGCCTATTCAGTTCAAGCATGCATGGTTAATTTCCATCACACTGTAAGCATGCAACATACCTACCATTTCATTCTTACCTTTGAAGTATGCCGCAGTTAGGCCTGTAACTACTCTATTTGGCAAAATACGTACAACCCTATTGAACATAACTACAAGCAACTATAACGGGATAACATAAACGTCTGGAATCGAAACAATTGCAGCGAAAACTTCACCTCTAACAAAATGCTTACGGTACCTACACAGAGTATGCAAACCCGTTGGGGCTAAAAAAAAAACGTAATTTGTCTCCAGATAAGAAAAATTAATTCAACGCTATGTCTTTGGCAAGTACAAACAAGCACATCGAGCAGAAACAAAATAAAGGCTTCGCACGTTCGCAGGGTCTACAAGCTCTGTTAGTCTGTTTGTAACCTTGACACTCCTATTCCAGGCACTCTCTCGGCTCTCCACACATAAACACTATCTGCAAAAGCATCCTTACCTATTACAAACTGATTACGACCAATTAATTTTAATATTGCCTCAGCATGCCTCAATCAGGTTGACTATTTAAATTTTCTAAGACAAAAGAAAGTCAAGCTCTGACATCAACAAAACAACAGATGTAAAGATTAATTATATTAGATCAAATAATTAAATCGCTGTGTGAATGATTCTAGAGCATTTCACTGAAATCATTTGAACTAACCCAATTCACAACGACCTTGGTTTATAACTGATAACGTATTATGAAACACAAACGTATGATCCGTGACTTATAAAGCATTTCTGTTTTCATCTATTTTTGTTTATTTACTATTATTCGTGTTCCATAGATCCTATCAGAGACAGGATCTGATCGTGCCTATTGGGTCAATTCGTCCGTGTTTGGCTAATCAGTCAATGTTTACCGAGTGGTCAATTTTAAAGCATTTATAATTGATTAATTTCAAAATCATTTTTTAATACGGCATTATTAGCCAGATTTAATATTTTATAAATTTTCCTGTCCAGAACCATATTGCAAACGAAAATAAAAATTTAAAATGAGATAATTTTGCTTGGCTATTACATAAAGAGTTGTTGTGTCTCTGCTGACAATATTTTTCGATGCTCTTTCATAAAGGAAATGGGTTATCCGCTGAACGAAGTTTGTTCCATTCAATATCATACAACTGTCTATAACGAAAATGTTAGTAACCATGTTACCAGCTGAAAATATTAAAATTAATATTCGGTGATTAGCAGCACCTACTAACTTTGATTTGATTAATAATTAAAACCATTCCATATTGGAGCCCAATAATACAGGATAATTACGGTATAGAGAGCCTGGCAGATATTCGTAGGTCTATACAACCGAAATAAAACTAGTGATGTCGTATTAATCTTCATGATTCAGTGTTGCTCAGTGTGCTAATGCAATGCACACTGCATCGGAGAGGTATATCGGGACGGGAACGAGTCCAACGGTGTGCCAACCGTCCTGACTGCGGTTTTTAGGCGGTTTTCCGCAGCCATTAAGGCAAATAAAGTAAACACTTCATAAAACAACAGATACCCTTATCGCACACAGAACTTAGTTACACATTTTGCAGACAGATGGCAACTCTATTCTTCCTACATTAATGCATAGTACGACTCGGCACCAGATATAAAATGCTTGTTGCCAGAACGGTATGTGGCCGTAAAACTAACTCAAAATCTGACTATACATATGATAAGGTAGCCAACCCATAATGTTGGGATGGAGGTGAAGAAAGAGAATAAATTTGAGATCTTTACTCAAGTGTTAATTGTTGGTGCTTTTCTTTATGGACTAACACTGTTTTACAATAAAGTTGTAAGTATGTACTACGTTCAGTGTTCAGGTATATGAAAATTTCGTATTATGATGTATGTAACCCTCTCCTCCCGCTTTACATACTGAGTTTATGTTTTTCACTTGCATAGTTGTTTATGCGGTGGCTGATCGTCCGCACACGTTGCTCCTAATTATGGGTGGCGGACGCGGTAGGATTTGTCTTGTTTTCTGTCTATTACGAGCTGCTACTGCCAGACTTAGCTGCTCCTCAAAAAGTGCAACGGCCGCCGAGGTGGTTTTGCGCCAGAGAGAGCGGCTTTCTGCAAGTCAGACCCAGGTGTTCAGATCTTTTTCGTGCTCTTCAAGATATTTTTAAGCTTAAGAGGGGCACTACAAGGTCTTTTTCCAGAGCTCAGATCACGTTATAAAATTGATGAGTGAGTCTGCTGTTACTCATTAGCTGAAATTGTCTAATCCATCTGAGTTGGTGACTGATGATGACAGGTGCAATGCTGTACATTTGTGTCCTCTCTAATACTGTAAAGTTGGACATAAGATCGTCCCATTTGATGTTCAGTGTGGAATGAAGTTTTTGCTCGTAAAAGCGCTCCATTTTCTTAATATAATGGCGGTAATCCGTGTCCCCCATCCGTACATTAACGTGCTCAATACAACGGCACATATACAGTAAAACCGCAGTGAAATGCAACTGGAGTAGTTTCCCGTTGCCTTCAGCAGTGTGTTCCTGGCTGCTGATGTGTGGGTTTAGTGTATTATTTTTTGGAAAGACATGAAGAAACCTGATGTCATTTCCTTTAAGCTTAATTTTCGAGAAACAATATGGGTTCTTCAAGTTTAATGTCTCCAATCTACCACTAACAGCGTCGTAATGAGACTTTCACACATTTAGAATTGCTGTGTTGCGAGATTTTTCAACTCTGAGCACCTTTCACTTCAAGAAATCAGTAAACCATCGAAAAAATTTAGTTTTGTCACTACCTGAGCAAATTACTTCGGCAAACACTGCTTAATAGAGATACAAAAACCACTAATAATTATGGGGGTTGAGTCTTGTTTAAAAGATGTACTACACAATGAGGTTTATCCCAATGAGTATACTGTAGATATTGAGGACCAATTAGTGGAGGGGTTTTCATAATAGTTAACAAAGTCTGCTACATTTCACTGGTGTTTATAGATAATTACCATGAGTTACGGGGTAACAAAAAAGCAAAAATCAGGGCGTTGGCTGCATACTGTGGTGGAAGAAGAATAATGAAGATGAGGATCTTGGGAAGAAACTAAATTCATACTCGGAGTTCAGAAAAGAGAATAGAATGGTCATTCTAGGTCTGGATTAAAATTTAAGGGTGTAAACTGAGTAGGAAATAAGATTAATAACACAAGAGAACAGAGATTTGCAAGAGTGTAGGATAGGGGGAAGTTGGGTGTATAGGGAAATAGCCACCGGAGCGTGTGCTCCATTGCAATTAAATTAAAAAGTGGTAGAGCAGAATACAAGGGAAGAAACATGTTACATATGTTTCTAACAGAACCCTGGATAACCTTGTGAGGTGTCAAGGGACTGAAGGAATAAGTGATCATGAAGAAGTGCTAGTGCATATTAGAGGAATCATTAAAACTGAAGGGATTAATAGCTATAATTATAAAAAGGGACAGATTTCTAAATTGAAGAAATATTTCAAGGAAAGTTTCGGCAGATAGAAAGATAGCTCAATTACAGTGGAGTTAAAATGGGAAGAAATCAAGAAGATAATAAAAAGAGTGAAGAAATATATACAGTATTCCAAAACAGAAAACAAAGAGAAGTACGGTACAGAACCAACTTACTATAATAGAGAGGTTAGGTGTTTAAAGAGGTTGGTGAGAACATAACAGAGTTAAAGAGACAGCAAAACAGTAGGAAATTCTTGAAACAACCGAAGAAGGTGGCTAAAGATTGGTTTATGAAGCATATTATTAGTGCACTGGGACCGCGCACAGATGCATCTAGAAATTTGTGTGACTATCTTAGAAAGCTGAGGGAAAGGTAGCTTGTTGGGACCATGGAGGAAGGAAATACATGGAGGAGAAGTGACGTTAAATCTGTTACGCTGGCTCTAAACTCTCGCGCATGCGCGGTGGCGGCAGCGGCCATATTGCGAACCCATACAAATGCAAAGCTCACATTGTGTTTGATGCTGTGATTATTTCATTTTGTAATGTGTCTAAGTTTTTTTATAAAGCCATCTTGTGTTGTATACAGTTGTACAAATAGGAAAGACAGAAAAGTACCTAGAATATCGTTTCATAAGTTAGTTGCATTAAAATTATTATTCTTGAAGTATCCTGTAGGAACTGCAAACTTTAGTGCCTGTTTATAAATATTTAGTCATAGCTCTCAATGGGATGACTTTGTTGTCAAATTTTTGTTGGTGTAGTGTAGAAAATCAGCATACCTTGCTATTTTGCACATAATAGACTAGCATTACTTTTTAACGAGTGTTGAAAATGAGATTTAAAGGAGTGATATTTACATCACGATTCAGTGAATTTAGTATTGCGCTTTCTTTCGTCACGTTGTAGTTAATACTGACAGTGTATGATGAAATTAAATGTGTTAAATTATGCTATGCAATCAAGGAATCTTGATGAAGCAAACGATGGTGTTACCGCAAATACAGTTTGCGATTCAAATACGCGTGTGTGGGTGTGTCTACATAGTTTGATTCTGTAGCGGCAATTTAATGGAGATTGTGGTTAGGTCTAAATACAGTCTGTACCAGAATGGTTATGGTGTTCCATAAGGGACAAAGAATTTATCTATTACTGTTAGTAGTTACATGAGAACAAAGATAGTAATATAACATGTATCGCGATATAAACTACTTCCAAGTATTCCCAATTAAGCTTACGATGTATGGTAACAAGGTAACTATTTTTATTCTGGTCTAGGCCGCATTTCAACCTAACCACAAGTGGTAGTAAAAAAACTGAAATATCCATTATGCATGTCCACCAGAATTAATGTTTGTTCCAGGCCACATCCCAAACCGATCCCCTCAATTTGGAGACAGTATATCCCGAAACCTAAGCACGATATCAAAAACTTTTATTCTTTATTTTCGATTTTTCTCGTCGTGTTACAAAATAATCCATAATCAAATTTGAGTTTTTGCGAAATTTTTCTTCTGCATTTCAACTCAAGACACCTCACTTTTGAGACTATATTTCGAGAACTAGGCTTATTATTTATTATTTATTTTTTATTCGTCTCGTCTTTTTAAATAAGAATCCATCATCAAATTTGACTTTAACCTATTTTTTATTCTGAATTTCAACCAAAAACATCTCCCATTTGAGAATATCTCGAAAACTAAGCAGAATATCAAAAAAATTTATTCTTGATTTTTTATTTGTCTCATCGAGTTACATAATAATCCATCACCAGATTGCGGCGTTATATTTATCCTAGAGTTCCCTTGAGGTTTTTCTACATATACCCCGTGTCTGTATGGGTGCGGCCAAGCGCCCCCACTCCTCCTCCGCCCGGCGTCACTTCAATGTGTGGTGAAGGTCTCTTGCGTCGTCTCCATATATTTCTTTCCTCCATGGTTGGGACGGTTATAGAAAAAGATGGATAGGAAGTTAGGATTTGGAAAATGCAGAGGTTTTACATAACTGATTTTGTGAGACCATTAGGGACAATTATTCAGATAGATAGATAGATAGATAGATAGATAGATAGATAGATATGTTCACTTTGATCCCATGTGAGAATAATCTCGGGGATGTGGAACAGTACATACACTTATTAGTAATGGGAATATAAATAGGAGAATGAGCTTATCCACACGGCTAGAAATGAAGTTCATCCTTCGGATATCATGTACTAACTAAGAAAGTTGAAAAAGTATAAAGGGTCTGGTGTAGATAAAATTATTATGGATTTCTTAAAGATAACAGGATGTCATATTTTATCTTGTTTTGAAACTTTATTTAAACTGAATACTTGCTCCTTACCAGAGGACTTAGAAACTACGATAGTAGTAATGGTATATAAAGGAGGGCTGTCATATAAGTTAGAAAATTACAGACTGATCAGTTTGACATCAGTCGTACGTAAATTGATGAAGAGATTACTATGCAATCAAATCAGAAGTGTATATGAGAGACGTAAGTGGTTTTAAAGTTGACATCATGGTTTAAACAAGGATTTTCATGTGAATATCGGTTAGTAGGCTATATGCAAGGTATTTTGGATGAAATAGACATGGAAGGACAAGCAGATAGTGTAGGACTTTCAATAGGTTTTGACAGGGTAAGCCATAGAATGGTGGTAAATAAGGTTAACACAATTTGGGTGGATGAAGAAGTTATTTCCTGTGTCGAATTCTTGGAAGGTAGAAAGCAAAAAGTTAGGGTAGGAATTGCAGTATCAAAAGAAGTGGTTGTAAAAATGGGAGTACCACAGCGTAGTATATTGACAACACTTCTATTCATTATTCTAATGAATGATTGTATCAATAGTTTACTATCAGAAGCTGGGTTGCTTGCAGATGACATAATGGAATAGTTCCCGGGTGACCGACCTTGGTGCGGCAACTTTCAATTTCTGTTCAATATGCAAGATTTTGAGTAAAGTTTGATTAAAGTAAATATTTTTCATGAAGGTTTTGTAGGGATTATAAGGTACATTATTCCTTGCTCTAACCAAAGAGAACATTAAGTAACATCAGTAGGCTTACTGATACCTTAAATTTCTACAAGATGAGGTTAGAGACGTTTCTAAGATAAAAAATAAAATAATTACAAGGTTCTTTTTTCTTTTAAATCGTGCTATATAGTTAAAAGCTAAACGTTATTACATATGAAATTTCATCAAAATCGCTAGAGCCATTTCAGAGATCGTCTGGTTTACCACCTCGTAAATTGCTTTTAAAGAAAAATGCTATTATTATGTTAAATGCAAATTTTAATGCTAATCAGTGATTAATTAATGGTGCAAGATTTGTGGTATTCATTTGGACGAGTACATCATCAGTGCTAAATTCATTCACTCTGATGAAATTATGCTCATTCCTCGCATTAACCTCATATTTTCCGATCAAGCGTGAGTTTTCAAATGATAAGAAAACTGTTCCCAATAGATGTAAACTTTGATATGAACGTTAATAAAGCACAAGGTCTTACGCTTCAAAACGCAGGATAGTATTGATCAGAACCTGTTTTTTCGTATGGACACCCATACGAGGCTTTTTCAAGAGTTTGTCAGCTCAACGCGCCTTATCATTTAACGTAGTACCAGCCCTTCTCTTGGTACTTGGTGTCAGAGCAATCAGTGAAAGCTAACCAGAATAACGGCAGCCAAGAGAACGAGTGGAGATCCTGGATGACGAGAATTCCTGGCAAGTAAGTAAACTTTAAAATAATACCTCCGGCCTCCATTCTGCCAAAAGTGAGACGTCACAAAACTGGTGATCAGAAGCTGGAGTCGAACTAAGGAATCGGCGACCGGAAGAAATAGGTGAGCAATTCCACTTGCCCACGGAACCGTCAAGAAATTTATAAGGGCATACAGAGTGGCAAAATTATTGAGAGTATTTAATCATAAGAAAGGCCGGGAAGGTAACTAGTCAAGGGCTGGCAGATGGGAATATCGGGCGGAATTTATTCGTGGGTGTCTCCACGCAGCTCAGCTCTGTAGCAGCTCTGACGGCGGCCGGGAACAACGCTCCACCCCAGCAGCAGCGCGCGGCGGAACCACAGCTTCGCCTGCCTGGCTGCAGCAGCTATACAGCCCAGTTGGAGAAAGGGCTTCTCACGCTTATGGGCGATTTGGTCCCACTAATGTTGGCTTACTGGTAATTGCGGGAATGATATTGAGGAGCGCTGGCGTCGGCGATCCTTCTTCACGCAGTTATCCTGTTCCCCGCCAGATGGCAGTGTGCGTAAGTTTGTTGTCTGTGTTTATTTGATGCTGCATACAAAGGACTTTTTTCTCTGCTGAAGTGTAGCTGAGGTGTTTAATTTTGGCTTCTGTAGAAGACAAAATCTGGTGGTGTTCTGGGTTTTATCGCCTTGAATTCTTTGTGAAACAATACTCTACTATTTCTACGTAAGTATAAATCGTTTGATTATTTTTGCGTTCTTGTGTAAGAATTAATAATGCGTCCTAAGAATTCATGACTTATCTTTACAGAATGCCTTCCCTGTGGTATCAGTGTTAGGAGTGAGCGATGCGAATCCGATGGAATTTCTTTTCAAGTGTTTTCTGTGAAAAGACCTGAGGTTTGCGAGATGTGGAAGCAATTGTGGGGTATTAGTGGAGATGTGACCAAAAAATTCCTTTGCTGTCTCCACTTCGAAAAGAGCAGTTTCATGAACCCCAAAAGTAAATATCTGATGCCCTATGCCGTTCCATCGAAAGGTGAGTGATGAGTACATATGTTTAATGCCTTTCGATTTATTTGTTTGAAGGTTTATTAACAATACATATATCAGCTGATGACGTTGATAATATCTTATTCTCGTATTTTAGTAAATATTTTTCTATACCGGTACTTTTGTCCATTGTAGTTTTTGAACCCCTGTTCTTGCGTGTGTAAATTGTAATTGTGATTCCTAACCTAATTTATTTTCCCTTTTGTATTTGTATAAAAAGTTGATGAAGTTGTTTTGCGATTTTTCTATCAAAATGTTATTGGTGCAGTTGCTAAAGTAATGAATAATCAAATAACCATTTGTTGTTCTTTTTTAGGTGCACCAGATGTTGGGTTGTAGCCAGAAGTTGGAGATTTTCCTCGCCCTCTTGTAGCTGAATTTGCAACATCAGGTATCCACCTCATTTAAATTTCTTACAAATAATTTCAATTATTAATGACATTATTTGTGACATTATTTATATCATTCATATCATCAGTTCTAAAGCCAGTTATTCTTGTGTGTAAATTGTTCTGTGATTCACTACCTAAATTATGTACCATTTTTGTTATAAAAAGTTGACAAACTTGTTTTGGGACACAAATCTTTCAATCAAGATGTTATTGGTGCAGTAGTGAAAGTAATGAGAAATCTTTTGAGAGAGTGTTCTCATCAGGATTTTATTCTGAATCATTTGATTAAGCAAGTTTCGGGGAAGATTTCTTTGAATGGCATTGGTTGTGAGGAGCAGTCCAAGTCTTTGCATGCAGACCTGCTGAAATTTGAGTGTAGATTTGCAATTTATCATTTCTGCAAGCAAACACTCAAGAGAAGTTGCTTCCAAGAAACTGCGAAAGGCTGTCTGTAGGTGAGCACTTTTATTTTATTTTGAAAGCAATTTCATTTAATAGGTTGGAGAGATAGGTAGTAGGTACCCAAACAGAAGCATAGGTGTTTAGTCTTATTTCAAAGTGGGGAGAAATAGTGTTTTAAAGGCATAAATTTTAAATATCTTGACTTATGATTTGATAATTAACTGTTGGAGAGGTTTTTTTCCTGCTGTTGCTACAGAGGGTACTGAAGTGATGTGCAAGAGATTTTGTAAACCAAAGCCTGATTGTTGTCAGCATAGGAATTACAATATGAATAACAAAAAAAACTAGCACATTACACAATTTGTGACTTATATACATTGGTGGGTTGCAAGACAGGCTCAGAGGGAGATTGCTGCATTTAAAACTTATAATGCTCATTGTGGATGGATGAATAGTGTTGGAATAATTGATAATAGTATGTCGAAGGGAACAGATGATCATGACTTATCAAGCAATTGATTTAAGGGAGTCAGAATTATGGAGCAAAATTTTGAGTGTATTACCTGATACAGTTACAGAATTTGAAGTAATAAGTCACATATTGTGAACTTAATTATATACAAGATTGCCGTTAATACTTTGCAGTTACGTTATTGGTAACATAGTGGGTATGGTTTTCATTATCATATACTGCAGTAGATGGTAGCCCATTAATACTCTTGAATCATTCATCTTTGAGGTCGTTCTTGTAAGGATTTTGTTATGTTTTTAAATTGATTTGTTTGTGAATTTACCAGACTTGCGATTGCAAGTGTACAATGCAGCCAAACATCAGTTGCTGAAAAAGTTGATTGTTGAATCCACCTATTTACAAACTAAAAAATCCTTCACTCCAAACCTGCAGTGTTATAACTGTTACATTAATGGTAGTATCTAAGCCAGCTACCCTCATTTCCACTTCTGTCTATTGCAGAGGTTTTTCTTTTTCTTCCAAGGGTAGCACCTTTGCACATTTTTGCCAATACACTTCAATCTTCTATCAAAAAGTTTCATGTATCTATTTCCAATGAGCCCATGTTAACAGGCTTATGCCAGGACACATATAATACCTGACCCCCTAATTAAGTAACCCTTAGTTTTACCAACTTTAATGCATGTGCAGAGGTGAGCAGTAGTAAAAGGATGGCCACCATGCTTGAGGATGCGTGTTTGGGGGCCTCCTCATTAGTATAAATATATTTTACTTTTACAGCATCTTATGACTAAATGTTAATGTATTCTTATGGAATATCAGGGACAACATAAGGAATCCTTTATTTACATTTTGTACTTTTTTTGACATTATGAGCCAAATCTAAAATTTAATGTGTGTAAAATAACCTATATAATTTTTGTATTGTTTGTGTGTTTCAACTTAATAAATAATAAAGTTTAGTATTGAGTACTTTTGTCATTTCATTTTCCTTTTATTCCTTTTCCTATTTTTGCATTGTGGCTTCATTATAAAAGATTAGGGAAAAATATAATGGATGGCTGTCTAAAAAATAGAACTTTCCTTTAGTAGCTTTCAGTTTTAATGAAATTTAAAATTACAGTTTTTAAATATTATCACCTGCAATTAACCTGAAAACAAAAATGGTAACAACTACAAGCTTAAATTATGTTGAATTAGAAAAACAAAAATGTAAGAAAAGAAATTTAGAAAGCTAGAAAGGAAGAGGTATAAATATAAACAAATTAAAATTCCGGGGTTGTAGGAAACGTCACAGCAAATTCAAATCCCCCGGCAGTGTACTTGCGGGAACTGATTGTAGAGGCGCTAACGTCTGTCTACAGCTATATTATCTCTGGAGTCCGGCGCTAACTTCGCCGTCTCCTTGTATTGTCTCTGAGTTGGAGTTAGTCTTTCGTCCGAGCAGGGTCATGCCTCGCTGCGCCACCGCGGCACGTTCCTCCGACTCGTCACTACGTCGCCCCGGCGCAACAATCGGTGAGTAAAGTTCGTCCTTTACTTCATGTCAAAAGCTAAAACTACTAACCAACCTTCAATATCCGTCAAGGAGGCGGTAGAAAATTCAAATCAAATGGTTAAAAAAGCGAATTTTGATTAGAAAATTGGAAGGGCAGGATATCGTCACGTCCAATATGATGAAAATTGCAAGGCTTCTGTCACTTTTGAAGGACTTCGTGAAGAACTGATTAAGAGGTTTGAACCTAGGGTTGGTGCTCAATTCTACCGCGAAAAATTAGGAAATATGAGGCGCGAGAGTGGGGAAAGCATTGAAAATTTCGTGGATAGGTTAATGCTTGTAAATAGGGTAACTTACGAGTTAACATGGGAACCAGAACATGATTTAGCTATCTCCTATGAAAGTGATCAAAGATTGCTGGACATATTCCTTTCAGGGGTGAACAAGGATTTGTGTGAACTTGTTTCTCTCAAAAGATCCCAGACATTCAACGATGCAGTTGAATTATCCCTATTGTACGAACAGGTTAAGAGTAAACCAGCACCAGAAGTCAAGTCTAGGCCTGTCAAGTCGGTATTTCACGTAAAAAAGGTAATTCATTGTTATTATTGCGGGGCACCGCGCCACAAGCAAAGTGAGTGCTTCAAAAATCCTGCTAATAGAAGGAAAAATCTGACTAAAAATGCAAATAGATCCACGGGCAGACAAGGGAGAAGGGGTTTTTCCAAAAATGCGTCATCTTGCCCCAACTGTAGGAGAAGAATTGGGAGTAGTAGCAGTCACAACAATAGATTTCGCGACGACAGGAGAAGTAAAGGCTCAGAGGGTAGTTGGGATAGGAAAAGAAGCTTTAAAAACCACACTGAGAACAATAGAAGGAAGGGGCGGATCCTAAGGAAACTAGGACGGGTAGTATAACCCGCAATAATGCAAATCAACAGGAAAACTAGTTTCGGGTGGTCAAAGCGACCCCGGTGCGTCACCCTTGCCAGTGAAAAACGTTCCTGTCGCATGCAAACAGGAATTTTCAGGAGTCACTAATTCAGATTTACATACAAGGTAAGTGTTGTCAGATGTTGATTGATTCGGGTGCCCACTGTTCTCTACTAAATGTAAATATATGCGGGAAGGAAGGGTTGACCCCGCCAAACTGTAGGATCACGGGTTTAGATCCCGGTAAGAAAATCCCTGTTCTTGGAGTTAAAGATGTAGAATTAAGTAATGGTAAAGGGAAATTCTTAGCAACTATGTACGTCGTTCCAGACTTGGGTCTTAAATACGAGGGAGTTCTGGGAATTGATTTCTTAAAACAATACAAGGCAATTTTGGACGTTGCTGAGTGCACGGTCAGTTTGAGGGATCACTTTGGTGAAAACCTCTACCTGGCGCTCAAGGACTCAAATTCGTGTTCGCGGGGAAGAATAGACGTATTTAGCCCCTCAGAACGGGTACAACAGTCAGTAGTAAGGTCCAACACTGCATGTACTATCCCAAGCTTGACGGGTAAGGTTCTGTATATTCCATTGTCCAAGGAGATGGAACTAGAACCGGGATCAGTCCTTATGGTTGATTATCTACCTGTAAATAATTTTTTGGACCCAAGGAGAGTTTATGTGAAGAGGTGCATTTGCGATGTAGAACGTTATAATGAAGGGAAATACATTCCAGTCATTCTTGAGAATTTTAATACTAGTGAAGTAGAGATTCCGCGGAATTGTGTAATAACATCTGTGTCTATTGTCAGAAATGGTGATTTGAACCAAGATAGTACTCATTTAGAAGGAATGCCACTTGATAACGGTATTAAACAAGTTCGAGCTAGTATGGAAGAACCCAAAGTTGATTTTGATAGTAACGTCGGACACCTCCCTCTGGAGCAACAAGTGAAAATGAAACAGTTATTAGAGGAATATGTAACTTTGTTTGTACCTAAGAATGGTCTCTCTACGACCAATGTAGTCAAACGTAGGATCCCAACAGGTGACGCACCCACGATTTACTGTAGGCCCTATAAAGTTCCCTTCCACCAAAGAAAGATCCTAGACGAATTGATCGAGCAGCAGCTAAAGGACGGCGTGATTCAAGAATCCACGTCCCCCTGGTCTGTCCCCGCCATTGTCGTTTGTAGATTGATAAGCCACTAACCCTTTTGCTACATAAGGGTGTCAAATTTGAATGGTCCGCAGAGTGTACATGGGCGATGGAGACATTGAAAGAAATTCTAACCACGCAGCCGCTACTCTGTTTTCCAAATTTCTGCCAAAAATTTATATTAATCTCTGATAATCTCGGATAAAGGAAGCAACTTTATGTCCTCTCTGTTTACCCAAGTCTGTAAGCTATTGTGTATAAAAAACCTTAATACATCGCCCATGCGGCCCTCTACCAATAGTAGGGCAGAGCGAGTACATAGGACTATTACAAGGGCACATAGCTGTTACATGAATAAGTCGCAGACAAACTGGGCCAAAATTCTCCCCTATGTCGTTTCGGCTTATAATTGCCGAATAAACGCTTCGACCAACCACACGCCGTTCGAGATCTTGTACGGCCACGAGATGAATTCATCCTTTGCAATTTTTCCAATTACCAAAGAAATCACTACCCCAGAGGTACGAAGCATGGCTCATAAATTGAAACGTATTTGGAACACTGTTCGGAAGAATAGCGCCCAAGCTTTTGAAACGCATGTCAGACAGTACAATTAGCGAGCGAAGCCACAGGAAATACCTATTGGCTCGTACGTGATGCTGAACACGCCTTTTAGAAACAAAGGCACTTGCTCGAAATTCAATGTCTCTTGGTCTGGACCACACGAGGTTATTGGCCATGCTTCCAGTGTGAACTTAAAATTGAAAGAGAATTAATTGATTAAATGATCCCAAGAACCGGATAAAACCTTATATCTGGCGTGAGTCGTCCACAGAGTCACAAGGTTCGGCGGGAAACCCACCTCAAGATCTATCCACGCAAGGGAAACAGACGCCTCCAGCAAAACCTCAATCTAATAGCCAGAAACCCCCCCTACAACTTAAGAAATAGCTCTAAAATGCCGAATAATAGCTCAGCGGGAAACCAAACCCCACCCGCTAGACGAGCTGGACCATCTAAACAGCAGACTTCTAACAATACCAATTCTAGTCACCCCTACCATTTAAGAAGTAAAAATAAGTAATCATTCTTGTAAATTAAGAATGTTTCTGTGATAACTATGCTTATTTTCAGCTCGCGGAAGGTGCTGCCAGCGGGGCCGGAGCGTGAGGCTAGAACCGTGGACCCCGGCCTGTATTATTATGTATAATACTAGCTGACCCGGCAAACGTTGTTTTGCCATATAAATAACTTTCAAGTAATTTCTAGTGCAGACAAAAATAGCTTACTTATTGTAAGTATGTATGTATGTAAGAATGTGTATATTGTATGTATGTAAGAATGTGGTATATGCGTGAAAAAGGCATGGAGCGCTGTGAAGGATGAGGGAATATAAAAATAACAAAAGGCAAACATTATTTTTAAGTTATTATAATTTATTCCTTAAAATTATATATCATTAATTAATCAATTACGACAGTAACACTAACAAACAATATCAATCTCTTAATGCTATAGTGTGAACAATATTTTTTGTTAGTCCTTCGCTATCATGGTGTTTATGAAAACAGCTTAAATTATTATAAAACTAAATTCATACCTAAAAGGTATCAGTCCTGTTTGCATTTCAGGCTAACCACAACCTCTATTGATATTGCCGTTCGAATCATAGCTTCTTCTGTTACCTGTGTGTGAATACATGCACTGTATCTCGATCTAAATTTTTACCAATTCGAACTATTTACATGCGGCTGATATAGTGGCATCAGCAGTCTAACAAAAAGCTACTAATAATATGTCGATTTAAACAAAATACATACTTTTCATTCAGGTAATTCATTACTTCGCGATTGCTTAACTAAATAGAAGTGTTATTAAATAACGCGCTAACCTCTGGTAACATCTGTGGCCGTTTTTAGTTCGGCAACGATGGCGGGGAGGATTACGTCACAGACGTACAGCCATGGCTTCACAATGACCAAACTTAGCCTTTTTTTGGTATAGATTAATATAGATTTTTCGACTGGCAAATGAGATGCCGTCAAAGTTGTCAATTTTCCTCCGTTTTGTTATCGCTTATATCTCAAAAACACTACTTAGGAACTTAAAATTTTGTCCCAAATATTTACTGCATTCCATATTTAAAGGGCAAACATCAAAAATACTTGCATCTAAAATACTTTACAACTTATGAGGAAAAAAGCAACTTTTTAACTTTAGTTCGGCTTACGTTATTATTATATTATTTTATCTAAGATTAATCAATTACGACAGTAACACTAACAAACAATATCAATCTCTTAATGCTATAGCGTGAACAATATTTTTTGTTAGTCCATCTTTAGCTAACACAAACAAACTGGATGGTTTACCCACTCGAGAGCATGCCACGTATAATTGTCCGTGTGAAAAACATGGTGTTCTCAAATCTAAGCCACAAATAGACATCGTTTGACCTTGGGATTTGTTGATAGTCATTGCAAATGCCAATGTAATCGGAAACTGAATACATTTGAATTGAATTAGAACATCTGTAGGTATAATAGGAATTAATATATTTTCACCTCGGAACTTGCCATTTAAAATGCTGGCTTCGATCACGTTATTCATTAATTTTTGAATGACTAATCGCGTACCGTTGCACAGCCGGGGCGGGTTCAAATTACGAAGCAAGATAATCGGAGATCCAACCTTTAATTGCAAATTATGCTGTGGCATGCCTGGCAAATCCAGTGAGTTCAAAAACTCTGTGGGAAAATTTACTGCTTAGCTGTCGTCGCAAACTGTATCAATAGATTTGTATGATACCAAGTTCCCTGGCAACAACATTTGTATCTTGAGATTTAAATTGTCAACGTCATTTTTTGCCGCTAAAATTGCTCTTTCTGCAAGCCACTCATGATTTATGTACTGTGTGTGTACATCGGGAAATATTTGTTCAATGAGAGTATCTTGCGAATCAGACGCAGGAATGAATCATATGTAAACGCTCGATGTACCTGTTGTCGTTGTTGGTCATTTGTTCTGCGTCTATTGACTGTGAAACGGCGTGATTGTCGTTGTTCTAATCTTATGACTTCATTGCGTTCAGCTCGTGTATCTTCTGGCTCTTCTTGATGCAATTGCGCCATTCTGACACGTGCATCAGTATTTTGTTGCTGGATTTGTTCTTCAGTTCTTTCGGATCTTCTATTTCGCAAGTTTCGAGATTTACTTGTATTACGGCTCAAATCAGCCCCTTTGCGTTTTCTTGGCATTGCTCACTGTACAAAACACACATAAATAGAATTAATGAAATTAGACATCTGGCGGGGATAACTAATTAAATGACGATTGATCAGTTATCGACCGGAGATTGATGGAATCGACTAAATATCCATAAAAATACTAACATTCAAAGAGCAAATGAATACTTACGTGGCCCAAGGACATTAATCGCAGTTAAAAAAAAATTAAAAAAATGCGAAACTAAAAATGAATATTTTAACCTGCTCTGAACACCTGAAAAAAATCTTTTTTTTTTTAAAAAAAAGAATTTAATTTGCTCTTTGAATATTGATTTTGTTTTGAGGATATATTGGTTTCATCAATTAATTCCGCTTTAAAAGAGAAACTTACGTATGTTAATGTTGGTTTCTTTATCTTTGGAAACAGTTGAATGCCTTAAAAAATAAGGGTTGATCGTAGAAGGGTAAAAATTTAGGATTGTATGTATTTTTGTATGTTGTATCATAAAAAATAAAAATTTTGTCTAAAAAATAAAAAAAAAATTAGGGGTGGACTACCCTTAATATTTAGGGGGATGAAAAATAGATGTTGGCCGATTCTCAGACCTACTCAAT
Source organism: Vandiemenella viatica (assembly GCA_031002005.1). NCBI lineage: Eukaryota > Metazoa > Arthropoda > Insecta > Orthoptera > Morabidae > Vandiemenella > Vandiemenella viatica. Next base: position 95,823,417 of record JARYHS010008075.1, on the reverse strand, counting down.
ATGCTCACAAAATTTCATGAGAATCGGTCAAGCCGTTTCGGAGGAGTATGGGAACGAAAATTGTGACACGAGAATTTTATATATAAGATTATGTCCAAATATTTAGATCCAGTTGCGGCCATGACGTGCGGACGAGCTTTGCTCCCCCATGTTATTATAATTGTAATGTATACTCAGAATTGTACAATTCTATCGCTGGAAAAATTGTCCTTCAGGCCAGACGGCGCGGCGCGTGTAAACACTGCTGACATACGCAACAGCTGCACGGCAACGCTGAGATCGCAAGGTCGAGCTGTGCGGGCACCGACTCGACAAGAAAATAAGTACCGTAACAGTCGTTTTAAACATAGAGGAACAATAGTTACTAAAAACTAGAAAGGGGATCTAAGGTTATTGTAGAGAGTAGTAAAATAAAACTAAACCTAATAATAATAGCCTAATAATAAAAAAATATAGTGGAAATATATTATAATAATAGAATATAATAAGGGTTGGCACAATCACAGGCAATTGTTTCAGTTGCTTAAGAGCTGATAAACGCACCCAGTAATTTTGTAAACAAGCTAAAATGGGTGCCATGACAATTAGCAAACTAGCAGTTATGTGTCCATTAATTTTACATGTAATCGTCCCGTCTATCTGTATGTTTAAAATTACATCTCTTACTAATGGAGTTGTATTTGCCAAGGAGACCGATCTGGTGACTTCAAATTTCCATTGGACCCTTGTTGCACTGTTTGACTTTGAGGAAATTCGCAATCATAGTTTACAGTTACAAGAAATTTCCTTTTCATTAGAATTTGTTTTCCATCAATTCCCCTCTTTTGATGACGATATAACCCATACAATGGCAGCTAGTCTAAAGGTCTTATATAAATCCCTCGGCAACGAGTTCCTAAATCTTGTTGACTTGCTCCCTAAAAGGAATACTAGACCAAAAAGGGCTTATTTTTGAATTCGGAGGATTCGTCCTAAAAAAGGTTTTTGGAACGCTAAACGATCAAGATTATAAGCATCTTAGCTCAAGATTAGATAGTCTCGAACATTCAATAGATAATCTACAAATCAGCGCGGCTAAGCAGGTTTTTATGACAAAAAACCTCGAAGACGCCATAACAAACCACACAGTTGTCATAACTAGGCTAGCCCATACCTTCATGGACAAAGCTTCGGAATTACAAGCTACCTTTAAGCAAAACCTTAAAGAATTAGAGAAAATGTTCGTGCAACAATTGTACAGCACGCAAGTGTTGTAACAGTTGGTCCTATCTATCATTAACACCAGAACGGAATTAACCAGATTGAGAATTGCCCTCATACAGGCTACTAATGGCAGACTCAGTGATGTTCTTTTAAGTCCAAAAGTCTTTTGACAACATTTACAGTTAATCCAAAGGCAGCTACAAGTCGGCACCTACATGACATTCCCCTGAAATCTGGAAAACATCTATCATTTTTACCAAATGTGTACAGTTGACGTAGTTTTGATGGGAACAAACTTGAGGATCGTAATCGATGTACCCATTGCAACTGCAGAATCAATGCTGACTCGTTGTTCCATTCATACCTTTCCCGTACACTTGACCCAGACAGGTCATTACATACGTTGGAAAACTCACGATGTTCTGTTACTCAGGAAAAAACTAAAAATCCTACGCCGTGATAAACAAAAGCGATCTTAGTAAATGCAAGGAATCGGACAATACCATTTTCCCACTGTTCATTCTGCATGACACGAGCTTGCCAATCTGTGAAACCTCCATGTTCCTATCCAAAAGTTTCCTTAATATTTTCCAACGTGAAATAACAATGTTAGACCGTCCATTCTTTGTTACCATGCATGATAACTGGCTGTTCAACATGCCACGTCCACATAACGTTCTGGCTACGTGTTGGGATGATCCCGCGAACCAAATAAAATAATACTTTCAGGATCTGGAGTCATAGAGTACGCAGCCCATTGTCAATTTACAGGAGAAGTCTTTATTATACCAGTCACTCACAGTACGATAATTCGCGCCAATTTGACCTTTCCAAATTATTTATTACCACTCTTTAATAAGAGCACATACCATAGCCAGAAGCTAACCGAATTAAATTTAACAGATAACGCCATATTAACAGCTGAACTAACAAAACACTTTCAGCAATCCCAGGACGCAATTAAATATAATCATATGTTGGCAACTGTTGAAACACAGATGGATGTATAAGCAAAACATAAAACCATTGTTACTAATGTAAGTTTAACTACCACTGTAACAGCCTCATTTGTAATCATATTGATATTGTATCATTGTATGTTTACCGGCGTTATACTAAAAACTTAAGAGTTTATAATACAGAACCAGTGATACCTACAGCTTCACAGATTGTGATTTCACTGCCTAGCTCCACTAGTGTAGAAACCAGTAAAGGCACTACTGTGAATGTACAATAACTGTACCATCTCCAAGTACCTGTAAATTTGTTCGTATTGTTACTGAGAACTAATATTGGTTGTTTACTACAGGGACCGGACGACGTATCACCGCAAGATATGGAATTATTCATAAATTGTTGTATAACTTTGTGAGCCAAAAGCAAAAGTCCACGATATAAATTTTAAAGTCTAATTTAGTACGCTTGATAATTAATGAAGCTTTTGGGGACAAAAGCTGGGTTAAAAGGAGGGGGGAGTAAGTGTAAAGGTTGTTTTTTGAATAATAGGGAATTAGTTAATAAAAGAATTAAGTGAGTCACATGTCACTTAAACGTGACATGGTGTTGGACGTGCACACAGTTAAACGTGACTCACGTGTAGCTGTTGCGAGAAAGTTCGGCGGGAACGCCGTGTCAGCACCTTGGCAGGGTTGCTGACCGCTCAACTGGATCGGCCTGCGGCCGCCGCACAGCGGCTTGCGCGTGACCGCGGGTGACCGCCCTGCACACACGACAACTCCACGTGACAAACCCCTATATTAAGGCCGGTAAATCATGCCTCGGTCTCAGCTGTTGGAACCGCGCAGAATCTGTGCCAGAAGCCGGAAGCCCGGGACGCGACTTCGACACTCCGCCACCCGCTAGCCAACCAGCCCTCAGCTTCCAGCCAAGATCTTCAGCACGACCACTTGTAAGTTACTGTTTCAGTTTAGTCGTGGACTCTTGCCAGAGGCGCCTAGCACACTGTAACTAGTCACTGGAATAAACCGAGGTGTCAGCTCAACGCGCCTTATCATTTAACAAAGTACCAGCCCTTCTCTTGGTACTTGATGTCAGAGCAATTAGTGAAACACTCTAAGGTAACCAGAATAACGGCAGCCAAGAGAACGAGCGGAGATCCTGGATGACGAGAATTCCTGGCAAGTAAGTAAACTTTAAAATAATACCTCCGGCCTCCACTCTGTCGATCCTGACGGACGAATCAGTCAGGCCTAGCCTCGCTGCTGATTAACCCGCAACTGCCTAAAGTGGGACGTCACAGAAGGGGCGAGATTACTTTGTATATCACATAAGTAAAAGACATACAAATTAACAAGTCACAGATCTATTATTCTAAGTAAGTAAGATTTAAATAACAATCTTTGACATAAACAACTTAAATTACTATCTTAGCTGTAGAGCATAAAGTCTCAAGTCGACTTTGGATTATATGAAAAAAACACACACATACACGAATGAACAATCCATTTAAAATCATACCGTTTCTTATGCCAGTCTTCAATTCAGTTGCTAAATCATATCAGAACAATCTTCGAAAGTAGATACTTCAACGAATTAGTCTTGCCTATAGTTTATCCATACACATCTCCGTCGGTCACGCGATTCTCGCTCTGTGTGTTATGTTTTCTTTCTTTCTTTTTTTCCTCAGAGTACACTACAAGAGTTTTATACATTCTTTTCCTTTTGCACAAATATCACAGCCATATGGAATGTATCCTAATGGTACATTACACTTTTATCAATAAATACTTCCATTTACTTATTTCCGCATTATTATATTACTATTCAGTGACACACCACGATACTATTCGCACAGGTCAGCTAGGGTACAAAAGTTATTCGTGTCCATATATAAGAGTTCTTTCTGCAAACAAAGAGAAATTTAACTCTAATTAGTCGGCTTACCTCAACCGATTACGAGATGGCGTTAGAGCTGTTTCCGAAATACCAAATACAAGAACTGCTGTTTTTTTTTAATATATAAATTCCCGTTTTTGCATGAAAGACACCTATTTAGGTAACCTTAAAAAAACAAAATGTTATCTAAGTATGAAATTTCATCCAAATCGTTACGGCCGTTCCCGAGATTGCAAATATATACAAACAAGAATTGCTTGTTTAAACATAAAAGATAATAGAATCAGAATGGTAGAAAACTATAAGCAACTGCAGGGTGATCTTGACAGGATATCTAGGTGGATAGGTCAACATTGGATGAAGATAAATGCAAAGAGGAGTCAGCTATTAGGTACACAGATAAAAGAACTGAAGGTTGATTATGATCATAAGGCGGAGAAAATGCTTTTTTTGGCGTTGAAATGTTAATAACTTGACATAACACTGGGCAGGAGACATAGGAAATGTTGTAGGAAAAGGTTTCAAAAGAAAGTGATGAGAGGATGTATCAGAGAAGTAAGGAAATTGGGTTGCAAAACTTTGGTCAGACCATTGTCTGAATATGGTGGTGTAGTATGGGACCCACATTTTGGGTATCAAATACAGTAGTTGGAGGGAGTGCAAAGAATGTCTGCTAGATTTCTCTCTGGAAATTACTGCAGATCACAATCAGCAATTGTTATGATAAAGCAGCTGAAATTAGCTTCATTTGAAGACAGGAAGTGGGTGAAGAGAGTGCTGGAAGTGTACAAGGCGTATATTGGTGAAGAATTGTCGAAAGATATTGAATTAAGGATTAGGAGTAATGCATGGAAGGGAAAAGATAGCCATAGCCACAGGTTAGCGTTAGATTGCAGGCGTCACGTTGCGGGAAGATTTTCTTTCACACATAAAGAGGTCAGGGTTTGGGATAAGATACCAAGTGAAATTATGAATAATTAACCAAAAGTGCTGTAAAAATTTAAAGTGGAAATTTGTAGAGGGCAAAAGTAGGTGGGTACAAGAAAGGGGAAAATTGGCGTCTAGGGAAATTGTCTCCGGAGCTTACACTCCATCGCAATTAAATAATTGGACAAATTCAGGTCATATTCACACGAAATGTTATTCGGGTGCCTAAACGATTTTCTTATAATTCATCTCACGTGAGGTTTTGAAGAACGGTAGAGCTTTTTATATAAAAAAAAAAAGAGTTGGGGGGGAGGGGGTAAAAACCCTCCCTTAGAAGCATGAGACCTAAAAAAAAAAAAAAAGAGTCTCAAAAAGTTACGAGGTCGATTAGCTCACGTCATAATTGCGTGGTGTAAAGATTGGCAGTTGGAGTTAAACGCTAAAAAGTGCTAAGTCATGCGTGTAAGTAAAAAGGTGACACCAATTAACTATGAATATACAATTAATTAATGGTACTGTCCTTAGAACGGTAGATTCCGCTAAATACCTAGGGGTAACAATTCGTAATAATTTGTCGTGGAATGAGCATATCGAGAATGTAATGGGAAAAGCAAATCGTATGCTCGTAATTTAAATCAATGCACTCAGGAAGTTAAATCGATTGTATACAAGTCACTAGTACGTCCTCACTTAGAGTATTGTTGTTCTGTATGGGGTCCCCATCAAAAGGGGTTAATGGAGGCTTTAGAGAAGGTCCAAAGAAGAGCAGCCCGATTCGTGACAGGTATATATAGTTGGAGGGAAAGCGTAAGTGCGATGTTGGGAAGACCTGGAACACCGAAGGCGTTGCTCTCGACGGAAGCTAATTGAAAAATTCATGACAGACATATTTCGGAATGACAGCCAGCAAATATTGCTACCAGCAACATTCATATCTCGAAATGACCGCGAAAATAAGATAAGAGAAATCAGGGCCAGAACCGATTCATTTCTGTACTCATTTTTCCCACGAGCGATTAGGGAATGGAATAGAAAGGATTCACCGGGCGAGTAAACTTAAAATCCGACAGCACTCCAGCCATCCTGATCTGGGTTTTCCATGGTTTTCCCAGATCGCTCCACGCGAATGCGGGGATGGTTCCTCACAATAGCCCATGGGCGCCTCCTGCCATATCCCGTATAACCCTTCCAAACCATAACCCTTTTCGATAGGTGCAATGCAACCTCCGCCACACACTTTTAGTGAATCGCAGAGTAATAATAATAATAATAATAATAATTTTAGAGGAGGGGAAGGGCGGTCCGAACAGATCTCACCTCACGGAATTAATGGACGCCCCTAACTCTGTATTTGAGCAGCATTGCTGACAAAAGCTTATACACTATTGTTTTGATTCTGATTTTTAGTACAGGTATTTATTTTATAGGTTTTGTCAAATGTAGTAGATGCATTAAATAAAATGGATACACTAATTAAACGCAATATGTGAGTTATTTTTAATTTCTCTGAACATGACAGTAGCTCTCACGTGATCGAGAGGACGATAATTTTTGTTTTACAACCTATTTGGTTAAAAATTTGACGTGAGTAAATAAGGTTAGGGAAAGTGGTTGTTCGCTTACAGTCACACTTTACATAAATCGCGTTGTGTGTTGTAACAAGCAGTTCATAACAGTCTTTTCATTTTTCACTAAAATTCACATTATAACCATTTACTTTTAAATTAATTTATACTATTGCTAATTAATATGAAGGTGTAAATTTTCCCACCGAATTTTTAAACTGAATTTTTTCCTGGCCTATCACAACGTATTATTGAAATTGAAAATTGGTTCTCCAATAATTTCACTTCGTAATATTAGTGCACAACGCCTTTGTAGTGGACCAACATTCTTCTTAAGGCTTGGTAATCCACACGACATGACATTACAGCATTGATTCTCATGTGCAGTTGTACCATCTCACAACAGATTGGTTGTGAGAAGTATAATGGTTAATACTATCGAAAAGCACGTCTTTGTGGTAGCTCGCGAAGTTTTGTTATAAGAAATATTACATACATTAAAGAAATTAAATAATAATCTTAAGAATTTTAATATTCAAACTTCAAGAACTTACATTAAAATCCGTGTTTTCAGTTTGTTAAAAAAAAATTCGTCACATTTATAATAAGACGCAATCTTTAAATATTTAGAATATCAATTTATTTATTTGTTTTTAATCAGATACGAAATTTTTGATTCAAGTTTCTTCCTGTTTTTTATATTTTAACATACTTGAATTTTTAATATTACTAATAATAAAATCTTTTATTTAATGCTAGGCTTTCTAAAGTTTTTAATCTCAGTAACCCAACATATGTTAACCAACAGAAGTTTCTGGCTGTGGTTGATTGTAGAGCATTTATAAATAGTGAGACTCTAGCAGACTTTCCATGGCCGGCCAACTCAGAAATAATTATCACTCAATACTGGGAATTCGAGATGAAAGGGGAACGATACAGAAAAATATGGAATATTATTATGGTGATGAAAAAACCTTTCATTGAGCCACTTTACAGACAGAAATTAGTCGATATTTTAATCAGTAGTTGGGTGGATCTTGGAGATGTAACCCTTATTTTTGAAATACAGGTAGTGTTGTCGAGGCGAATACCGAGTGATTTCATTATATAGTAAGACCTCTCGTTTTACCAGATTTTTATGGTTCTTGTGTTTGACTTCATTAAACTACCAACCTGCATGCATTTTTTGTTTGTTTCGGTTACGAGAAACATATTTCTCACGTATAACAGTTTTCAAAATCTCCATGTAGAGTGTTCTTTAATTTTGATTAGCATTAAACTTTGTATAGTTTATCATTAAAATTATATTGTTATTTAAATAACTGAATAAGGGAGGCAGCGGGATTTCTTTGGGAGATTCTGTGATAACTGTGGCGCCGCAATTTGATGATGGATTCTTATGCAACTCGACGAGACAAATTGAAAGTAAAGAATAAAATTTTTCAATATCTCGCTTAGTTCTGGAGATATAGTATTTCAAAATTGACATGGTTAGGTTGAAATGCAGCCTGGACCAGAAGAAACGTCACCAAAAGCACAAGAAACTATACCTACAATTAATTTTTGACATCCTATATCTTGAAAAGGCAAGATATCAAAAACTTTTATTCTTTGTTTTAGATTTGTTTCACCAAGTTCTATAAGAATTCATCATCAGATTTGGTGCCACGGTAATGATAGAACTGCCTTTCTTTGTATAATTACAAAACAGCGGCATCTACATTTACACAAGTCGCAGAATCATTTACACCGAACATTCAGCAACCATAGATCATCATTAATACAAAAAATTAATCTCTCTCATTCTAGAATATAAGTTCAGCTTCTCTGAATAGATCAGTTGTGGCAACGTTATTTTCAATTAAAATTTAAAGCATAAGGGTTAGGTGGACCTTCTGGGAAGGTTGCAGTTTGCTCGCGGCTGAATGTACTCCAGCAATGTGCCTTGTAAGCAAACAGAGACATTTCGAGATAGCGAAAACTTATATGGATTAATTGTAAATAATATCGCAGTTGATTTATTTTAACAAAAAAGCGATAGATTAAAAAAATCTTTGTTTTTATTATATCATAAACATGGGAGATAGGTTGTTTATTTCGGTTATTTAGTAATTTACAAAAGTAGATCGCTTCCGGTTGCAGTCCTAAAAATGGTTTTTAAAACCTTGCCACCTACATCCAGTAACGATCTCTTTTCTCTATAAGCCGTTCTCGGAAGCTTGTCCATTAACTCACTGTACCCGTGACGCATAGCGGCAGCAGAGTAGCCAGTAGTTGCTCCGCCATTATGGAGCAGCTATTTTGGAGGGTATTGTCGTTAGACATTTCCTCCTTCCTAAGTTGGTGGTTGTGTATGGCCTCGATGTTGGTCAGTCCTTGTGGTTGGCTGGTTGTTAACCTTTAATGGCGCCGGCCGCGGAAAAGGCCTGCCATGATGGGTGGGTTTTCACGTGGTCGAGGACGCTTCTCTGGAGGAGAGTTTCCTGACCAGTTCTTCCACGAGAGTGAGGAGAGCAGCAAATCTGTCCTCCCTTTGACCTGTGTCATGAGTGCGGCCACAGCATTTGCTGTTTCCGCGACAGGTCGCCTCTCCTGGAGGCGGTGGTACTTCGTGGCTTGTCACTGGTGGTCGTGACGTCTTCTTCTTCTTTCCTCTCGGCGCGGCTGTCTGCTGCGGGATGGCCTCCGCTGCAGAAGCGCTGGTCTGCTGCCGGTTCTTGGCGGGCTGCGAGTGCGGCACTTGGCGCCGCTGGGGGAGCTTCTTGGCCTGCTCCTTCCAAGCTCTGCAGCCTCGGTAGGACGCGGCGTGCTTGGAGCCGCAGTTGCAGCAGACTGGGTCGTCGCGGTCGCGTTTGTACCACGTTGAAAACACCGGTTCTCGTCCGACGCATAGCGGTATGAGCTACTATTAGAGAGATAGTATGCATTAATTCATTGTCACAGGTCACATTTGAGCTAAGGGTTTCCATCAGTAGCTCCAAAGAAATTAGCAGTTGTGTTGGTACTAACAACACTAGACCCTTTTTCAAAAATAATGCCGTTATGTAATGGGGTGTTTTTCCATGACTGTACCAGGATAAAGATTCTAAGTAAGCCAAGAAGAACTACACTTGGAACGAAGGAAAACATTTTCTACCAAGTTATTTGCTTAAGCTAAGACTATATTACCCCTAGTTAATACATCCCAATCGTCAAAAGTTAAACAAGTCTCGAATGAATGCTCTAATTAATCATAAAGGTACAATATTACTCCCACTAGTATCATATAAGTATCTTGAGAATGCTCTCTTACTTTGTGCTAATCCCTCTTAGAAATTAAACAATTATTCTATGCTATGATACTTAGTATAGAGTTCCAACGTTAAGAAGCTAGCTTGGGCAGGCCTGCCGACAGCGCCATGTGTGACATTCCACGAGTCAGCGTTAAGCCCTCAAGAGCGTGAAGGACAGCTGCACAAGCCAGCTCACTCATGTGCCTGTAGAACACAATATTACGCCATCAATAGTTCTTATACTTAACCCAATATGTATATAATACCAAATGGCAGCTTGTATCAATCTGGCTTTGACAGAATAAGTTAACTTTACAATTTTTATTAATTTACAATTAAGGAGTTCACTCAGGCTCTCTACTTTGAAGTCCATGTTTCACAACTCGGTGACAGCAAATCCCATATCAGTTAGAATTCAAGATTATTACTGGAATATTATTCTGCAATGGTACAGGTTCATTTTTCTCTTTCTTAAGCCATATGTGTATTTATTAGGAGGCCCCTTGTCTCCTTGAGTCGTAGGATGACTCAAGGAGCGGCTATTTCAACAGGTGGATTCGGTGCTTACCAGCAGCGGCCTTAGCCATTGCGAGGTCAAATTAGGTATTTCTGATGATTGAAGAAAAATGCAAAAGTCATAAATAAATAAATTTTAAGTTTTAAAATATTATATTTGAAGAGTTATTAGAAGTTAACAAACATAAAGACGTCAAATGATTAAGGATAATCTGAAGTATATAAATGCCGTGAAAGATATACGCAGGGATTTAAGAACTGATGTTTTTTAGCTTTGCCTAAGACTAAAATATTTAATTAAAGCACAAAAATCTAAAGAATGAGCAACATCACTTTCAATTCAATGAATAGAAAGGGCTAAAAACCGATAGTCTGTCATCGAATTCCTCAAATATGTTTTAATAATTTTTAACCATGAAAAACTTCTTCCTGCGGACTCAACTGTCTTAGGTGTGGTGGCAATAATTCTCAGGACTACTTCGATAGTGGGATATACTTCAGTTAATGTTTTTTCTATTATATATCTAATCACCAAGATGACGTCGTCGTTTTCTTCTTATACACTGACTAGCTTCGAGCCCGTCAAAAATGACGGTTTGAACGCATTATTCTGGAAGCTCATTTTTTTTTTGCAGTTGGTTAATTAGACGGAACTGATATTATATAATACTAATGACCTTGATTTTGCAAAGTTCTACATATTTCATTTGCCGTTCACATAGCCATACAGTAGTAACTTCTACTGAATTAATGACGCCGGAAGTAAAGAACCAATTAAATAAAATCAGATTAGGAATTCCAAAAAACTTTTGCTATCCATGTAATATCAGTTTTATTCCTGGTCCATGCACAATTCAGCACGTTAAATATGAAACTACTTCCACCCGCATTAATTAATACCTTTAGTAACATGGCGCTTATGAAAGCAGTTTAATTGGTTTGTAAAACTCGTTTCAGAGTGAATTATGCTGTAACAAAATGTGTCAGTTGCGATTCTGGTAAACTAATATTGCGTTCGAAAATCATAGCCTCTATTACCCTCAAATGAATAATGATGGGTATCACCTATGGTGGTAGTAGGAATTCATTCTGAAAAACCTTGTAAGAAAAATAATCTTTTTTAATTATATCTTTCGTTATATGAATACGTTACTCTGGTTAGATTATCAGAACACTTGGTTAGGATCTCACATAAATAAATGCAATTTACGTTAGATGACGGAGATTACAATTTCGAAAACAAAAAACTGTTATTTATTTGACTAATACATGTCGCGATTACGTATGTACGACTCTCTGAGTTTTTAATAAACCTCATTGTTTCTTATCGTGTGCCAAAAAATTCTTAGTTTACGGTTTAAACTGGTGCTTACAACTGAGGTAGGTAAAATAGCGTAAATAATGAAAACCCTTCTCCTTACATTAATTTCTGCATCTGGTTGTCGTAGATAAATAAAAAGCAATATGTAAATTTAATCGAACGTAATAAATGTAACTTTGTGACATATAATTGCCTGGTATTAATTTTTTCCCCTACTCTCAGTATTTATAATATCACTGCTCACTGCTATTTTGCGGCAATAATATCATTGTTGAATTGCTAGTGTCATATCCTTGATGATGTAAATCTGATAAAAAAGTTATCTTAAATCTCATTTAATAGCTAACACATGTATCAAAAACTAAGGGTATCTTAAATAATGGTAGTAGCAATTATTATGGAAAAGCTTATAAGGAGAAACGAATAAGTCATCCTTAATGATATCTTTAGTTATACAAATACGTTATTCTCGTTAGATTATCAGAGTATTTTGTTAGGATTTTAAAATAAAAAAATGCATTTCACTTTAGATTACGGAGACTATAATTTCGTAAACGGGTAACTGTTATTTATGTGACAAATACATTTCGCATTATGTACATTTCTCCTAGTTTTTAATTAACTTCATTGCTTCTACCTTCTGCCAAAAAAATTCTTAGGTTATGCTCATTACTGATGCAGATAAAGTGGCGTAAATATTGAATCCCCTTCTAAATTTCTGTGTCTAACTGATACGGATAAAATATCGCAAATATTGAATCTCCTTCTCCTTATATGAATTTCAGTGTCTAGCTGTAAATAAACGAAAAGCAAGATGGTGGTACGAACGTAATATGGTGGTTGATGATTGGCCGTTCGTTAGCCAATAGGAGAAGCAGCTATAGACGACGCACGCAGACGCCACGTTAGCTTTTTATATAATAGGACTAGCTTCGAGCCCGTCAAAAATGACGGTTTGAATGCAATATCCTGGCAGTTCATTTTTTTTAGTTGGTTAATTATATGGAATTGTTATTACATAATGCTAATGGCCTGGATTTTGTAATGTTCTATATATTTCATTTGCAGTTCACATAGCGATACAGTAGTAACTTCTACTGAATTATTGATGATGGAAGTATAGAACCAATGAAATTGAAAACAAATTAGGAATCCCACAAAAACTTTTGCTGTCAATGTAATATCAGTTTTATTCCTGGTCCAGGCACAATTCAGCACGATAAATATGAAACTTCTTTCCCCCGTAATAAATAATACTTCCAGTAACATGGCACTTATGAAATCAGTTTAAATGGTTTGTAAAACTCATTTCAGAGCGAATTATGCTGTAACAAAATGTGTCAGTTGCGATACTGGTCAACTTAGCCCAATCTACATTAACATTGCATTCGAAAATCATAGCTTTTATTACCCTCATATGAATAACGACAGGCAGCACCTATGGTAGTAGTCTGAATTTATTCTGGAAAAGATTGCATGAAAAAGCGAAATCATCGTGACATGAGTACCATACTGTGGTTATATTATCGGAGTATTTGACTATGATTTATTTAATTAAATACATTTTGCTTTAATGACGGAAAGTATAATATCAAAAACGGATAACGGTCATTTATCTCGGTGATACATTTCATGATTCGTAAATATGGTGTAATCTTTTTTCGAGTATTTAATTAACTTCATTGTTTATCATCTGCCAAAAACATTCTTAGGTTATGTTTTAACCTCGTTCTTATAACTGGTACAGATAAAATAACGCAAACATGGAATACTCTTCTCCTTGCATTAATTTTTGCATCTAGTTGTCATAAATAAACAAAAAGCAACATGTAAATTTAAACGAACGTACCAACTGTAACTTAGTAACAGAGCTTAGTAACGCATGATTGCCTCGCATTAATTTTCTATCTCTGCTGGCCGCTATTTGGCTGCAAGAATATCTTTGTTGAATTGCGAATTATAAATTGAAATCATTTTTAATTATATCTTTCGTGATATGAGTACCTTATTCTGGTTAGATTATCAGAATATTTGGTTAAATTTTATTTAAATAAATGCATTTTTATAATTTCGAAAACGGATAACTGTTATTTATTTGACTGATACATTGCGCGATTACCTACGTTTCTCTTAGTTTTTAATAAACTTCATTGTGTCTTATCGTCTGCCAAAAAAATTCTTAGGTTATGGTTTAACCTAGTTTTGATAACTGATACAGATAAAATAGCGTCAATATTGATCCCCTTCTCCTTACATGAATTTCTGCGTCTAACTGATAAAATAGCGTAAATATTGAATCTTCTTCTCCTTATATAAATTTCTGCGTCTACCTATAAATAAACGAAAAGCAAGATAGTGGTACGAATGTAATATGGTGGTTGATGATTGGCCATTCTTTAGCCAATAGGAGTAGTAGCTATAGACGACGCACGCAGACGCCACGTTAGCGTTTTATATAAGGGGATAAACATATTCAGTTCTTCATACGATTCTTTTACGTGAATATCAGATGCTTCTCCTGTTGTTAGAGGTACTTGCGAGTCACTACATTGGTTAAAATTTCAGTCACTAATTTACTATAATCTTTATATGTTATACATGAAAACAAATATGTTCTCATCATGTATAAGTGCCTCAAATATACGTTTGCAGCTTGCGCGCTCATAGTCAACATTATCATACAAATAGTTTATTTCGAAAATCTCCTGTGCATACAATTCAAGAACTTTACCTTCCCCTTCATAATCAAATTTCGTTCTTTTATGCATCTTTCTCATAATTATGAAATTTGTCAATATCATTTTCATCAGCTGTTTCTATGGATGATTAGAAAACCATTTTCCCCATAATTATCAAGCCAATGTGTAAATGCATTTAATTGTCGTATAGCCGCATCTAGTTCGTGTTTCGTTTTGCATCATTTTTCTTATAACATATATCTTTGTAAGAATACCATACCATATGACGAGAGCAACTATAAATTCGTAGTTAGTTATTTCCTTTTCTATAGAGTGGCATTCACTATCCAACTGACAATTTGTTTTATTTTCTACTCCATCCCTCAAAACATCAAATATATCTCTTGGTTGGTATTTAAAGGCCTCCACCGATTCTACCCTGCATTCCCATCTTGTTTCAGAAAGTTGTTTTAACGAAAAGGATTTTAAATGTGCTTTTAAAATAGCCCAATTACAACTCAATATGGCAGAAATGCAATGCTGCCTCTCCTAGGATGAGATTTCAGCTATGACTCCCGCAGGGTAACAAATAAGCAGGTGGATTAATTTCAAGTATACGTTTCTAAACACCGCTTTTTTATCCACGCATATTGGCTTCACTATCATATCCTTAGCATCTGAAGTTTTGCAATGATATACCCAGATTTTCTAGCTCTGATTGTATAAGTAATTAAAACACTCAGCTGTGGATTTTCGATAGCTAAGAAGCAAATAAAATGTTCTTCAACGTTACATGTATTTGTATTAAAAATATTATAATAATTGAGAATTTATTAACACAAGAAACATCACAAGTAAAATCAAAAATTATTGAGTAATATTGATTCTTTTCAATTTTTTTCAACAATTTTAATCTTCAAGTGAATTGTCATTAACTGTATCAGCTCATTTTGAATATTTCTTGGAGATAATGGACATCGTCTTGTCTGTTACTAGTTTTAGGTGAAGTCTTAACATTGGAGCAAAACGGGATATTAACTTTACTAAAACTATAAAGTTGTCGCTAGTCTCACTTGAATGTGAATCAGATATTAATTTCTCTCTACGACCTCTGAAGACCTAATTGTGAGATATTTAAAAATTTACAATTGCAAGTGGTCTTTCTAAACTGTCTCTACAATGTTGCCTTGCTTCATTCAGCGCTTTTGGATTACTTCTTGACGGCGTAGTGCGGTGTTGGGCTGGTGGACGTGGAGGAACATATGGACGGAATTTGGAAATTTCAACTTCATGACCAAATGGTGTATCTGTGCTATTGATTACCTTAAAAAAGTGTCTTTTCTTCATCCTCAGTTCCATGTTCATCAGACGATAGTAATATGTTGATTATGCTATTCTAAAACATTCGTAAAAAATCGTTTCATCATCGATCAGATGCTGTGACAAAGGTAGCACTCAATTTTTGGTATGTGTTTTGGGATAGCAAAAATAAAATTTTTATTA
Organism: Vandiemenella viatica; assembly: GCA_031002005.1. Classification (NCBI taxonomy): domain Eukaryota; kingdom Metazoa; phylum Arthropoda; class Insecta; order Orthoptera; family Morabidae; genus Vandiemenella; species Vandiemenella viatica. The sequence goes on along the minus strand of JARYHS010008075.1, from coordinate 95,807,576 downwards.
TGTTCGAATACATATTTTTTAATTTCTTCTAAATTTGATCAAATGTCTCAAATGGTTACGGCGTGCGATTGCGGTACGTTAGGTATCTGGTTGTGGCTTAAAATTGACCTTTATTTCTGTCAAAGCGTTGATTTGTTAATATGAAGAACCTAGGACGCTGCGTGACTGGAATTCTACCTTAAACTCTAGTTCTCCTGTTACTAGTAGGATTAGCAGCTTAAAAAAGGTGGATACGATAGATGTTCAATGCACAGGTGGTAAGAAACTCTGTGACTTTGTCTTTGAGACCAGAAAAGATATGATGATCTCATTCTTTATTAACAAATCAAAAGTAACCTTAAACATAACAAAGTGCGAAAAAAATTGACGTTTAACATATAATTGTATTGCGTTTAGAAACGTGAGAATGTTTCAATCCAGTTTAGCGTGAGAAAGACTTTTAATGGTAGTTTGCTAAGACTGCATTTGAATACTATTTTTGTAAGTAAAAGATCAACCAGTGAGGTGAAATCGTGAATCAGGTAAAGAAAATACTTGTGTACTTTATTACTTTCGTAGATTATAAAATACGCCTATGCAAAATAAAGAACAATATAACAGATTATGGTTGGCAAACCCTTGCTGTGACGTCAAACTCACATTAAGGGAAACAATCAAGTGAAAAAGTTAAAGGAGACTGAAGACAGCACGAACAAGTTTGTCACACGGCCGAGCTGCGGACAAGTGTGAATACAGGGAGGTTGAGCATTCACTCGGCCGACTGTCACTGTAGGACGCAGTCAAGTGTAGCTCGATCTTCCAGCGTAAGGTGACGAACGAAATGAAACACAAGGATTGCCCGAGCGTAAACACTATGAAAGTAACAAAACTGAGCGGTCAAGTGGGTTTTCTAATATGCAAGGTGTGAGATCCAAATAGTAATGAATTTTTCGACTATGTTTTATAGTTAAATTGCGAAAAATATTAGTGTTCAGTAATAAATTATTTAATTTTGATATAGTTAATCTTACTTTTTATACAAATGTGATGCTGTATAAATCTAAATGAGAAATAATTAATATATACTTTACTATCATTAACCAACTATATTGTTATCACTAATAGTTAAAGATAAAATATATATATTTCTTTTTAATATAAAATTTTTTCAACACGGGTTGCTGCGCGAGGCCCCAGGCGATTGCCCTGTTCGCCACCCCCTAAGGCCGCCTCTGGTGCTTACCTTTCAATGTTTCACTGTTGTTGCCTGTAACATCCGTTACTGATTACGGAGTAACTGTTCAGGTGGTGAATTGTGTAATGATTTGCTGTCTAGGATACGGCTTCCACGGTTTTTATGAACTACCACTTCTCTGCCAAGTAATTGCAATTTCAAGTTCACTGGTGAAGTTTGGGCAAGTACCAGATATGGTACTGACCAGATTGTTTTGAATTTGGATGATTTTCCCCGTTTCTTACAGGGCTTGTTGAGCATAACGAGACTCCCAACCGGGATTTAAACTTTTTTTTTTGTATTCTGATGATTGTTGTTCGAATGTTTTCGCATTGTTCTTATGGTCCTCCTTCCAAATTCTTTTCAACCAATGCGCGAGGCTTCGGACATCTGAATTATTAATGTCATTGTTGATATCCAAGACTGTAAAGAATGAAACATTTTCTCTGCCAAATAATATTTCAAATGTGGTGTTTTTTGTTGAGTTATGCACTTTACTAATAATATGCATAAACAATGAATTGTAGAATTCTCGACCAGTTACTCTGAGCTTCTTTCATATAGGAACTTGTTGATTTAACTATAGTTTTATGTATTCGTTCACATTTCCCATTCTCCGTCGCGTAAATTGCTGAGATTCTTAGTTTTTCTATATCTAGCAATTGGTATGTTTGGGTAAATAGTTCTCATAGGAAGTTATTTGCTTTGTCCAACAACAGAGAAATTAGTACACCAAATCGTAGGATCCAATGGTTCACGAAGGCGCTAGCCACAGTTTCAGCTGTTTGGTCTAGTAATGGAACCATCTGTATATATAAAGATGAATATATGTACGTTTGTTTGTTCTTCATACAAATCCACAGTTTCATGGGCGCCGGCAGGATTACTTTAAGGGAGGTGCATCTGTATCTTTTTTTATACATTAGTCATTATACATAACACTTATTACTTATTAACTGAGGATACTGAATTTATTGACTGTTGAACAAATTTGGACAACAACCTAGGCGCCTTAAGTTATTACTCAAACAGTGAATTTAATAATAAAATTTTTGTTTCTTAATCTTTTTCTGTGCATTTTCTTTCATAGCAGGGGGGTGCAAGTGCACCTCCTCCCGGCGCCAATGCACAGTTTTCATCCGATCCCGATGAAACTTTGCACACTTACCATTTGAAACAAGGAGAAAAATACTGTCTACATTTGGTTGAAAAATTATCTGTATAAATAATAAATGTTGTCTCATAATTTCGAAATATTACTGAATGGCGATAGACAGACGTGTTGGATATGGACGTCTGTGTACTGTTTTTTCGTGTAGCGGCCAGGCAGCTCAGTGATTAAAGCGCTTGCTTCCTAATGTGTGGGTCGTGGTCTCCGGTTCAAATCTCCGTGGAAGCTAAGATTTTTAAAAATTGTTTTTGATCGTGAGTCACGCCTGGGCCGTATGTTATTCGGATTGAATGTTAAACTGTAGATATCACAAAGTTAGGGGTGCAATGCGAGGCAAATCGTAGGTAGTCTTGCAATGTTGAAGGTATACACTTTTTACGTTATATTGATCCCTCAGGGGTGATTCGCAGTCAGTGTGTGTGTGATCTGCAATAATAATACTATAAATGCGGAAGTAAGTCTCTGTCTTTGGTTACATTTTTATGACTAAATGCCTATACCAATATTGACGGAATTTCACAAAAAAATCTGCAGGGAGGGCACAGGACATTTTTTTTCGGTGTGATTAACATATGTAGTCACGAAATTTTGAGAACCTATCGAAATGACAGAGAGACGGATGTGTGTGTTAGTCTGTAATGTTACGTCGCTTGCTCAAGCTATGCTTCTCGCGCATTATGTTAGTGTATAATTTGTTAATAAATTTTGTTTAGAGAAAAAACGTAGTATTTAGTATAGATATCGATTGTCTCTGTCCTATTACTTTCTGTCTGCTTAAATGTTTCTGGCACCAGTTTATTTTTGACATACCATGCGGTCGTTAACTGGCCTAAGTTGTAGCTCTAGCAGAGCACGAGTTGTTGTTGTTGTTATTTGGGTTTAAGGGCGCGTCGACGACGGGGTCATAAGCGCCCTAAAAAATGCCAGGCGTGACAACGTGGCAAAATTGCCGTCTGTGGGGCCGACTGTACAGGGTCGGCCACAGAGACAGCACAATAAAATACTAACTAAAATACCGTCTGCGTGGCCGACTGTAAAGAGATCGGCCACACAGACGGCAGCATAAAATATAAAACTACGAGCAGCTAAAGTTATTAGAACCCAAGAATCGGATGTTCACGCTGAAGAAAGAAGAAACGTCCAAATAAAGCTGCCCTTAGTTAACACCCCCCCCCCCTCCTTCCACATCCCCTCACCTTCGTTTGTTTTTCTGTTTTTAAATATATTGAAAATTGATTCTCTTCAAGAGACAGGTTCGACTGTAGAATGATATAGTGATGGCTTTCCTGTCGTATTATGCCGACTTGGTGTTGCTTGAGACCAATCCTTCGTTATCAACCACTTTCTATATTCAATTAAGGCAAAGAAATTCTTAATCCACGCGTACAAAGTCGTGGGTATCAGCTAGTAAGCAAATAAAGTGAGAATGCCTCAATAAATGTGAGATTTTACTTGTGACCTGTAACGCTTCGGGGAAAGGGGCCGGCTATATCCAATTGCATTCCTTCAAAAGGAGCCCTAGTTTCTGGGAGTGGTTGCAGTTTTTTTTTTTTTTTTTTTTTTTTTTTCTCCCTACATCCGCTTTCTGACATTGATTCTTTCCAAATCGAGCAATTTCTGATATCATTTCTCCGAAATGGTCACCAATATTGTTTTGCACACTTCAGTTGGCGCCCTTCCAACCGACATGCCTAGAAAAAATAGATGCATAGAATAATTCCATGATTAACCTTCTTCAGGAGGCATGAAATACTATGCGACAGCTCTGCTTGGTATTTCTGAATAGAACATTTTCCTTCATGATAAATTGCTTGTTATTTCGCCATTTTTGGCACTCTTCATCTTTTAAGTGTTCTACCGGTAGCTCAGAGATGGCGATTCCTGTTTTTTGACCACGCTTAATTCGTTAGCGTTAGTTTGTTTCTTCCTAGGTTTGTAGATTACATAAAACTGATATTACAAAAGGGATACGGCCCACCTTGTTAGCCTACTAGAGAGGTCTTTGAGCCACCTTAAGTGCTGCATGGTCAATAACAATCAGGAAACTATGACCATAAATGTAGCAACGGAAGTACATTATCCATCAGATTACTGAAATAAGTTCCTTGAATAACTGATTTCTACCTTTGTTAATTGCCTTGATCTGTAACAAATGGAATGTTCCTGGTCGTCGACTATTTGCGAAAGGAGCCCACCCAAAGCAAAATTTGAAGCGGCAGTGGAAGATATAAATTTTTTGGAGAAATATGAATAAATTAACAAGGCTCTGGATTTAAAACTTCTTTGAGTTCCACCATTGTATGCTCTAATTCTGAACGAATTTCCTGTAGTTGGCTAGGTCTAGGAAGAACAGCAACTTTTTCATATTTTTTGGAGAGGGGAACTATCAATTCCGCGTTGGCCTGTCTCCTATCTCAAAGCAATATTCTGCGATGCCGTCTTTATTAACTCGTAAGTTTGACTGTACAAAATGTTCAATTGATTCTGATGCTCCTTGCTTCAACATTCTTATTTTTTCCCGATAGTATTGAGCTGTATTTTTTCTCTCGAACCTTTCAACCTCTTCTGACAAATCTTCAAAAGTTTCCAACCGCTTACAATTTTCGTCGAACATACCAAACTTATAGGCACCAGCAGAAAGTCTGCTTCTTAGTAATTTCATTTTACGTTGTTCGGTCGCAATCTCTAAGCATGCTAAACAATATTTGAATTTTGATAGGAATTCATTAATATCTTCAGATTCAGATCCACTGAATGATAGATAATGCGCGAAAAAAATCATTAATAAGAGTTATATTATTGCCATCATAATCCGTACATTACCCGATTTTCCGATTCAACTGTTCAATTTCCGTTCACAAATCAACTTCCATTGTAGCCAGATTGGAAGCAACTAACGTCTGTTTGCCGCTAGAAGCCGCTGTTTGATGACGCCACCTTTGGAGCCGCACCTATCAGAGCGCCTGCCGTCGTCACCCTTGAAGCCACGTTGAACCGCTACCACTACGCATGAGGAAACTTTTCTGGCATCACTGTGATTTGCTTTTCCAGACGCAGAATGCGAAGAAATACTCTCGAACGAAATTAGCGCCGTGAACTCTCATTTATTGGCCACAAATTTATAGACGATTCCAGGTGATACGGTCGAGGAGCGTTTCCATTTCGCCTTAAGATCACTGAAATGTCCCTATAAATCAGGGTAAGCGACAGGCAGATAAGAAAAGTTAAATAACTATGTACGTTCTCGCGGCGGAAATGCTTTATAAAAACTTCTCGGGTTTCAAGCCGCGTCAAAATTGAGCCGTCTGGCGACGTTTCGGAAGCTTGCACTGCTTCCATTGTCAAGCCCCCGCTTAACACTAATGTTAAGGATCAATTTTGACGCGGCTTGAAACCCGAGAAGTTTTTATAAAGAAAAGTTAATGTTGGGCAGCTGGAGGAGCCTATGTGAATGCTATTCGATTTCCTAGCCAAAAGAGCCAACGGATAGCGGCAAACCGTCCTCGTAACTTTCGATTAGCGTCAGCCGCGTTCGGAAATTGCGAATTCCGCTGCCACAAACCAACTGGTGAGTGATCAGCAGATCATCCTGCCTGCGCTTACTTACTCCAACATTAAATAAAGCTATGAATATTTTATATTACTGAATATTTTGAGCTGTTGGTTGTATAGCACTAGATCTTTCCAAGGCTTTAAAAATTGTTTTAAACAAACTGAAATCTATTGGATTGGATTGGATGAAAAAGTTACTTGCTGGGTAGAGGAATTACTAAAAGCCAGAAAGCAAAGTGTTAGAGTAGGAAATACTATATCAAAAGAGGTGGAAGTAAATATGGGAGCGCCACAGGGTAGTATATTGTGACCCCTGCTGTTCATTATTCTAATGAATGACTGTGTTGATGGGTTATGGACAGAATTTTTTTTTCTTTGCAGATAATATAAAATGGTATATAATAGGATGAAAACAGGTGAAGACAGTAAACAGTTGCAGGGTGACCTGGATAGAATACCTAAATGGGTGGGTCAACATGGAATGAAGACAAATGCCAAGAAGAGTCAGCTTTTTTAGGTACACAAGTAAATAACTAAATATTGTTTTTGACTAGGGTAGGGTCAGAATTGCTTTTTGAAGACTTGAAGTGCAAATATATTGGAATAACGTTTGATAATAAATTCAACTGGTCAGAGCACATTGGGCAGGTGGTAGGAAAAGGTTACAAAATCCTTCATTTTTTGGAGAGGGTGATTAGAGGATGTACCAAAGAAATTGGGTTGTAAAACACTGATTGAATATGGTGGCGTATTTTGGCACCCACATTTTAGTTATCAAATATTTGAGTTGGAGGGCATGCAAAGAAGAGCAGCTAGATTTGTTATTGAAAATTATCGTATGTCTCAGTTATATAATAAAGGAGATGGTTTGGAAGTCATTGTAAGACGGGAGGGTGAAGAGAGTGCTGGGAATGTACAAGGCATATGTTGGTGATGGGTGATGGGAACTGGCAGGATATTAGTCGAAGAATTAAGAATAGTGCATGGAAAGCAAAAGATGACCATGACCACAAGCTGGCATTCAACGTCGTGCATAATTTACTTTTGTAGGGGAGTGTGCATAAACCACGTAGCTCTATTTTGGCCTCCTGTGAACCCACAACAAAACTGTGCTCATAGCCCACATTAACCTCACACCACCTGATCCAATCATGCCTTTTCAAAATGATAAGAAAATGATTCCCAGTAAAACAAGCCTTTGTTAATGGCCATTAATAAAGCACAAGGTAAGACACTTCAAAGTGAATGGTTGTATTTACCAGAAACTGTACGTTTCTTTTTCTTTTTAAATCTCCGACAGTTATACATGGCTTTTTCATGAGTTCGTAGATTCAGTGATATTTATGATTGTGTGAAGGTTACATGATCAGTGATCACATTATAAGTACTTTATATTGTTTTCATAGAAATTTTGTTATGTAAAGAATTTGGAAAAAAAAATTCACATCTGACAAAGCCAACATATATTTTTTCCTTTAATATCTACATTTTAAACGTTACACTATTACACATATTGTGTATAATGACTAGCTATACCCATAACTGCATTCACGTGGAATTTAATATTTTTGATATTAATTTACATACAAGTTATCAGAGAAATTATAGATATTGCCATCAACTTCATTCACATAGTGTGTTCAAGTACTAACCTCTCTCAAAATGATTATGTAGCAATTAACACAATGAAAGTGTGGTAAAGAAACTAATATAATGCATGAACAGTGTTCAACATACTCTTATCTTCAAATTATTATCAGCTTTTCAATAACAGATCAAAATGAAACGTACCCTATTTTACCAAGCAAATGCAATGGACACTTAAACAATTACTAGTCAACCAACAAATATTTACTGCAAGTATAAGCAAAATCAGCCAGACAGAATCGTAGTAAAAAAAAATCAACATAATTGTTTCTCGCAGTGGAATATAGAAGATACACTATAGCTAAAAACCTTATAATCAATCTCAGTAAGATGTACTGTGAATATTTAATTCAATTGCCATGGAGCACATGCTCCGATGGCAATTCCAGTAGTCGTCTAATTACCACTTTCTAATTTTTTTTATTATCTACCTTATGGAATTTGAGTGTTAAATTCCTTTAGCGTTTTTTGGTAAATTATTCGCCACCTCACTTGCTATCTTGTTCCAGCCCTTCCACCATTACCTACAAAAGAAAATTATGCATGAAATCGAGTGCCAGCTTGTGGTCATTGCCGTCTTTCCCCTTTGATGCATTATTCCTAATTTTTTGTCCAATATCCCACCAGGCCCAATCACCAACATATGCCCAGTACATTCCCAGCACTCTCTTCACACTCCTCCTTTCCTCCTCCAACTTCCAATCCAGCTCCTTTATCGTATCAGTTACTGACTGGGGCCCGCGATAATTTGCACAAACAATTCTAGCTGCTCTTCTTTACACACTCTCCACAATCTGATAACCAAATTGTGGGTCCCTAACTACATTCAACCAATCATCTTAGCAAAGTTTTGTATCCCGGTTCCCTAATTTCTCTGGTACATCCTCTTGCCACCTTCTCCAAAAAAATAAAGGATTTTGTAACCTTTTCCTACCACCTGCCCAGTTGAGTTTGTTATTACATGTTATGCCAAGATATTTACACTTCAAGCAATTCTGAACCCACCCTATAATCATAAACAATCTTTACTTTTTTTCTGTGCACCTAATAAGCTGACTTTTCTTGCATTTATACTCATTCCATGCTGACCTACCCATTTAGATATTCTATCCAGGTCACACTGCAGCTGCTAACAGTCTTCATCTGTTTTGATCCCATGATATCCCATTGTATCATCTAGAGAAAAAAAAAAAAAAAAAACTAAATTCTGGCTGTAACCCAACACAGTCATTCATTAGAATAATGAACAGCAATGGTTCCAATAGACTACCCTGCGGCACTCCCATATTTACTTCCACATGTTTTGACATAGTATTTCCTACTCTAACACTTTGTTTTCTGGTTTTTAAGAGATCCTTTACCGATCAAGTAACTTTTTCATCCAATTCAATAGATTTCAATTTATTTAAAACAATTTTATGGATCACTCTGTCAAATGCCTTAGAAAGATCTAATGCACCACTATAAACTTGGCCTCCCTTGTTCAATTCCTCTGAAATATCTGGCTTATAGCCATCATATGAGATTCACATTTAATAGGATCAAAACAGGTGAAGACTGAACAGCTGCAGGATGACCTGGATAGAAAATCTAAATGGGTAGGTCAGCATGGAATGAAGATAAATGCCAAGAAGAGTCAGCTTATTAGGTACACAGAAAAAAAAGTAAAGATTGTTTATGATAATAGGGTGGATTGGGAGTTGGAAAGGATGAGTGTGAAGAGAGAGCTGGGAATATACTGGGCATATGTTGGTGATAGGGCTTGGGGGGGGGGGGGATATTGGTTAAAGAATTAGAAATATTGTATGGAAGAGGAAAGACGACCATCACCACAAGCTGGCGCTCGATTTCATGCATAAAGAAGGGGAAAAATTTTCTTTTGCAGGTAAGGGTGTCAGGGATTGGAACAAATTATCAAGTGAAGTTATGAAAAAATTTACCAAAAATACAGAAGGAATTTAAAATCTCTAAATTGCAAATGTAAATGTGTGAGGAATTTAACAATCAAATTATATAAGATGATTAAAAATAAAAAATAATTGTGACTAAGGGAATTGCCACCGATACGAGTGCTCCATTGCAGTTAAATTAAATACCCTTAATTAATTAATAAAGACAGATATACAAGAGCAGCTACATTTGTTTCTGGAAATTGGCAGTCTGATAGCTCAGTGGATAAGGTGTAGTCTCGCAGCATCACAGAGTCTAAACATAGTGAAGCTAGGAATTTCTTACAGCTATGCTTTGTTTAAATGAGTATTCCAGGACACTGTGGTTTTGTTTCAAATTAATGCAGGTACAGCTATAACAGACATTCTGTCAGTTGTAGCTGGATTCATGCAAGATTGAAAATTTGTCACCAGCTTTATGAGCACACAATTTGATTCTTACTATAATTGAAAAGTAATATGATTGAGGAACTGAGTTGGGAGTCTTTTGGTTATAGTAGACAGGTGAAGATAGTGCTGGGAGCATATCTACATCTATACTCTGTGATTCACAAAACTGTGGTGTGGTAGACTGGTGAATCTTTTTGCTTTCGCTTTTTCACTTCCCAAGAGGCACATTTAAATTGTGGGTATGACTCTATGTCATGTGAGTGGCAGTACTCGTAAATAATACTCTCAGTAAGATTATATACACATTCACAATTTATTTACAACAGGTTTATGTACATAATTAATCATCCCTATCTTCCTTGAACTTCTCCATATGCAAGAAATCTATTACTTGATCCTACTGCTTGATATCCCAGATATGTTTCCCTAATGGTTTCATCCCACTTGTTAGAATTAATGTTGATGGCATATGCTCCTTGGTGCGCCCATCGTTGACTCTGCTGGTGTCGATGACTGCCGTCCCTCATTCCCACCTTCCCAGCCCTCTCCTGTAACAGCCCTCGCCTAGCTCGACATTTCTAGATAGCTAGACCATCTGTCCAGATCCACCCCTCCTGCTCCGTGCACCAGGGTTTTGGTCCCGTCCTCCCACCATTCGACAAGTGGTAGGGAGAGTTTCTGACCAATTGTGGCTCCTGCTTTTCTCCCATCCTCTACAAAATGACGTCGTGCGTCAGCATTTTCTTGCCGACTCCTGACCTGCTTGCTTGGGCATCAGCTTCTGCATAGCCACATTCCAACGACTGCAATTGTTTTCCTTCGCTGTTGCAACTGACCTGCTTTGGCTGGTGCTGTATGAAATCATAACTACTGCCAAGCTTTACCCAAAAATCCCGTGAGCCACTACACCTGCCTTGCCAGGGAGAAAGTCTGCCCACTCAGACTTTTCTCCTGCTTTTCTTTATCTGCTTAACGTCTCTCTAGCAGCGTGGTTTTTAGACACGGGCAGACTTTTAACTTACCTTCCTCTATTTCGCATCTAATTTTTCCCTTTATTTTTACATAAGTTTTCTTGCCTTTTTTTTCTCTCTACAATCAAATATCTGAAGCTACATTTATTTGTGTACAATATTTATTGTGTTTGTGTGGTTTCAATCGATGTCTTCATTCTCGATCTCCGGCTGCAGCTCTCCGCTCTCCGCTGTTTACACACTCAGGCGTTCAGCTCTCGTACTGCATTGCTATCGTAGGTGTGTGTGACGTAGCGCCACACCTCCCATCACCCAAGGTAGTGATGACGTACCGTTCGCCCGCCTGTCTTGCTGCTGATGTAGACTCGACATCAGCAAAAACTGCTTGCGTATCCGTTCCTGTTGCTGAATCACCTCATAGTTGTCTGGTTCATTCCTATGGACATACTAAAACCTTCTATCAGACTGTGACATTCTTCCAAAATCTATCATCGCTGAATAACACCACATCTCCTCCTTCTGGCTCCTGCCGACTGCAATCTATTTCTGAAACTCCTGTAAAACTAATTTTTCACAATCACATTTCTCACACAGTAGCTTCGTCCGTTATGCATATATCTCTTAAATTGTCATTAATAACAACACTTCATGTACTGTCTTTTTTTCCCCTTATTTTGTTGAAACGCTGTTGCTTCTGCTGTATTGATACCTACAGCTTACTTTAATAAGGTTCACTTCCTAATACACACTTCTTGCCTCTGTCTCTCATTTTCTTCACCTAATGCCAACACTATTTGATATATATATACACTTGTTTCTTTCTTCTTTCGATTGCTGACACGCTTGTTTTCTTCTTAACTTCTAGCCACACACGTCGTCTTTTTCCGTTGTAACCATCCGTGAACTCATTGTCCTTAATTGCTGTTTTGCTTCTTGACCATGCGTTGTTTGTGTTTCCAGTCAGCAAATGCTTTCTCTTACGTGCATCATGATTGCTGGATCAATTGACCTCACCCGCCTTGCAGTTCTGCTGTCCTGTCTTGCATGCGTATATTACTTCATGCGGCTACATACTTTTGCTGTTATGCTGTCTTGCGTTATCGATATTTTCTCGCCCGTACTTCGTTAATAGAATTGCTTCATACAATACTTTATTTCTCTCCACACATGCATGTTTTGTTTCACTTTCTTGCGGAATTACCTTTCATTCTTTGTTCGGCGACTCGTCTGTCTGTTGAATGCGTGATAACACATCTCTTTTACTTGACGACAATGCTGCACTGTTTATGCGCCGCTTTGGCAAAGCTTTAAGCTTGTATGAGGGTACTATTGTAGCTTTCTCTTATTATTTTCTTGCGTGCTAATTTTTCACTTTATGGCTTCTGGTTTTCCCTTCGTTTCTTTATAATACATTCCATCGGCTTTTTTCATTTGGTTCCACTACGACGTATTATTATGTTTTTTAGTGTGTTTTTAATTTCTTTCTTCAACTTCTTTAGCGTTCTTGGCAAACTCCATTTGACACGGATACTTCATACTTTTTCTGCGTATCTTCATCTTGTTTCTTCGATTTTTTTGTTAACACTCGCGAATGATGCTTGGTCCCTACTTCTTGGACTATATTTCTCTGACTTTAGTCTCTTTATTCAACTGCATTATTAGTTGCTGCGACGAACTTTCCTGTCACTGATTTGTTTATTCATTTCTGCTTGTGACATCTACCCTACGCCTGCTTGTGGACTTCTTATTACCGACGTCATATTTATCCTGTCGTGAACTTTTCCTTTCACTATTTCTGCATGTGGCTTCTCTACTATGCCTTTGTATTAACTTCTTATTAGGGAGCGTGCATAAATCACGTAGCTCAATTTTGGCATCCAGTGAACCCCCCCCACTCCCCCAAATAGCGCGTAACTTTTTTCCAGCAGAAATTTTGTACTGTTTTCTCTTTTCAGACTATTGTAAATTACATACAGAGATAATTAACTAAGGGAAATAAATATTCACATGCTGTTTTGAGTTCTATTCCTCATTTTAACTGTGAAAAATGTTATGAAAGGAAAGCTACGTGGCCTGGCTTGGAACCCCCCCGCCCTCCTCCCACATATACCCTAGCGTAGCCTTCCAGCCAACCCCTTCCCCACTTAGTTTGTGCACGGTCCCTTACCGACGACGTAATTCCCGTGCCGTTGATTTCTTCTTTGACTATTTCTGCTGGTGATGACTCTCCTTATGCTGTTTGGTAGCTTAATTACTTGCTTTTTGGGTATTCTATCCAACTTATTTTCTTCATTGCTTCTTGCATCCCCAGCTTTCCCCTGAATTTCCTGTTCCGCTGCTTTTTGCTTCAACATATCTACCTTCAAATGAAAGTCATTTTGATACGTTGCACCTAAGCCCTTCGCTTCATGCCTCCCCTGTATTTTCAAGCACTCTTCTTCTTTCTTCTGATCCTGCTTCTGTTTCTCGGGGGTTTCTGTATTGGCACTCTTTTATCTCCCTTGCTCCTTCAGACTTTCGCTGTATTTCCTGAGTTACTGCGGCTGCATATGACAGTGTATCTTCCTCCGAATGGAAGCCATTATGATACAATGCACACAGCTCCCTTACTGCTTGTCTGTCTGGCTCTGCCAGATGCTTTAAGCTCAAACCTTCTATAATTCTTTAAATTTGCTCTCACGTCTGCATATTCTGCTTTGCTGCTGCGACGCGCACTTTTCTGGCCCCTTGCGGCACTTCATATTTCTCTGCTTAACTTTCGGATTAGTCAATACGATCTCCACTTCTGTGACATTCAACACATTTACCTCTTCATACATTTACAAGTGTTTCTTGAACCAATACACCTGCTGCCAATTCTTGTTTTGGGACAACAGCTTCTGAATCTTCCTGAACCCTTTCAACTGCTAACTCTATTATCTTCTATTGTCGCGCTCTGACCCAAACACATAATACCTTCTCTTGTGACATTGTTTACTTCATAGTTTCTTCCTGTCGCTGCTTAACATCTACTTCTACTTCAGTCTTCATGTTAAAGGTGTGTCCCTGAATTCTCACCACTGATTTTCCGTAATCTATTATGGTGTTATACTTCTTCAGTCAATCTCGGTCTATAATTCCATCATAGAGTGTGTCTACTCCTGCTGGAACAATTTGCAACTTATGACACATTATCAGCTCCTGCCTTCCTTCATAGTAACCATTATTGCTCATTCGGTGAATATGGGTTTTCCTATGATCCTTTGTATCTGTATTCCCTTCATCATATTCTCCTTGTGGCTCTTTCTTATACACTCCGACTTTATAAGCGATGCAATTGTCTAAAAGTTCGTCCAGATCTTCTTTTTCGCCAAAAAAAGGTGTTTACAATTAATTTTAAAACTCCCGCAAAACTCACTAGCGGCTTTTCTTTCTAAACTACATTTCCACGTCGATGAAGTGGTGATCAGTGACCTTTAACTGCTCCCTTATTCTGCAACTGCTGCGTTGTGTTGTGCTGACTCCGCACACCAATAGTACTTAGTGCTTCACCGATTCTGTAACACTGTTGAACTGAGAGGTATTTTCCATCTTTCAATTCTCTTACTTTACTTTTCTCTTAATTACCACTACTCTCACACCCAATACTTTACTGTTGGCTGATGCCACACCATGACACAAAGACTCTACTGTGGTGGACTGGTGAATCTTTTGCTTTTGCTTTGCCACGTCCCAAGAGGAACATTTAAATTTTGGGTAAGACTATGTCATGTGAGTGGTAATACTCGGAAATGATACTCTCAGTAAGGATATATACACATTTACAATTTATTTACACCAGGTTTATATACATAATTAATCATCCCTATCTTCCTTGAACCTCTCCATATGCAGGAAATATATTACTTGATCCTACTGCTTGATATCCCAGATAAGTTTCCCTAATGGTTTCATCCCACTTGTTAGAATTAATGTTGACGGCGTATGTTCCTTGCTGTGCCCATCATTGACTCGGCTGGTGTCGACGGCTGCTGTCCGTTGTTCCCAACATCTCAGCCCTCTCCTGCAACAGCCCTCGCCTAGTTTGGACATTTCTAGCTAGCTATTCTGCCCATCCAGATACACCTCTCCTACTCCGTACACCGAGGTTTTGATCCTGTCCTCCCACCATTCAACAAGTGGCAGGGAGAGTTTCTGACCAATTGTGGCTCCTGCTCTTCTTCCATCCTCTACCAAATGGCATTTTCTTGCCAACTCCTGACCTGCTTCCTTGGGCAATGGCTTCTGTATAGCCACATTCCAACGCCTACAATTGTTTTCCTTCGCTGTTGTAACTGACCTGCTTTGGCTGGCGCTGTACAAAATCATAACTACTGCCAAGCTTTACCCAAAAATCCTTTGGGCCACTACAGTGGTTGGCAGATGGTGCTTTGCACTAAAACCAATCTCTACTCTGGCATTCCAATCCTCAGTGGCACGAGGAAAGAAAAATTCTATATAAGTATCAGTGCAGCACCTTACTTATCTAATCTTATCTTCCCTATCATTGCAACTTAGATTAATGGACTAAGTATTTCATTAAAATCGTAAATGAAAGTGCATCAGTTCTGTAATGCCTTCATAGGGACTGTAGCAAATAGTCATGGATCAAGCAGATCTTCTCTGTACTTGCTCTACCCCTTATGATATTAATCTCAAACAGCACAACAGTAGTCCAAATGAGGACGCTCTAGAGTTTTGGATGCTATCTCCATTTTTGTGCATTACTATTTTTTGAAATTTGCCCTATGAATCGCAGCCTAAAATTAGTTCTATCTACGACCGAATTAATGTGCAGGCCCCATTTCATGTTGTTCTGTACTGTTACATCCAAATACTTCAGGAAATCAACCATACCATATAATGCATAAATTGGTGGATGGGGCCTGGATGGAAATTGGTAGAAGAATTAGTAACAGAACATTGAAAGGAAAGATTACCATACCCAGGAACAAGATTTTTTTTTTTTACTTATTAATGCCTCGTTGACGTCAAGGTCATTAGAGGTGGGATGGGACTGGGCACTAGGAACGGGAAGGAATTCAGCCATGATCTTTTGAAGGAAGCAGCCCGGCATTCGCTTGGAATGATTCTGGGAAACCATGGAAAACCCAAATCTGGATTCCCAGATGGGGATTCAAACTGGTGTCCTCCTGAAAGAAAGGCCAGAGAGTTAACCGCTAACCCACTACGCTTGGTCAGAAACAAGCACTTTATTTTAGGCATCATGGAGTGGGAAATTTTGACTAAGGGAATCACGAAGTGGAATTTATTCCTGAGAGAAATTTACCAGAAGCAATGAGAGAAACTAAGACAAAAATGTGTAAAATATTTAAGTAGGAAATGTGGTTAACCAAGCTCTATAATTTCCTGAAATCACTCCAGGAGAATGCTAGAATGGTTCCTTCAAAGTAGAGATGTGTTGTTCATGACTGTACCAGTTCCTCTGAAAAAGTGAGAGAGCTGATGCTCACTAGCACAGTACAAGTAAACCAAACTCAAATATTAGTTATGAACAGTAACTTGCATTTTATTTAAGGCAAAAAGATTTGTAAAAGTGATTGCACTTCGTGTTTGTACCAATAAAATAAAGTAAAACTAACGATGCTTTATCATTATCAAACTACCCCCTAGAAAATTCCCAGCAGTCCAGTATTTGATTGATGTTTCAAAATGGTCTTTTCTGCACAAAAATAATCTCGTGGTATTTAAGTAAGAAAAAAAAAAAAAAAAAAAAGAATGTTTGAGTATAAATACAAAAATAAATGAAAATAACCGCCTGTGAGATTAATGTACGAAACCAGAGAACATGTAAATAAATCTAACAGATACTACACCCAAAATGGAAATAACATTATTTTTATTTAAAGTGAGCTAGTGAATCATTCAAAAGTACTAGTTATATTTACTGAGTGAACAAATTAGCAATGCTCTTCTTAGCGAGTCATTTTGCCCACCTCTACTTCGAAGGTCATGATCTAATCCTTTCCCATTACTTGCTATATTCCACTCCCCATTCTCTCATATCTCTAATAAGTTTGACAAGCAATAAAATTCTCATAAAAAAGAGTGATTAATTTGAATGGTCACCATATAGATGAAAATTATGACAAATTATACAAACAAGAACTGATTGTTATGATGGAAATGAACTGATGATACTACTCAAAATGTACGATGTGAGGGTATTTACCAAATTAGTCACCAGTCATTTCTAATGGTATTTTAGCTTTCATCAGCAAAAGAGAATGCTGTTAGGTTTTAGTATGATACAAAACTGAATAGAATAAGAACTTCTCACACAAAAGGACCAAATAATAAAATAATCGATTTTGAAGATTGTCTGCTGTTGTAACACCCTTAGTAAGTAGCAGAGATTATTTTAAAACAAAAATAAAGATCACCTTCATATAGTTTAACTCATACATGGAAAATCCAATACAAAAGGTCTCACTTTTTTATTTTAAAATAGTTAAAGATGCTACTTCAGTCTGGGAAAAAAATACAACATGGCATTCCACAATATTCTGTCCTAGAACCCCTTTTGTTTTTATTATACACCAGTGATCTTCCTGGAAAATTATCTGACAAGGCTAACATCGTTTTACTTGCAGACGACACTAATCTGACTACAACCAAAAGAATTTAATACAAATGAAGAATTTAGTGAAGTAGCATACTTATTTTACGCAAAATCATTCAAATTAAAATCTGATAAAACACACTGCATTAGGTTTAAAACAAAAATTGTGCAGAGCAGGATTTCCGTATAAACTATAAAAATAACACAGTCTTGGAAACAAAGATTACAAATTTCATTGACATTAAAAAAGATGGAGAAACTCGCTTGGAAAGAACACATAACCTTACTACTGAAGAAATTTAGTGCTACATATAAAATTAGAACACTTTCTCTAACAGAAGATCTAGATTTATTTTCATTTAGTGATGTTACACAACATAATTTTTTGGGGAGAAATGTCACAAAGCAAAAAAGTTATCACAGCATGAAGGCAGAAACGAACTATTAGGGTAAATACAATTTCTTCCGGACAACTCTTCACAGAGTTCAATATTTTTACAACGACTTTTCAGTATATATACTCTCTCATGTTGTTTGTCATAGAACATTTTAACTTGTATTATCTTGGTTCTCTGGGTGGAGCCAAATTGATTTATTAAAACCTAACGTTTCTGCCATCAGAGGACTGCTTGTGAATTGCCACTATTGCCTTATATAGTAGCAGGAAGTGAGCGCTAAACTGCCATGGTGACGTCACCACGCCCAGTGTAGGCGGTAGGATGGGGCCATTCGTCTTGGGTTTTCATGAGCAGGTATGACCAAATACGGTCACGTTGCAAACCATTGTCGGTATTAATGTTGTTTGGCCGTTTTTGTATTTCTAACGCTTCTCTTATATGCCTAGGCCACCATCTGCTTTAAATGGCTATAACGCTGTTCTTATCAAATAAAATTGAATGGCCACTATCAGCTGAATGTAGAACTACAGCAGACTTGCTTGCGTCATTATTTTTCAAATGCCTAATGTGTTCATTGAGTCCCTCCTTAACAGTGCATCCTGTTTCCCCAATGTATACCTTACTGCAGCTACAAGGAATTTCATATACTCCTGGTGTTTGCAAATGTTGTCTCTTGTCTTTAACGCTGGTCAGGATGCTGGATAATTTCCTAGGGGCCTTGTATATGGGACAGATATTATTCTTTTTAGCAGCCGACCAATCTTATCCGTAACTCCTTAGATATATGGCAGGACGGCCACTGCCTTGTCAGGTGGTTTGTTGTTCTCCGCCGATGATGCAGCAGTGAGAGACAAAGTGGAGCGATCAAGGCATGCCAAGGCTTTATTACAAGCAGCTGCACTATAGCCATTGGCTAGAAATATCCCCTTTAAATTTCTCTTTTCAGCGGCCATACTCGCTTCGTCACATACCACGGATGTTTTTAAAATTTCACGTTTGATCGCTAGATGATGGTGAGAGTCAGTGTAGAGGTACAGATTAGTATGCGTTGGTTTTTGGTATACTCGGTGACCCAAGGAGCCACCATCATTTCTTGTAACTAAAACATCCAGGAACGGGAGTTGGTTGTTTGTTTCAATCTCCATAGTAAACTTGATATTATCATGGGCTCTGTTTAAATGATTGAAGAAGACATGAAGCGATTCTATTCCATGGGGCCAGATGACAAATGTATCATCCACAAATCTCAGCCATAGCGACAGTTTCAAAGGGGCGTTCTGGATAACTTCATCTTCAAAGGTTTCCATAAATAAGTTGACGTCTACTGGAGACAGTGGGCTTCCCATGGCGGCTCTTTCCTTTTGCAGGACGATACGTATGAGAAGCTAAAGCACAGTATCTCTATACTGGAAGTTATATTTTGGACTAACCAAGCTGCTCTAGAACGTATTTACCAACCACAACCTTACCCACAATTCCAATGCTGACTACAGAGTCAGTGGCATAACTATACCATTGAAGCCCATGGTAAATTCATCAGATGGGGCCCTCAGACAGTACCGGATATTTCAAGAGGCAGCAGGTCATTTTTGGCCAGTGGCATTTTGTCCTTTCTGCCATCCTATTGTTGTGCCACTGAACAACAGTTAACAGCAAGATTGGCAACCAAGTTGATCATCTGTGGGGTCCTAAAACTCCATTCAAGAATTTGCACCAAAGAATTAACTGTAGCTAATTCTAATATGTCTTTTCAAAATTCAATTGTAAATATTGATGTCTATTTTTTCTTTTATATTATTTTATATTCCTCTATTTTTAGTCTTTTTTAACACTAGAGTTGTTACGAAGTGATAAAAGTAACACCTAAGTGTTAAGGTTGTGCAATGCCGTGGTAAAGAAAGTCAACAGTGAACGTGTGGGAGGGACAAGGTTGCATCAGCCGGGGCTGCGCAGAGCGTGGGCTGATGAAATCAGGAGTAGTTTCTGGAAGGAGCGCGTAGGGCAGGAAAGTGCATCACACGCAGCTATAAAAAGCGGCGGCTCCCGAGGGAAGGGACCTTGGACCAGCCAGCGAGCGAGGGAGCAGCAGGAGGCGACAGTCAACACGGCGTGGAGCCGAAGCAGTTAGCCAAGTCTTCGTTGAATTTACTGAATGCAGTCTTCTAGTTTCTTATGGATGGGACGCAGGAGGACTTCTATTTAGTTGATGAGGAAGGGGACTTTCTCTCATATCGAGGCTACTTGGAGTTGAGATGGTGGATCAAATACTTCTATACTAAGTTTGGGCTAACAGACGTAGACGTCGTTGGGTTGTTGAATCCACTAGACTAAAGTTCCTCCTTAGGCCTTTGCATAATATTTTGTCGGCTTCGTGGGTCACAAGATTGTTTCTCATAACTTTCTTGTACTTCTCTGGTTTCATAAGAACCTTTCCTATTCCGAGTTCCGAATTGCAAAAATCGACGCCCCGCTTGTTTGTTGATTCTTTTCAGCTAGCTGAAGTACGAGTTCTTCTGTCCTGTAATCGCTGCCAGGCTACAGGACGCAACAGAGTGCACACGCGGGCTACATATGTAGCCCAACGTGTAATATTGTTGTATATTTTTTAAACTTGGCGCACTACTGATTAATCGTCCAATGTATTCCTCAAGTACTAGCCCCCGCACCCGCCAGTAGCGTGACATCTCTCGCGGCACACGGACGTCTGCATAAATTGCACTTGAAGTTGGTGGGCTACACCTGTAGCCCGCGCGAGCGTTGGAGGAAGTTAATTATTTATTATACAAGTTGCAAAATTGAGGTGTAGTAATACTATAAAAAGTAATGTCTGTGTTGTTTGTGTTTATGTTTTTTTTGTGTAACTTTATTATGTTTTGGTCATTTTTAGTTGGCGGGTAATATGAACGATACCCAAATACTAAAATGGTTGCTGGAGGATGACAAAACGAAATAATGTATTTCTGATGTTGTCTACCATCCATAATCATGCCAAAATTAATGATTCAACTGGTGATGCTCGATAACCTGATATCATAGCATTTTATAACTACACAAAAAAACCGCGTCGATGTTTTGGATAAAATGTGTAAACAATACGTTGTTACTCGGAACAGTCGTCGATGGCCTCTCACTCTGTTTTACAATTTTGTAAATATGGCGGGAATAAACGGTGTTGTAATATATCAGATGAACAACCCTGATATGAAAGTGATCCGTTGTCAATATCTTCAAGAAGTCAGATTCGATCTTGCAAGACCACCTGTAGAATGTCGTATATCCCAGCAAAATATACTAAAAGGTATAAAACTGAAAGGCAAACTACCTCTAGGACTGGCAGAACAACCCTTGCAACATAATATGCCTATTCCAGGAGGAGTTGGTCGATGTTCTTTTTGTAGCAGGGTCTCGGGACCACAGCACGCACAAGCAATGCAGCAAATGTATGAAGCGCACATCAGGCAGTCGTCTGTCCTCAATGTACGCCAACAGAATGATTTATTATCAATGACTTTGATAATTGGTTCAATGACTTAACTGGAAACCCATTTTATAATAAATATTACATTTCTAAATAAAAATAAGACTAAAAGATCTCAAACCTTCCAAAAATAGTTGATTTTTAAGAAGTTTATATTTATGTTAAAATTATAACTAAGAAACAAAATTTTCTTAATTGTATAAGTTATTATGATAAAAATAAAGATGTTTAATAATTATTTACTCTGTTTTTATTTATTACTAGCTGGTACCCACGACTTCGTTCGTGATTGTAAAGAATTCATATTGACAGCTATAGACATCTAACCACCCTAGCGCACGTTGGGAGACTCGATACTATTACCACACACAAGTACCAGTCTTCTGCGCTATGTAGTTCCGGCAGCAAGGTAAAATTTACGGATACACACAAGTCTTTTAATGAAACACGAAAATATTCATGATCGACCAATTTCAAACACCATATCTCACACACTCCCACAGTTACCGAATTTCGGCCAACGTTATGATCGATGGGAGACTCTGTGTTACTACCACACTCAAACGCCAGTGCTCTGCGACTGAATGTTTTCACTTAAAAGTGATACACCGTGACACATGCGTCTTTGGCAGAAATATGAAATTGCCGCAGGTCAACCATTTTCATCCCCTATATCTTCCACACCCCCATAGCTACAGACATCTAACAACCATACTGCACGACAACAGACACGATTCTACTACCACACATAAACACCAATGCTCTATGCTATATAGTCGCGGTAGAAAAGTGAAATCTGCGGAGACACATGCCTTTCGTCGAAATACGAAAATATCCTTGGTCGGCCACTTACAACCACCATATCTACCACAGTACCACAGTTTCTGAAATTCGGCCGCTGTTGTGATCGAAAGGTGACTCGGTGCTACTACTACACACAAACGCCAGTTATCTGTGATCTGTAGTTTTCGCTGAAAAGTGATACACCGTGACACTTTTGTCTTTGGCAGAAGTATGTAACTGCCACAGATCGACCACTTTCAACCTCCATATCTCCCACATCCCCATAGCTACCGACATCTAACAACCATAGTGCACGACAGGAAAGACGATTCTACTACCACACACAAACACCAATGCTCTATGCTATATAGTCGCGGTAGAAAAGTGAAATCTGCGGAGACACATGCCTTTCGTCGAAATACGAAAATATCCTTGGTCGGCCACTTATAACCACCATATCTACCACAGTACCACAGTTTCTGAAATTCGGCCGCTGTTGTGATCGAAAGGTGACTCTTTGCTACTACTACACACAAACGCCAGTTATCTGTGATCTATAGTTTTCGCTGAAAAGTGATACACCATGACATTTTTGTCTTTGGCAGAAGTATGAAATTGCCACAGGTCGACCACTTTCAACCCCCATTTCTCCCACACCCCCATAGCTACCGACATCTAACAACCATAGTGCACTACATGAGATACGATTCTACTACCAAACACAAACACCAATGCTCTATGCTAAGTAATTGTGGCAGAAAAGTGACATATGCGGTGACAGGCGAAATACGAAAATATCCTTGGTCAGCCACTTACAACCACCATATCTACCACAGTACCACAGTTTCTGAAATTCGGCCGCTGTTGTGATCGAAAGGTGACTCTGTGCTACTACTACACACAAACGCCAGTTATCTGTGATCTATAGTTTTCGCTGAAAAGTGATACACCGTGACACTTTTGTCTTTGGCAGAAGTATGAAATTGCCACAGGTCGACCACTTTCAACCCCCATTTCTCCCACACCCCCATAGCTACCGACATCTAACAACCATAGTGCACGACAGGAAAGACGATTCTACTACCACACACAAACACCAATGCTCTATGCTATATAGTCGCGGTAGAAAAGTGAAATCTGCGGAGACACATGCCTTTCGTCGAAATACGAAAATATCCTTGGTCGGCCACTTACAACCACCATATCTACCACAGTACCACAGTTTCTGAAATTCGGCCGCTGTTGTGATCGAAAGGTGACTCTTTGCTACTACTACACACAAACGCCAGTTATCTGTGATCTATAGTTTTCGCTGAAAAGTGATACACCATGACACTTTTGTCTTTGGCAGAAGTATGAAATTGCCACAGGTCGACCACTTTCAACCCCCATTTCTCCCACATCCCCATAGCTACCGACATCTAACAACCATAGTGCACTACATGAGATACGATTCTACTACCAAACACAAACACCAACGCTTTATGCTATGTAGTTGTGGCAGAAAAGTGACATATGCGGAGACAGTCGAAATACAAAAATATCCTTAGTCGGCCACTTACAACCACCATATCTACCACAGTACCACAGTTTCTGAAATTCGGCCGCTGTTGTGATCGAAAGGTGACTCTGTGCTACTACTACACACAAACGCCAGTTATCTGTGATCTATAGTTTTCGCTGAAAAGTGATACACGGTGACACTTTTGTCTTTGGCAGAAGTATGTAACTGCCACAGGTCGACCACTTTCAACCTCCATATCTCCCACATTCCCATAGCTACCGACATCTCACAACCATAGTGCACGACAGGAAAGACGATTCTACTACCACACACAAACACCAATGCTCTGTGCTATGTAGTTGTGGCAGAAAAGTGACATATGCGGAGACAGTCGAAATACGAAAATATCCTTGGTCGGCCACTTACAACCACCATATCTACCACAGTACCACAGTTTCTGAAATTCGGCCGCTGTTGTGATCGAAAGGTGACTCTTTGCTACTACTACACACAAACGCCAGTTATCTGTGATCTATAGTTTTCGCTGAAAAGTGATACACCATGACACTTTTGTCTTTGGCAGAAGTATGAAATTGCCACAGGTCGACCACTTTCAACCCCCATTTCTCCCACATCCCCATAGCTACCGACATCTAACAACCATAGTGCACTACATGAGATACGATTCTACTACCAAACACAAACACCAACGCTTTATGCTATGTAGTTGTGGCAGAAAAGTGACATATGCGGAGACAGTCGAAATACAAAAATATCCTTAGTCGGCCACTTACAACCACCATATCTACCACAGTACCACAGTTTCTGAAATTCGGCCGCTGTTGTGATCGAAAGGTGACTCTGTGCTACTACTACACACAAACGCCAGTTATCTGTGATCTATAGTTTTCGCTGAAAAGTGATACACCGTGACACTTTTGTCTTTGGCAGAAGTATGTAACTGCCACAGGTCGACCACTTTCAACCTCCATATCTCCCACATTCCCATAGCTACCGACATCTCACAACCATAGTGCACGACAGGAAAGACGATTCTACTACCACACACAAACACCAATGCTCTGTGCTATGTAGTTGTGGCAGAAAAGTGACATATGCGGAGACAGTCGAAATACGAAAATATCCTTGGTCGGCCACTTACAACCACCATATCTACCACAGTACCACAGTTTCTGAAATTCGGCCGCTGTTGTGATCGAAAGGTGACACTGTGCTACTACTACACACAAACGCCAGTTATCTGTGATCTATAGTTTTCGCTGAAAAGTGATACACCGTGACACTTTTGTCTTTGGCAGAAGTATGAAATTGCCACAGGTCGACCACTTTCAACCCCCATTTCTCCCACACCCCCATAGCTACCGACATCTAACAACCATAGTGCACGACAGGAAAGACGATTCTACTACCACACACAAACACCAATGCTCTATGCTATATAGTCGCGGTAGAAAAGTGAAATCTGCGGGGACACATGCCTTTCGTCGAAATACGAAAATATCCTTGGTCGGCCACTTACAACCACCATATCTACCACAGTACCACAGTTTCTGAAATTCGGCCGCTGTTGTGATCGAAAGGTGACTCTTTGCTACTACTACACACAAACGCCAGTTATCTGTGATCTATAGTTTTCGCTGAAAAGTGATACACCATGACACTTTTGTCTTTGGCAGAAGTACGAAATTGCCAGAGGTCGACCACTTTCAGCCCCCATATCTCCCACACAGCAATAGCTACCGTCATCTAACAACCATAGTGCACGACAGGAAAGACGATTCTACTACCACACACAAACACCAAAGGTCTATGTTATGCAGTTGTGGCAGGAAAGAGAAGTATACGGAGATACGAATTTTTGGTCGAAATATGAAAACGCCATGCACTGACCTACTTTAATCATTATATCTCCCACATCCCCTCAGCTATCGGCATTTGGCCAACTTTGTGCACGACAGGAAACTCCATGCTACTTCCACCCACAAACATCACTGATTTGTGCTAGGTAGTGGTGGCTGAAAAGTGAAATATAGGAAAAAACACGTCTATTTTTATATATATATAAGATTTGTCTGATTCTGAAAATTAATCAACCCATAAATGGGCTACGCCTGTAGCCCGCTCGTGTGCTAAATGAGTATTTAAGGGCGTGTGCACTCTAGTGTTAAGTAACATACAATAATTTTTTCACTATAATTATTATTAAATCATTTTAACCATGATATGGAGGTTCTACCTCAACAGGGATTAATAGAACAATAGTTATAAATAAATAAATGGATTAGGTTTCAAAGCAAAATATGCAATCAAATAGAAGTCCTACAGGAAGATAAAGGTGTTATATGAAAACTAGTAAGAACTTAACGTAAACTGGGGGTTCGTACTTACATCTCATACCCAACTATGACTGTTAATGTAGCCTAATGGTTCACTGTCTTTTGGTCACCAATCCCCTGTAATAGCCCAGGAGATGAAGGTAGGTTCTTTAAATAACCTTCACTATAGACTGTTACTGAATTTTAAGACTATTTATTCTTCAAAACATTGTATATCATTGGTGCCAAAATTTTAAAGCATCAAAATTCTTCTGCAAAATTATTGATTGCAGATTTAAACCATGAGACAAGCTGCGAGGAACTGCCAATGACACCCTAAACTAAATAAAGTTCTATTTCATCTAGAGTGTAGCCTCACTTCCATTAGATGATGAAGCCATCATAACAATGGCGGCCCATCATATATTACGTCCTGCTCACATTTTCGCCAAAGCGCATGGCGCCAAAACAACTGCTCTGAGCACTACAAACTTCTGCAACCAATGTTACTGTAAGACTGTCGTCAATGTGGCTGCACAGCCTCCTTATATTGGCAATCCGATATCTTACACAACTTTCTCAAATATTGCGCAATGCTAAACCTTATTTTCTCTCCGATCTTCCTTAAAATTTTGTGGATGGTAGGTATGTCTGAAAGTCAAATCAAATTCTTATAAATCTTTCACTAGCTGCACCCGTTCTTTCATTAAAAAAATCCTAATGTTTCACAACCTAAAATTTCCTCATTTTAAAAGTCTTTGATCTAAAGTGTTAATTATTTCTCCAAAATTGTCAACAAATCCTCACCTAATTTTTGATATATAATAGAGCTGCTTAAAATTGTATTTCTCAGTGAAAACCACTATTGCATCTTATTTCAAAACCTTCGATATTATTTATCTCCAAAAGTACCAGTGCTACCGAGCTGAAATGCACGTCAAATGTTACAGAATCAAATTTTCTACATGATAGTGATGTTTTTTTTATCTGCTATCTATTCTCGTTAATATAGTTTCCTTTCATGTCTCCAAAATCTGTTATATCGTTTCGCGACGTCATCCCACCATTTTCTCGTTTAAATTTCTGATCTTCTTTTCCTCTTCTTGGCCAAAATACAACCTAAATCTTTACAAAAATCTCTCAGTGTGTATAGAAAAAAACCTTACTTTGTTTTAAACATACTCTCAAATCTATAACTAGCTAAATTCCGCACTGTACAGAACTCATATTTTTTACAAAACCATAATTTCTTTCCAAAGAGGTTACTTCTACTTTTCCTCCCGATTCTAAATTTTGATGTGATATAGTACAAACTTTCCTGCATCTTTTGAACTATCAAGTTTTCTTGTAACTAAAACATTTAGAGTTGTAGAATGAAAAAAATATTTTGGCAGGTTTTTCGACTTCATGTTTGGTTCAACTTAAATCTCAAATATCTCTTTAGTACTATTTTATAAACTTAAAGTGTTGTATCTTATTTAAATTATGATTACCTACTGCCTCTCTGTACATGGAGGGAATGAAATATATTATAAAATAAGTCACACTACTTACATCATCAATGTTTCCCATGTACTGTTATCGACCTTTACTATTTAATACTACCATTTACCTTAAAACTATAAGAAAATGACTTTGAACATATTTTACTGTTGAATTCTCATGAGCTATGATGATGTAATGTGAGCACTGCTAGGTTTCTGTAATAGAAATTATTCTACGACAGATAGTTGAACGAGAATTGACTGGTACTAGCAGAGATCGATCGGCAGATGATCTGAAGCAGTGCCTGCCGCTTCCGAAGATCAGATAGGGGGCGTCCATAAATTACGTGAGGTGAAATAGGGGGGGGGCAAAATCTCACCAAGAGGGAGGGGGAGAGTCAACGGAAATGTCACGTCTCACGTGAGGTTTTCAAATTATGATGGACTGTTGAGATAAAAAAAAAGGCCATGAAACATGCGAAAGTCTATTTTAGGGGGGGTTTTTTGTCGAAATTTCGTGGGGGTGTAACTGGCTTTGGAAGGGCGAGACCTTAAAAAAAAAAAAAAAGTCTCAAAAAGTTGTGAGGGCGATTTGTAGGGGGGGGGGGGGGGGGGGACTATAGACCAGATCTCACCAGAGAGGGTATGTCACTGGGGCTCAGACTTAGTGAAGTTTAATAAAAATCTACAGTGATTAACATATGTCAACTACAATATGGAATCAAAGAAAAACTAGTGACAGTGGATGTTCATATACATAAATATGGTAAAACAAGATATGACTTAAGTTAGATGATTGATACGCTAATATGACTATCATCAGGATAAAATATTACTGTCCACAATTTTGTTGAAATAGTGAAAGTAGTGGTAGTAAAAACATATATGTTGTCCTAATCGGGAGCAATGTGATACCACCTCTCACAGAATGGTAGTAAATTTAAATGTTCCATTATTAAGTACAAAAAATTAGTAATAAATGGAGACTAGCAGTCTTAGTGCCACATTAGCAGAAAACGTTTCAATGTGAAACTTGTTTATTTTTAAAAGTATTAGAAAAGTTGCATCTCTCAGCACTCACAGATATGTTCACGCAAGTTCTGTTAAACGTCATTATGAACTTTAAAATTTTCAATTGTATGGGAAATTATCACCGATTTTTGAAATTGCGTTACTTCACTTTCTTTTTCATAATTTACTACAAGGGTCATACCAAGTTGATGTCTAGAACAGGAAAATGAAAAAGTATAGGGAAGAGCCAGGCAAAGTGGCTATGATGGGCAAAGCAGCCATATGGCTTTTTTGGGGCAAAGATAAGGTGCCATCACATGGAGAAAATCATAACTCGTGCCACACAATGCCCTAAGTTACCTAGAGATGCTAAATCCATTTAGTGTATCTCTCTCAAGTCATCAGAATATTTATAATAAAGGAAAGGGAAATTAACCCTTCACATACCAAAGTTGACGGCTGCGATGAGAGAAAACACGGGAGGCAGATACACAAATACAATATTTCGGTATTAACATTCAAGTAATAGAGATCGAGCCATTTGGTTCCGGACGTGTGTGCACACAGAATGTCCCCCCCCCCCCCTTAACTAGCTATGGAAGAAATGGTGGGGGAACTGCTTAGGAGTGGACTATTTACATATCGGCAATGTGTAAGATAGTATATGGCAGGTGATGATAAAATGTATATATATAACAATGACTACCTACTATTGACACGGAAAATTACTACTAGTTAAAATATATTAAAAAATGAATTAATTAAATTAAAAGTGATGGGTTAAGTGGTAGGATTTTTTTGAAGATTAAGGCCAGGGGGGTGTCTGGTATCCAGGATGTTCTGGTACGCTAGTTCCCATCTCCGGAGTTCTAAACCAGTGGTGCTATCAGAGAAAACTCAGATTACTTGCCAGTAAAGCAGCCATTGAGGTTATTGGAATCATGACTACTGGAATGTTCTGGTATTGGAAGGTACAAGTTGCGGGTATGAATTGTTTGTATGTGGCCATTCATTACAACTGAGTTTATGTGCGATGAGGGCTATGTAGGAACTACTGCAGTAGTGGCAAGTTAGTTGGTATATGACATGAATAGTTGAATATGAGGCATGATCAGTGATGGGGAAAGTTTCCTCTGTGATAGGATTGGAATATGTAGTGGTGGGAGGAAGCATCCTGCAGGCCTATTAGAATATTTGTAGTTTTTGATCATCCTGATGTTTCGTAAGTGCTCAGTTTATGCATTTATTATTGAGAAATCAGGTGACTTTCTGAACAAAATACTTTTTCAATAGTGCTTTTTTTAAAAAAAGTTTCCTGTTTTACAATCCCATTGCTTCATCATATCATTAAGGTAGAGCTACGTTTCTGTAATGCTGTCAATCCGTGGCCACTTTGCCCCCTGAGCACTAACTCTGCTCCTTTGGCATTATTAATACTCCCCAATGTCAATACTTTGAGTAGAAGCTTAGTTATCATTTGAAGCTAAAGTGAGTATTTTAATAGTAATAATAAAAATCCAATTAAATTATCTCTATCTGAAAGCTGATTAATTACAATATTGATCTGAAATTTCAATGACTGGAAACTCTTTTTCTGTGAGCTCAAAGGACTTTGTTCTAGTGCAAGGCTGCCCAACCGATTTTGGAGACTGGTCACAATTTTGATTCTACGTTAGCCTGCGGGTCACAATTTCAACTCTCCTAATAATTGCCTACAGTTGCAATAGATAATTAAATAAAATAAAGATATCAGTATCACA
>JARYHS010008075.1:95652532-95776328 GCA_031002005.1 Vandiemenella viatica | reverse complement strand
TCAACAATTTCAGACATCAAAAGGAGTAAACCTACACTTTTAAACTTCGAGTAAGTGCTTAACTACTTAAAAGCATTTCTCTCATTTTCAACACACATACAGTAATTAATTAAAATAGACCCTCCTTCCGTAAAATTCCAACCATTCCAATTTTTGACTATCCCAATGGGGTTCAGTCCCTCTTGATTCGGATAATTGAAGTTCTACTGCATTTTTACTAATAAGTGACTATTGTGTACGGACATAACAGATATGTTAATGAAATTACATTTGAAAACTGAATTTGTAGTTTTTAATTGCCATTCGAAACCCGGGATAAGAAATAAGGTAAAAAACCGAATTGAATTCCATAATTTAATATCTTAGATAGTCCAACATGCTTCAGGAATAATGTCAGAAAGTATTTGTAGTGAAATCAGCAAATCGAATTTCACATCTTCCTGGATTTGTCCACGTGCCTGAGGTGGCAAACTGAAGATAGTGGTTATCTAAAGCTTTTACTTTCAAGCATTATTTTTTTTTAAATTGTTTTCATACATATACAAAGGTGTCACTAACCGGAATATCTCTCCAAAAGTCAATATTCCGGTTTGCAAAATATTTGCTATTTTTAAAGCTGACAGACAGCACATGTCGATTAAAAAATGGAATACCGTTTATTTTGCGTGTGTGCATGGAGTAATACAATTATAAAACACTCGTGAGAATTACATCTTTCACCTTAAGATTTAACAGACCGGTTACCTAAGATTTTCGTTCTCTGTAGTCGCCAATACGGGTCGGTTGCACTATAGGTCCATTAATGTTTTACGCTAAAATACGCCCAAATTACTCGGTTTATCGGTGCTGTATGGTTCTCATAGTTACGTACGTCATATTAGTTTTATTGCAAGTCTGGAATTGTCGGTATGGAGTAATTTTTAAAGCTGACAGAGAGGAAATGTCGATTAAGAAATGGAATACCGTTTATTTTGATTGTGTGCATGGAGTAATACAATTATAAAACACTCGTGAGAATTACATCTTTCACCTTAAGATTTAACAGACCAGTTACCTAAGATTTTCGTGCTCTGTACTCGCCAATACGGGTCGGTTGCACTATAGGTCCATTAATGTTTTACGCTAAAATACGGCCAAATTACTCGGTTTATCGGTGCTGTATTCTGCTCATAGTTACGTACGTGATATTAGGTTTATGGCAAGTCTGGAATTGTCAGTATGGAGTTATTTTAAAAACTGACAGACAGCAAATGTCGATTAAGAAATGGAATACCGTTTATTTCGCGTGTGTGCATGGAGTAATACAATTATAAAACACTCGTGAGAATTACATCTTTCACCTTAAGATTTAACAGACCAGTTACCTAAGATTTTCGTGCTCTGTACTCGCCAATACGGGTCGGTAACACTATAGGTCCATTAATGTTTTACGCTAAAATACGGCCAAATTACTCGGTTTATCGTTGCTGTATGGTTCTCATAGTTACGTACGTGATATTAGGTTTATTGCAAGTCTGGAATTGTCGGTATGGAGTTATTTTTAAAACTGACAGAGAGCAAATGTCGATTAAATAATGGAATACCGTTTATTTGCTGTATGGTTCTCCTAGTTACGTACGTGATATTAGGTTTATTGCAAGTCTGGAATTGTCAGTATGGAGTTATTTTAAAAACTGACAGACAGCAAATGTCGATTAAGAAATGGAATACCGTTTATTTCGCGTGTGTGCATCGAGTAATACAATTATAAAACACTTGTGAGAATTACATCTAACACCTTTAAGATGTAACAGACCGGTTACCTAAGATTTTCGTTCTCTGTACTCGCCAATACGGGTCGGTTACACTATAGGTCCATTAATGTTTACGCTAAAATACGGCCAAATTACTCGGTTTATCGTTGCTGTATGGTTCTCATAGTTACGTACGTGATATTAGGTTTATTGCAAGTCTGGAATTGTCGGTATGGAGTTATTTTTAAAGCTGACAGAGAGCAAATGTCGATTAAAAAATGGAATACCGTTTTATTTGCTGTATGGTTCTCATAGTTACGTACGTGATATTAGGTTTATTGCAAGTCTGGAATTGTCGGTATTGAGTTATTTTTAAAGCTGACAGAGAGCAAATGTCGATTAAGAAATGGAATACCGTATATTTTGCGTGTGTGCATGGAGTAATACAATTATAAAACACTCGTGAGAATTACATCTTTCACCTTAAGATGTAACAGACCGGTTACCTAAGATTTTCGTTCTCTGTACTCGCCAATACGGGTCGGTTGCACTATAGGTCCATTAATGTTTTACGCTGAAATACGCCCAAATTACTCGGTTTATCGGTGCTGTATGGTTCTCATAGTTACCTACGTGATATTAGGTTTATTGCAAGTCTGGATTTGTCGGTATGGAGTTATTTTTAAAGCTATCCGTTGGGGTAGTTGTATGGGTCTATTTTTCCTTTTTGTGACTGTACGAGTTTTGCCCGTTGCGCTATCTGTTGGTGGTATTGTTAAACACGTTTCATTGGGCCCTGTGTCACCGCCGCCCTGAGATTAAATGTACCTATAATGCAACTTTGCATTATAGGTACATTTATTCTCAGGGCGGCGGTGACAAATCTCAGGGCGGCAGTGAAACATGTGTTTAACAATACCACCAAGAGATAGCGCCACGTGCAAACACGTACAGTCCACAGAAAACAAAAATAGACCTCTCATAATTGTCTTAATAACTCCATACCGACAATTCGAGACTTGCAATAAACCTAATATTACGTACGTAACTATGAGAACCATACAGCACCGATAAACCGAGTAATTTGGGCGTATTTTAGAGTAAAACATTAATGGACCTATAGTGCAACCGACCCGTGTAGGCAATGTTGGCGAGTACAGAGCACGAAAATCTTAGGTAACCGGTCTGTTAAATCTTAAGGTGAAAGATGTAATTCTCACGAGTGTTTTATAATTGTATTACTCCATGCACACATGCAAAATAAACGGTATTCCATTTTTTAATCGACATTTGCTGTCTGTCAGCTTTAAAAATAACTCCATACCGACAATTCGAGACTTGCAATAAACCTAATATCACGTACGTAACTCATGGAGGCAGGAATAATATGGAGACGACGCAAGAGATCTTACCACGCATGGGAGTGAAGCAGGCCGGCGGAGGAGTGGGGGGGCATGGCCGGAGTGGTGGGGGCTTGACCGCTTCCCAACAAACACGGGGAATATGTACAAACACCTCAAGGGGACTCTAGGATAAACGTGACGCCGCAATCTGCTGATGGATTATTATGTAACTCGATGAGACAAATAAAAAATGAAGAATAAATCTTTTTGATATCCTGCTTAGTTTTCGAGATATTCTGTCTCAAATGTGAAATGGTTTTGGTTGAAATTCAGAAGAAAAAATTATTCAAAGTCAATTTTTATGATGAATTTTTATTTAAAAAGACGAGACAAATAAAAAATAAAGAGTAAAATTTTTCGATATTTCACCTAGTTCTCGAGATATACTGTCTCAAAAGTGAGGTGTCTTGAGTTGAAATGCAGAAGAAAAATTTCGCAAAAGTCAAATTTAATGATGGATTTTATGTAACACGACGAAAAAAACTCGATAATAAGGAATAAATGTTTTCGATATCTTGCTTAGTTTGGGGGATATACAACATCCAAATTGAGGGGTTTAGGTTTGGATGCAGGCTGGACCTAAAATTATTCTGTCAAAGCCACAATGATTACATGGTTGACATGCAGAATGGATATTTCAGTTTTATTACTATTTCTGTTTTATTACTAGGTACCACTTGTGGTTAGTCTGAAATGTGTCCTAGACCAGAAAAAAAGTAAGAGGACCCACTCTAGGGATGAGCAACCCAGACATTTTGTAGGTTGGTACCAGAAATAAAATGTTTATTCAGTCACCTTAATGAACATTCTCTTGATCAAGATGTGTTGTCTAATTTCACAGCCCTACTTATTAGGACAATTGTAAAAAAATTATCTCTCAGTTAGATTTAGATACGGGGGGGGGGGGGGGAATGTTGTACAAAAAAAAGAGACTAAATTAGAAACACATTCCCCAAATTGATTTTGTTCAAAGGCCAATAACTTCTTTATTTATGAAGCCCATTTTTATTTCTGCATGAACCTGTTTCGACATAAATAGATGAGAAAGATTTCAAAATCGGTAAAAATAGGTATAGACGTATTTACCAACAGAAACAAGTCTTATATGAAGCTTTAAAAATAACCTAAGTCAATGGCCTGAAATAGCTACTTAAAAAATTAATAAAACTCACAGCTCCTCACATAACAGTTAATTTCATCATCCATTGTCAGTATAATCAGCAACGTGACGAAAGAAATCGTAATAGTAAATTCACTGAATCGCGAAGTAATACACGCCCCTTTAAATCTCATTTTAAACACTCGTTAAAAAATAATGCTAGTCTATTATGTGCAAAATAGCAAGTTTGGTGATTTTCTACACTACACCAAGAAAAATTTGAGAACAAAGTCATCCCATTGAGAGCTATGACTAAATATTTATAGACGTGCTGCAAAGTTTGCGGTGTCTACCGCTCACTTCAACAACGATAATTACAATTCAACTTACTTATGAAATGATATTCCAGGTTCTTTCCTGTCTGGCCTATTTGTGCAACCGTACGCAACACAAGCTGGCATTTTTAAACACTTATACACAATACTAAATGAAATAATCACTGCATCTACCACAATGTGAACACCTTAATTGTTGGGAAGCGCCATATGGTCGCTGCCGGTGCTGCCACCATGCGGGAGAGTTTAGTGCTTGCTTCACCGATTCAACGTCACTTCTACTCCATATAATTCCTTCCTCCATGACGTAACTATGAGAACCATACAGCACCGATAACCGAGTAATTTGGGCGTATTTTAGCGTAAAACATTAATGGACCTATAGTGCAACCGACCCGTATTGGCGAGTACAGAGCACGAAAATCTTAGGTAACCGGTCTGTTAAATCTTAAGGTGAAAGATGTAATTCTCACGAGTGTTTTATAATTGTATTACTCCATGCACACACGCAAAATAAACGGTATTCCATTTTTTAATCGACATTTGCTGTCTGTCAGCTTTAAAAATAGCAAATATTTTGCAAACTGCGGAATATTGACTTTTGGAGAGATATTCCGGTTAGTGACCCCTTTGTATATGTATCAAAACAATAAAAAAATAATAAGTTTGAAAGTGAAAGCTTTAGATAACCACTATCTTCAGTTTGCCATCTCAGGCACGTGGAAAAATCCATGGAGATGTGAAATTCGATTTTCTGATTTCACTACAAATACTTTCTGACATTATGCCTGAAGCATATTGGACTATCTAAGATATTAAATTATGGAATTTAATTCGGTTTTTTACCTTATTTCTTATCCCGGGTTTTCGAATGGCAATTAAAAACATACAAATTCAGTTTTCAAATGTAATTTCATTAACATATCTGTTATGTCCGTACACAATAGTCACTTATTAGTAAAAATGCAGTAGAACTTCAATTATCCGAATCAAGAGGGACTGAACCCCTTTGGGATAGTCAAAAATTGGGATGATTGGATTTTTACCAAAGGAAGGGTCTATTTTAATTAATTACTGTATGTGTTGAAAATGAGAGAAATGCTTTTAAGTTGTTAAGCACTTACTCGAAGTTTAAAAGTGTAGGTTTACTCCTTTTGATGTCTGAAATTGTTGATTGTCCAACACCGTACACCTCAGCCAGCTGTTTATCGGCAACTCCTTTATCTAATTGTTCTACAATTTTTATTTTATTCGCTAACGATAACACAATACATTTTCTTTTCGAAGCCATGGTGAAGGGCAAAACGCACTCACAAACAAAACAACAACGCACCGACGTGAAAGAGTAATTTCACAATAGCAGGTCATCGACACATTGAGTAACTACTCACACGGCCGGGCAGGCTACCTGGCGAAAGACGGTGGCGACAGCTGTCACTATAAGACGGTGACTCATTATTCCAGTAGTGTTCTCCCTGAGGGGTGCGGCGATTTAATTCGTGGCTACATTTTTTTCCCCTTTCTTTTTAACTCTACTAGAGCTGTAACCGCATGTATTCGTTACTGAGTAAGGGGTACGGCGCCTGACTGGAAGTTTACTCACAAATTCATTTCGTTACTCGTATGTTTCGTTACTCGCATCTGTCGAATAGATGTCAGTTTGATTCGATAAACGAACGGGTACGGCGTGTCATGATGGTGCTGAAACGATTCACCCAGCGATTGAATGAGCAGGTGTTTGTTTTGAAAATAGTTGATTTAAGTTTATTCTGAAACATATAATATTCAGTGCAGTAAATCGAATGTAAGTTTGGCAGAATTCCATACGATCCATATGCTAATCACTTAAAGTTTAGTCAGACAAACAATTTACCTAATTTTACTTTAGTAAATAAACAAATCACTTGAACATTACAAAACACTAACAAAGTCATTCATGCGATGCTTCAAATTCAATGGTATCAGAAGTAACATAACACAGATATCAATTACTTTTAAGACGTTGTTTGCACCCTTTCTCGCCACACCACCAAAATTAAAATTTGCGTTATCAGCACACAGAGCAACTACTTTCTCCTTTATCTTAATATCATCTAAACAATCTATTAAAAACGCGGACCGAGCGTGGTGGTGTAACGGTTATCGTTCTGGCCTCGCATTCGGGAGGACGACGGTTCGAATCCCCGTCCGGACATCCAGATTTGGGTTTTCACG
Source organism: Vandiemenella viatica (assembly GCA_031002005.1). NCBI lineage: Eukaryota > Metazoa > Arthropoda > Insecta > Orthoptera > Morabidae > Vandiemenella > Vandiemenella viatica. Next base: position 95,769,544 of record JARYHS010008075.1, on the reverse strand, counting down.
GTTTCCCCAAATCACTCCAGGCGAATGCCAGGATGCTTCCTTTAAAAAGGCCATGGCCGAATTCCTTCCCATTCCTTGCCACCATCCCTTCCCGTCCCTAAAGACCTCGATGTTAGAGGGACGTTAAGCAGATACAAAAAAAATATTAAAAACGCAGAGATAGTTTGCGCTGTTTCTCCAGGAAGTGAACTAAGTTCTAACGATTTAACACTAATTCCCTTAGCAGGAAGAAAATACTCTCACCAGTATAGGAAATGTTTTAATATCCTTATGATTTGAGGCATCCGTCATTACTGAAACAAAATTAGCTTGTTGTAAGTCATAGTGTAATTGAGAAATTGCAAATTGACTTAATACTTTTAGTAAAGTTGCCTCCGCTTTCGTACGACCGCATGAGAATTTAGGTTTAAAAACACACTGTAAAAGTGGAAGTGCAATCTAATGACCTGAAAGACTGATTATGCCGTACTGTGGGATAAACAAGAGCTCCTTCAGTTGCCGCTAATCTCATTTCTCTTTCACCAAAAGATTCAGTTTAAAAAAAAATGAAGTAAGAGTGGAACTGGATGCACTCGCACGCACTGCATTTCTATGTTTTTCACTAGCTAAATGATGCGTAATATCAGACCGTCCCCCGTGACATATGCTAAATGAAGAAGAACATGTATTGCATCGAACATCCGAATTAGTGATGGTTTTCTTAATAAATGGATATTCTTTCTCAAGTTTAGAATTAAATACACACTTTCGTTTCGGTGGTGACATTATTTTCATCTCCAGCTATTATTAAATGAAAGAAACTTAACACAGGCAAAAAATCGCACTGTTTACTGCACGTCTTACCATCACAAAAAAAAAAAAAAAAAAAAAAATGTTCAACTAAGTTCTAATGTAATGTCTTCAACTTTAAAAGCACTTGCAACATAATATAATAAGTAGCCGACATTAATAAATAGGCGCGGCGGGAAGTGTTAAAAGATACTCCATCCGCAACAATGGGTAGAAGTAATGAAATGAATTCATGCCTTCGCAAAAGAACGGAAAAATGGAAAATATTTAAAAGGAAATAATACTTGTGACAGTTATGAAAGGTTTCCTAAGGATGCAGAAAATGGTCAAGAATGTAAAATGATGAGGGGGAGGGGGGGGGGGGAATGCCAGGCCTTGAAAATATGGACATTTTGGTTTCGTCCAAATAGGAAGGGAAATATTGTTTATTTTTTTTTATTTTATTTTTTTTCATATGGGCACTTCTTAAACTATTTACGCTACTGATTGCAGATCTGACTTTATTTTGCTTTTTGTGATTAATTTTTGGCTCTGAAAAGAGCCTGGCCCTAGAAGAGCCTTTGGTTCCAAAAGGAACCGATTTAATTTACGATGAGGAGAGTGATGGTGTAACTACAGGAGAGGTAGGTGGTGCAGTGCTTAGTTCAATTGATATTGCTCGCGTATGGTTGCAATAAACTGAGGAAACGCTTCGTTCTTGTGAAAATTATTTCTCCACAGGAATTCGTCCAAATAGGAAGGAAGAGATCATCAGATGTGCCATACTGAAACCTCACTTTCCTCTTTATTCGCGACCACAGACTTTCAATACTTTGAGTATGTATTTGCGGATCGTGTGGATCTACGAAGTTTCTTTGTGGATATGACCTCATGTCCATATATGCCCCCATAAGCCCTTTCTAAATTGCGGTATGACGGATATCCATCCGTCATAACTATTGTTCCTGGAAGGACATGTTGCCGAATATGAGCTAACAAAGTTTCTTCCGTTTTATCAGCCACTTCGACGACAAAACACTTCTTTGTTCCTCGCTGAATACCTCAGAACACACATTGCTTGTCCCTCATTTCGCCACGGTGGTACTTCCTATGGAAAAAATGTGTTTCATCTACTTCCACAATTAAGGGCTCACCGTTTTCATCGAAGCCACCTATTTCTACACGATGTGTTGCAACCCACTGCGAACATATTTCCCGGCAATAATTACTCCAGTCTACCTTCGTATGCGTAGAATCTGGACTTATCGCAGCTTCCCACGCCGAATCTTCCTGCAACTGATTCCGTGTCCAGCAGTATATAAAAATGATAATCTGGAACAGATCCAGTTTACTTCTTGAAAAAAAAGAACCATAGCGAACACTTTTACTTGCTTTACATTCCTTACACTTCCACATGTAGCCGTCAATGCACTGGCTACGTTGGCACAAACTGCTGAATATTAAGCAAGTAGGGGCAAATGAATGTATTGCGTATGAGTTTACGCTTAGCAAACCAACTTAATTTCTTTAAATCCTCCCCATGAAGAGCAAGGGTGAGAGTCGGCATAGTCCACCTCTCCTGTAGTAACAGATGATGGGTCCATAATTTCGTGATCTTCTACGATAAAATAACTTTTCTGAGGCCTCCCGCGTACTGCCATGATCAAGAAACTAACACAGAACAACCGAAAACGACAAATAGACCGCCAGCTGCTGGTATAATGTATCCCGTAAGCAAAGCAAGCCAGTGCACTCACCATCCCCCCCACCCTCCTAACGACGTATATCCCGGTGTCCACTAGGGAGAAAGGTTCCAGGAACTAATGAAAGTCTGCATACCAGGGGAAACAAACAACAAATTCCTACCTAAAATGTTGTCGCTGGCTACCACCTAAAACTTCACTACTCTCAAGTATCTAAACCAAATGAAAAAAGGGCAAAACCCTAAAAAAAAATAAATCCATTCCCAAATACTTGACTTGACATACTGCACCTGAGTATTACATCTTTCACCTTAAGATTTAACAGACCAGTTACCTAAGATTTTTGTGCTCTGTACTCGCCTACACGGGTCGCTTGCACAATAGGTTCATTAATGTTTTACGCTAAAATACGCCCAAATTACTCGTTTTATCGGTGCTGTATGGTTCTCATAGTTAGGTGTGTGATATTAGGTTTATTGCAAGTCTGGAATTGTCGGTATGGAGTTTATTTTAAAGCTGACAGACAGCAAATGTCGATTAAAAAATGGAATACCGTTTATTTTGCGTGTTTGCATGGAGTAATACAATTACAAAACACTCGTGAGAATTGCATCTTTCACCTTAAGATTTAACAGACCGTTTACCTAAGATTTTTGTGCTCTTGTTGTCCGGTAAAATACGCACATTCATTCTGTTGGTTTTATTGTATGGGTCTATTTTTACTTTCTGTGGACTGTACCTTATTTTCCCGTGGCGCTATCTGTTGGTGGTATTGTTAAACACATGTTTCACCGGGCCCTGTGTCACCGCCGCCCTGAGATTAAATGTACCTATAATGCAACTTTGCCAGAATTGAATACTGTTTACTTAGCATAACTAAATACAGTTTTATGACAATGGGAATCAGATTCTTCAACCATCTACCTAAGAATCTGAGAATAATAACACTAAATAAATTTAAAAATAGCACTAAGGATCTTATAACTGCAGTATGTCCTTATAAAACAGAAGAATTATTTGATGTAATATATATTTATATACATTATTTATCTTATACTATCAGTTGTATTAATATGTATATATAATTATAGTATGTATATGACGAAGCCTATTTCAATATTGTATTGACTAATGGTGAATAAAATGATGTGATATGATATGATATATCATTATCGTGGCGCAAAAATCTGATGATAAATTCATATAGAACTCGACGAAAAAAATCTAAAATAAAAATAACATTTCTTGATATCTCACTTGGTTTTCAAGATTCAACATTTCAAACATCAGTTATACAATACAATACAATACATTCATTTTCCATTGATCTCGATATAAGAGACTGGCTCTGTGGGATGTGGAAAGTTGTTAATTTACAGATAAACAGTTGCACAACAAAATAATAAGTACACCACTAGATGTACAGTCATAGTATACATGGTACATTAAACACTTCCATTACAAAATAATACATACACCAGAAGATGTACAGTCATAGCATATATGGTACATAAAAAAAAATACATAACAAAATAATACATACACCACAAGATGTACAGTCATAACATATATGGTACCATAAACAATTATGTAAGAAACTAAATACATACACCAGGAGATGTACAGTCATACCATACATGGTAAATTAATTATGTGAACTATATTTCCACAAGATACTGGCAGTTATTTTAAGATCCCTTAGAAATAAATTCTTCGACAGAGAAGAAGGAGTTGTCAATTAAAAATTCTTTCAATGTTTTCCTGAATTTATTCTTATCATCTACTAGACATTTAATATGTGTTGGGAGCATGTTGAAGATATGTATCCCTGAATATCGGACCCCTTTTTGAACAAATGGCAATGTCTTGTAAGTCTTGTGAAGATCATTTTTACTTCTAGTGCCATAATTGTGTATTTTACTATTTGTTTCAAACAAAGTATAATTTGTGACTACAAAGGACATTAATGTGTATATATACTCAGATGCTAATGTTAAAATCCATAACTTCTTGAACAACTCTCTACATGAAGTTCTATTGCTAACCCCACACATAATTCTTATTACACGCTTTTGGGCTCTGAACACTTTGTCTCTATGGGTAGAATTGCCCCAGAATATTATTCCATATGACCTTAAGGAGTGAAAATAAGCAAAATAAACTAGCTGCCTCATATGGAGATCACCTAAAGCTGAAATTGTACGAATTGCAAATGTGGCTGCTCCCAATCGCTTTAGTAAGTCAGAAACATGTACTTTCCAATTTAAATTATGATCAATATACAAACCTAGAAATTTCACACTATCTACCTCTTGAATGGACTGGCCAGCAAATTTTATGTCTATGTCAGGTGTTAAACTGTGTAATGTACTGAATTGCATATACTGAGTTTTATCAAAGTTTAAAGACAAGCCATTAGCTGTAAACCATTTATTAATCAGTTCAAAGACATAATTTGAAATATATTCTGTAGATAAATCTGGAGTGTTTTTAATTCCTATGTTTGTGTCATCTGCAAATTGGACAAATTTAGAGTTTTTAGATGAAACACAGGGTAGATCATTTATATATATTAAAAACAATAGTGGCCCCAATATAGAACCCTGAGGTACTCCACATCTGATTAATTTCCACTCAGAAAACAGTGGACCTCTTAAGGCAGCTTTAAAATTCTCCATTGACACTTTCTGTTTTCTATTTTGAAGGTAAGAACTAAGTCATTTATTAATAATGCCATCTATACCATAATACTTAAGTTTCTGTATCAGAATTTTATGATCTACACAGTCAAATGCCTTAGATAAGTCATGAAAAATTCCCACAGGAATTAATTTATCATTTATTCCTTCCAAAATATTGTCAGTGAATGCAAATATAGCTTGTTCTGTTGAATGACCCTTTTGAAAACCAAATTGTAATTTAGTTAGAATATTATTATTTTTTAGATGTTCATAAACTCTATTGTACATTGCTTTCTCAAAAACTTTGGAGAAGGCTGTTAGTAATGAAATTGGTCGGTAATTCGATACGGCTGCCTTATCTCCCTTTTTATAGAGTGGTTTAACTACAGCATACTTATGCCTTTCTGGAAAAATACCCTGAAGTAAAGATATATTGAATAGATAACTTAGTATATTACTTAATTCAGTGGAGCACAATTTAATTAATCCTCTGGAAATCCCATAATAACCACTTGAGTATTTGCTCTTAAGGGATTTGATAATTTTTCTTATTTCTTCTGGAGTAACTAATTTTATAGACATAGAGTTAAATTTTTCTTGGAAGCCTTTTTTGACAAAATCCATACTGTGTGTCACTGAGCTATTAGCAGTCAACTTATCAGCAACAGATAAAAAATGTTTATTAAAATTATCAGCAATTGAGAAATTAGATTCTACATAATTTTCTTTGACAAAAATATTATTACTTGTTTGATTACTCTTTCCTGTTTCCTTTTTTACAATGTCCCATATTGTTTTAATTTTATTTTCTGAATCATGAATTTTATGTTTGTAGTAGGCTACATACTTTTAGATTCTTTAATAACCTTTATCAGTATTTTGCAGTACTGTTTGTAATGTGTTTTAACATTAGCATTCTCACTGTTCCTAGAGTCAATATACAACTTCCTTTTATTAACGCATGATGTTCTAATGCCAATAGTTATCCAAGGCTTTTGTTCTTTTTGAGAAGCACGACACTTTTTCAAGGGGAAAAAACTTTCAAAGAAATTTAATACAATGTTACTAAAAATGTTGTATTTTTCATCCATACCTTGAGCACTGTATACCTGTTCCCAGTTTGTGGTATTCAGGCACTTTCTAAAACAATTAACTGACTCATCATTTATTACACGCTGAAGTTTAAAGACATTACTCTTAATGCTAGTTCCTATTGAAGTGTTGATGGTTAATAGCTGGGCATCGTGATCCGACACTCCATTGATGGATGGCTTGATGGTATAACTGAATTTTGAGGTATCTAGGAAAACATTGTCTATAGCTGAGTAACTATTATTCATTATTCTAGTTGGAAATTAACTACCTGAGTTAAATTGAATGAACTGACTAATGATTATAACATGACTTTACAGGGTAAGTTATTTAGAAAATCTACATTAAAATCACCGCATACGACTATGTTGACTTCTTTTCTGCTTAAAAATGTTAATAAGAGTTCAAACTGGTTCATAAAAACAGAAAAGTTTCCCGATGGTGCTCTATATACTGTTACTATTATGAAAATTTCATTATTGAAACTTAGCTGTGTAGCACAGGCTTCAAAATGTTGGTCAACACAATATTTGCTAATACTTATATCCTCAAAACTATAACCATTTCTAACATAAGTGACAACTCCTCCTTTCTCCAAGATCGTTCTACAATAATGAGAAGCTAAATTAAAATCAGTTACATTTGACATACCTATTCCTGTAGGTATATGGTGTTCAGACAAGCATAAAACATCAATTCTACTGATATCATTTAATTCATTTATGTGGACTAGCAATTCATCCACTTTATTTGTTAACCCTCTGATATTCTGTTGTAATAAATTAATCCCTACACAATTTTTAATTTTGGTATCTGAAAACTCATTATTGTTTAAACTAACTTCTTTTAAAACTCTCTGCCTAATACATGATCCTAATCTAAAAAAGGAGCTGCCCTAACACCATTATCAACAGTTATCTTTTCATGTGAATTTGTGGCCCCAATTAATTGTTTTGCTATGAGATCTGAAAGAACCCCCTTCCCTCTACCATTGAGGTGTAGGCCATGCCTAGTATAATACCACCTATCAATAGCATCTACAGGTACCAAACCCATGCCAGAGCCAATATCAGACATAAGATACCGTTCCAGTTCCAGATTCACTCGCCTCACAGCAGAGTTCATGTGTGGCCGATCGTAGCGTCTCAAGACCGACATCACACTGACCCGAGTGTGGCACGTTGCTTCTGCTATTTTCTCCAGGTCATCTCTGATGCTATACTTATCATTCCTGCCCAAACTATTTCCCGCTCCTCCCACTATCACTACATGATCCTCATCTGTGAAATCCTTACACAAAGAACCTATATCTTCTACTACCTGACCAAGAATAGCACTAGGTTTGAAGAAACTCATGACCTGGAAACCTGATCCTAATTTTTCCTGTACCAAAGGCCCAACACCTCGTCTATGGCTACTACCTAGCAGCAAGACTTTCTTTTTCCCTAATCCCTGCCTACCAGACTTAACTACACAGCTTTTCCTACAAGTCTGCTGCTTTTTACCTACACCTACAACTACAGAAGGCTCATCCCTGTCTAATGTTGGCAACAGGGCAAACCTATTTTTCACCCCAACAACAAAAGAATCAGAAGCCCTTCTTGTTCTAATTGCCCTTTTCCCTGTCACCAGTTCCCAACCATCTCTGTTTCCTTCCCTGCGCAGCCTATCCAACTCCTTTCTAGCCTCTATCAGTTCAGCCTGAAGGGCACTAATCCTTTCCTCCTGCTCCAATATCTTCCTACTTTTGAAACAATCTTTACAAAACCATGGGAGAGCCTCCTCAATTTCCCCAACTTCGACGCCCCTACAAATCGCTCCCCAATGAAACCATTTCTCACACCCTTCGCAAAAAATTCCAACCCTCAAAAATCTACGGCAATGTCCACACTTTTCACTCATGATTACAAGAAACTAACAACAACAAAGTACACAATACGAGAAACAAAATTTGTTGAACTTAACCTTACAAAAAATCTGCTAAATTAATTCACAAGTAAGCATTATCTAAATATATTTTCGCTCTATAGCGAAAATCTGAACTTAAGCCGAGCGTTCAAAAATGTAGTTCCTTGTGCTTTTAGTGACGTTTCTTCTGGTCCAGGTTGTATTTCAACCAAACAACAACCACTAGGAAGAAAATGAAACACCTATAGTGCTTTTCCACCTTGTAGATATATTGGTTTGATGATGCAATATCTCGAGAACTAATCGAAATATCAAAAACATTTATATTTTTTTTTCGATTTGTCTCACCAAGTTACATACGAATTTATTATTAAATTTGGCTAAGGCGGCATTTGTATTCTGGTCCAGGCTGCATTTCAACCTAACCACGTCATTTTGAAATACGATATCTCGAGAACTAAGCAAGGTAAATAATAATAATAATTATTATTATTATTCTTTATTTTCAATTTGACTCATCGAGTTGCATAGGATTCCGTCATCAAATTGCAGCTCCACGGTTATCGTAGAAACTCCAAAAAAAAATTAACCTCACTGTGTGTGTAAATCAATCTGGATCATACCGGGCAACGCCGGGAGCTTCAACTACTAGTCTTTTATAAAATGTAATGTCAACGTCTTATATTTTACAAAATAAATTTTATAAAAGAATTTTATTACAAAATATGCCCCATTACACTGTAAAATATTTTATAAAATAACTTTTATCAAATATCTCTGACAAATATCTTTAAAAGTGTCTTGGAGGGTTTTGTTTTTCTTTACAGAATTGTCTTTGTTTGATGAGATATATATCGTTGAGATCCTGTTCACTTTACTTCCTGTCTTTCACCTTCCGTAAATGTTGGCTGGAAGGTTTTGTTACTAGTTAGGTATGTTGTATTTTTAATTGCACGTGTATTTTCTAATTGAAAAATATTGTCTTTTTAAAATTTAAGTTGTTCGTTGAAGTTTTTAAGCAATTTAAATGGACTACATTAATAGGAATTTTATTGATGTGTTCGGATTTGGTGGACTTTGTCGCCATGCTTTTCCATGTCTAGCTTCTGGTTTGAGATTTGTGATAGAATTTAATTATTGCGCATGTATTTACCACTACTTTTTTTGCAAAGTTGATTTAATTAACGATGTTTAATTCAGTAGAAAGTTTCATGATTTTGTTAAGTTTAGTGCACACACAGTAAAGTTTGACGATCCTTTTGCTTGTGCAGTCTCAAGCTGTATGCATATGTATGGGGACAAGTCGATCGACTTAATTGTTAGCTGGGCATACACTCACACATTTGTGCGTCAGCAATTCCGTGTCGATCCATACAGATGATGAAATGTGTGTGTTAATTGTCTAATGACGAGCCGCATCACAAATACATGGAAAAAAGCCAGACAATCGTCACAAGTTTTAACGTGGCCTGCATGCGCGATGGTTACCATTCAGACATTTCACCTTACATTTTACTCCCAGCGCCCAAGACTTGCGGAGTGTCTGACTAGTTAAGTAACATGAGAACTCTTCACAGATTTCGTTTCGATATATTAGCAGCGTACAGCATTGTGGAAGATGAAACCAAATGACGGGCCTAGTTTAGGTCGCGATACATGACGTCACAACGTGACATAGTGCTTATGAAAGTTGCTTAAATAACTGATAACTAAATTCCTCATGCCTTCTGCTATGACAAGAAGGTGCTGTTTTAATTCTGGTCCGGGCCGAATTCCAACCTAACCACAATCTCCATTAATATTGTCGCTACAGAATCAAAGCTTCAATCACATGCTCATTGATACAATCATTTGGCAAGAGCGCAATCACTGGGACTCATCAAGGAACTGTCGTTTTGGTCTGAAAACTGTTATACACGTTCCTTGGGTGATATTATTTAATATATGTTGCTCTTAGAGCTGTAAAACTTACAAACTTAACTCAAAAAATGACGTTATGTTGTACGGCGTGTGACTGGGAGATATACTATAATGACGTATAACAATCATGCAGACGTTCTTGGAACGATATTATTTAAGAATATGTTGCTGTCACATCCATTAAAAATGTGTTAATGGAAGAATTAGCACACGCATAAAAAAAGTCACAATTTTGTTAAAGATTTAATTTTTCTTTATTTTCAAGCAGGATTAGCGGTGGTTTTGGGTATGTTGAAAGACAGGCTGATCCAAAAATTGAAATTTATTTAAAAATTTTGAGCTACCATGATTTTCGAGCAGAATTGGGTAGTTGACTAAATTGGAAAAATAGGTTAATACTTCACCTTATTATCTATTTTACTCAAAAAAACATCTTATTTTGTAAAGAATCGAACATTTACATTATGTATTTTGCATTTGTAAAAGCGAATTTAAATTTAGCTCAAAAACGCTCTAGACTGTCTTGGATGACGTCATAGCGTCTGATATGAATGTAAACAGTCGTGTACGTATATGGCAGGTATAGATTTTCTTTAGTTAAACATGAGTTCCTCGTTTTATAAGTACTGTGTAGTGCCGAAGTGTAGAAGCACAACAATAAAAACACCAGATAAGTTATTTATATATGTTCCAAACAATGAAAAAATACGGAGAAAGTGGTTAAAACTTGCAAGGAGGGAGGATGCTCACAGTTTACCTGCAGACAGAAGTATCTATTTTTGTGAAGACCATTTTGATGTAAGTGTTTGTGCATAATATATTTCTAAATCCAAAGCAAAAATGATGAATTTTGCAGAACCACTACTTTTCAAGTAATGATAATGGAATAAGGTATGAGTTGAGTTTGTTTGGTTTTATGTGATAAAATCTTTCTTTAGTGCTATTTTTCATAGAATAAACATCATTAAGTGGCGCCACAATCTGGTGATAGATTCTTAAGCAGCTTGACGAAACAATTCGTTTTTAATTTCTCTCTTGGTTCTCGAGATATTGTAACTGAAAGATGATGATGTTAAGCTGATATGAAGCTTACTTGGGAACCATCAGACCTGTTCCGAACGGATTTCGATCCCCCGATTATATGTTGAAGGGTAATAACTCCATATGTCTGTATTATAATAATTTCTTCAAAATGAGTCCTAGGTAATGAGATATTAACGCGCAAAAATTTGTGAATATTGTTTAAATTTTATAATTTTAGCGTAATGTTTCGTAGTTTCAGCGTGGCGTATCGGCAGCGTGCTTGCTTAGCATTTTGCGAACTCGTGTTCAAATCTCCATACTGGAGAATATTTTTATTTCTTTTTTTATATGCAGAAATCATTAAGCATTGATTTTATTTCATTTACGAATTTTTATTATGTGAAATAACTTTTAAAACAAAATATTACAGAATATACAGTCCCAACTCTTTTTTTATATAATCATTATTTCATTGTTTATTGTTGATTTTTTTTCTTTTTTATGAAACGGGTATATTTCATGTTCTACAAAGGAAATGGAACTTTAACAGAATATCTCTTTTATGGTCGTAGCATTGTAATAAAAATTGGTTATTTTATCTATTGTAAGTAATTATATTACTGTAAGTAATTATATTATTGTAATTAATGTTTTAATAGTTATTTCTCATAATAAAAATTCGTAAATGAATTTTAAATGAAATAAAATCAATGCTCAATGATTACTGCATATAAAAAAAGAAATAAAAATATTTGCTAGTATGGGGATTTGAAACCGGGTTCGCAAAATGGGAAGCAAGAGCACTACCGATACGCCACGCTGAAACTACTAAACAATATGTTAAAATTATAATATTTAAACACATATTTACAAATGTTTGCACGTTAATTTCTCGATACATAGGTCTCATTTTGAAGAAATAATTGTAACAGAGACATATGGAGTTATTCCCTTCAACATATACTCGGGGGATCGAAATCCGTTCTGAACACGTCTGATGGTCTCCCAAGTTAGAGTAGTCTGGAAACTGGCAGTGCCATACCTTTAAAATTTACCGCACCTGTTTTTGAGGATATATTTTTCTAGAAAAGGTTTATATATAAAAAAAGACATATCTTAGGCGTGATGCAGCTGAAAAGTTAAGGCACGGCACAGAAATAATAGTACCGAACAACGTCACCAAAAGCACAAGGAACTATAACTCATTTTTAACGTGCTATATCTCGAAAACGAAGCAAGATATCAAAAAACATTATTCTTTATTTACGATTTGTTTCGTCGAATTCTACAAGAATTCGTTATCAGATTGCGACGTCACGGTAATTATAGAACTCCCTAACAGTTGCTTATACTTCGCAAAAGTAACATCAAAACCATATCAATTAACTTTTAAACGTACGTCTAAGCAATAGATTATTGTTTACGAAACTGATTTCAGCTTATAATATATATTTGACCCTTGTATATATTTACGTGGAAGTTTTTACATTTCGGAATTCCGACGAGCAGAAGTCTATGTTTGAGGCGAAAAATCTTCCAACGGCTACGGCGTCAATTTTGGGCAAATTACAACTGGTTGCTTTGCTAAAACCTTGTTCCATAATAAATTAGACTTCTCTTTCGCCAAATAATTAACAATAACTAAATTAGCAACACAGAAGTTGCTACAAACGAAAAATTTACTACGCAAGGTGTTCTATTACATGTAAATGTCAACCACTTCTGTGGCGCAAGGGACGCTATGACGTAATGCTTTCTCGTTCGCGGTCACGTGTCACTATGGCTGATTTTGTCGATTTTATTTTCTATAAATAATTATAATCTTTATCTTTTATATTAAATAAGGTTGTTTTTTGTTATCTCCTTAGCATGATTAATCATTAAAAACTACTATACGCCCGATTTATTCTTAGTGGAAACAAGCCAATTATTAGTAGCGCTTGTGGATAGGTTCAATGCAGCCTGGACCATAATGTTCATAGAAGTTGCCCGTTGTAGCTTAATGAATTTTTTGTTTGTTTGTTAAATTGAGTTACCATGATTTTGAGCAGAATTATTAGCGCCGCCTGAACAGAGGTGAAGCAGGAACATTTGCGTTATCATTATACATCGCCGTATGCCTTTTCCCAGTCGCGCGCGGCTTAACGGTACGGCACTTTTCGAGTCAATTTTCTGAGAATTGATATATTTTACAGCTCCAAGAACAACATATATTAAATAATATCACCCAACTAACGTGTACAACAGTTTTCAGGACAAAACTAGTATTCCTTGATAAGTCCCAGTGTCTGGGCTATTACCCAATCATTTTATCTTAAGTTAGAGGTGTCGTGGATTGTGATGTAAATTTGAACCCTAAAAGTCTATGTGAATAGAAATTTTTTAAAAAATTAGGGGCAATAGCGCAATCACTGGGACTCGTCTAAGAATTGTCGGTTTAATTCTAGATGGGGATACCGCTGCCTCGCGACTGTTAATGTAACGTCATCGTGTTCACGTACAGTTATCCTCGTGAAAACATGCGAGGTCACAATATATGTTTTTACGCGGATTACTGTACGTGAACGCGACGTGACGTTAACAGTCGCGAGGCAGCGGTATCTCCATCTAGAATTAAACCGAATTGTCATTTTGGTCTGAAAACTGTTGCACATGTTCTTTTGGTGATACTATTTAATATATGTTGCTCTTACAGGTGTTAAATGTATAGATACCTCACAAACTTCACTCGAAAAGTGCCATAATGCGGGGATTCTATCATTACCGTGGCGCCACAATATGATGATTGATTCTTATAGAACTTGACGAAAAAAATCGAAAATAAAGAATAAAATTTGTTGATATCTCGCTTGGTTCTCGAGATATCGTATCTCAAAATTGACGTAGTTAGGTTGTAATACGGCCTGGACCAGAAGAAAAATTTTGCTATAGCCAAATTTGATGATGACTTCGTAAGTAACTCGATCAGACAAATGGAAAATAAAGAATAAAGGTTTTTGATATCTCGCATAGTTCTCGAGATATTGTATCTCAAAAGTAAGGAGGTTAGGGTGAGATCCGGCCTGGACAAGTACAAGTCAGTTTACGATCATGTTTATAATCTTATTTCAACCACCACCCTTATTAAACTGTCACTTTCTTTTTTACAGCTCTAATATAAGCTGCTACACAAAAAAATAATTTGTGTAGGACAAAACATTTTTCAGTTAAAAATTGGGGTGGGAGGTGATCTCTACCACCCCAAAACTGGTTCTGACCTGTTGAAATTTGGATTAACTGCTTCCCTGTCTCCTTTTCATGTTTTGCACTCTCCTTTTTTGGAAAAGTCGCCACAAATTGAATTTAAAATGTTAGAAATATGACATTGCAGCATAGCTGGTAGATGCTGCCGGCACTACGAAATCAATGGTAATCTCTTGAAATGTTGGTTTAATCATATGTTGTAATATTTTCTTGCCGTTTTAGCTTCACTCTGTTGTAAAACTTCGCATGAAATTAACAGATACAAAATATCTATCAGAAATGCAGTACAACAAGGCTCGCCATCTTAGAATCGATACAAGCAGTCTGAGGCAATCAATTGCTTCTGTTGTACACAAATGCGCCATATCCAAGATGGATGCTGCAGAATGAATTTCCCGTACAGTTTTTACTCTTTGTCCAGGCCGAATTTCAACCTAACCTTGATCACTATGACAAAACGAACCTATTTAGGTTGAAATGATCCCTTTACCGATAATTTTCATTTTTTCAGTGCTGCTAATATTTCGCGGTTGTGGAGCGTCCCACATTTTGGCATTTTTAATTTAATTCGAGGCGGCGTATCCGAAAAATGCAAAACGTGAAGAGGAGATTATAAGGAAGCAGTTAATCCAAATTTCAACAGGATAGGACCAGTTTTGTGGTGGTGGAGATCCCCTTTCACCAAAAAATTGAAATCTTGCGTATAGGAATAACTGTACTACACTTGACTCGCGATGTTTTGGAATTCCTAGCGAGTCGAGAGCCACAAAATTGACAGATAAATCTGTATACCACTGGCATGAACATGATATGAAAACAACAAATTTCTAATAATTTGACATGCTGCTGTTTCTTATCAAGAAATTGAATATCCTAACATCTACCTGTTGCTAAAACACGCAATGTAAATTAATGTGAAAAAAATTGTTTTCTTAAGTAACTCATGTTTTGACCATTTCTCTCCAATTGTTTTTTTTTTTTTTTTTTTTTTTTCTCTCTCTCTCTTATCAGAACAGTAGCCATGGCAACAGATAATCTGTGTATCAGCCATATTTACATTTCACAACTGTTAGCAAAATGAAGTAGTTAATGGAGTTTATTGTAAAATGTTCTGTCTTGCATTACAACTTGAGACTGTACAAGCAAAGTGATCGACAAACAGGAGTGTGTGCGCCAGACTTTCGTAAGCCTCGTAATTGGGCAAGAGACATGTGTCTGAAATCATTTGATCTCTAATCATTATGAGGCAAGATTGATTTCTTGTTTAATCCCAAATTGAGGTCATGCTCAGTTTGATTCATGGCAAGAATACAATTGTTACCCGATTCCTCCCCTGGTGATAGCGCAATCACTGGGACTTGTGGAAATGTCGTTTTGGACTGAAAACTGTTGCACATGTTTTTTTGGTAATATTATTTAATATATGTTGCTCTTAGATCTGTAAAATATATCCATCCTCTCAAACTCCACTCGAAAAATTACCTAATGTAAGGTGCTGACTGGGAGGAGGCATATAGCGATGTGTAAAAACGCTATCGTTCCTTTGAGTATATTATTTAGTAATATGTTTCTTTTACACCCTTCTAGATAGTGTATAAAACACCAGCTTCACGCAATAATAATAATAAAAACTGCTGTAACAGTACACACAAAGCGATTAGAGGATGCCATTTGTCATATGCAACTTCCAGTGATGCTAATATTACCTGCAACAAAATGCATCAATGACCAACAATGACAAAAACCAAATCAACTTTATTTTGAGTGAAGTTTTCGAGGTATCTAGTTATTTTAATTTGAGTGCCAACTGAACAACAAATATGTGAAACTGATGTTGCTGTGTATAGGCCTCAACAAGTACAGGCTCGTCAAGAGAATATCCTCACGCAAATCTTCAGCGAACTTACTCGTGCACAAATCTGTGTGCGTATGGGTGACTATTTTGTTCCGTCAAATGTTGGGCTTGAAGGCATTTGGAATGCTCTTGATATTCCGTGCTTGTTTCTACTTGTCCAGCTATAACGTGTACTTCGTTCATGCATGATGGTTATTAGACTGTCGTGCGATATTCTCACTGAATATATTGATGTTTATGGAAAATCAATAGTAAAGATAATTTTGGCAAACGGTTAAAAGTGCTGCACATGATATTCTTATCAATAAATTGAAAGAAATTGATCAATAGGCAAATAAAACAGAATTAATTGGTTACTTATTTTTGTAAGGTGAGGTTTTGGGTCTGGTAGCAAAGATATGAAAACAACAAATTTCTAATAATTTGACATGCTGCTGTTTCTTATCAAGAAATTGAATATCCTAACATCTACCTGTTGCTAAAACACGCAATGTAAATTAATGTGAAAAAAATTGTTTTCTTAAGTAACTCATGTTTTGACCATTTCTCTCCAATTGTTTTTTTTTTTTTTTCTCTCTCTCTTCTTATCAGAACAGTAGCCATGGCAACAGATAATCTGTGTATCAGCCATATTTACATTTCACAACTGTTAGCAAAATGAAGTAGTTAATGGAGTTTATTGTAAAATGTTCTGTCTTGCATTACAACTTGAGACTGTACAAGCAAAGTGATCGACAAACAGGAGTGTGTGCGCCAGACTTTCGTAAGCCTCGTAATTGGGCAAGAGACATGTGTCTGAAATCATTTGATCTCTAATCATTATGAGGCAAGATTGATTTCTTGTTTAATCCCAAATTGAGGTCATGCTCAGTTTGATTCATGGCAAGAATACAATTGTTACCCGATTCCTCCCCTGGTGATAGCGCAATCACTGGGACTTGTGGAAATGTCGTTTTGGACTGAAAACTGTTGCACATGTTTTTTTGGTAATATTATTTAATATATGTTGCTCTTAGATCTGTAAAATATATCCATCCTCTCAAACTCCACTCGAAAAATGACCTAATGTAAGGTGCTGACTGGGAGGAGGCATATAGCGATGTGTAAAAACGCTATCGTTCCTTTGAGTATATTATTTAGTAATATGTTTCTTTTACACCCTTCTAGATAGTGTATAAAACACCAGCTTCACGCAATAATAATAAAAAAAACTGCTGTAACAGTACACACAAAGCGATTAGAGGATGCCATTTGTCATATGCAACTTCCAGTGATGCTAATATTACCTGCAACAAAATGCATCAATGACCAACAATGACAAAAACCAAATCAACTTTATTTTGAGTGAAGTTTTCGAGGTATCTAGTTATTTTAATTTGAGTGCCAACTGAACAACAAATATGTGAAACTGATGTTGCTGTGTATAGGCCTCAACAAGTACAGGCTCGTCAAGAGAATATCCTCACGCAAATCTTCAGCGAACTTACTCGTGCACAAATCTGTGTGCGTATGGGTGACTATTTTGTTCCGTCAAATGTTGGGCTTGAAGGCATTTGGAATGCTCTTGATATTCCGTGCTTGTTTCTACTTGTCCAGCTATAACGTGTACTTCGTTCATGCATGATGGTTATTAGACTGTCGTGCGATATTCTCACTGAATATATTGATGTTTATGGAAAATCAATAGTAAAGATAATTTTGGCAAACGGTTAAAAGTGCTGCACATGATATTCTTATCAATAAATTGAAAGAAATTGATCAATAGGCAAATAAAACAGAATTAATTGGTTACTTATTTTTGTAAGGTGAGGTTTTGGGTCTGGTAGCAAAGATATGAAAACAACAAATTTCTAATAATTTGACATGCTGCTGTTTCTTATCAAGAAATTGAATATCCTAACATCTACCTGTTGCTAAAACACGCAATGTAAATTAATGTGAAAAAAATTGATTTCTTAAGTAACTCATGTTTTGACCATTTCTCTCCAATTGTTTTTTTTTTTTTTTTTCTCTCTCTCTTCTTATCAGAACAGTAGCCATGGCAACAGATAATCTGTGTATCAGCCATATTTACATTTCACAACTGTTAGCAAAATGAAGTAGTTAATGGAGTTTATTGTAAAATGTTCTGTCTTGCATTACAACTTGAGACTGTACAAGCAAAGTGATCGACAAACAGGAGTGTGTGCGCCAGACTTTCGTAAGCCTCGTAATTGGGCAAGAGACATGTGTCTGAAATCATTTGATCTCTAATCATTATGAGGCAAGATTGATTTCTTGTTTAATCCCAAATTGAGGTCATGCTCAGTTTGATTCATGGCAAGAATACAATTGTTACCCGATTCCTCCCCTGGTGATAGCGCAATCACTGGGACTTGTGGAAATGTCGTTTTGGACTGAAAACTGTTGCACATGTTTTTTTGGTAATATTATTTAATATATGTTGCTCTTAGATCTGTAAAATATATCCATCCTCTCAAACTCCACTCGAAAAATTACCTAATGTAAGGTGCTGACTGGGAGGAGGCATATAGCGATGTGTAAAAACGCTATCGTTCCTTTGAGTATATTATTTAGTAATATGTTTCTTTTACACCCTTCTAGATAGTGTATAAAACACCAGCTTCACGCAATAATAATAATAAAAACTGCTGTAACAGTACACACAAAGCGATTAGAGGATGCCATTTGTCATATGCAACTTCCAGTGATGCTAATATTACCTGCAACAAAATGCATCAATGACCAACAATGACAAAAACCAAATCAACTTTATTTTGAGTGAAGTTTTCGAGGTATCTAGTTATTTTACGGTTCTAATAGCAACATATATTAAATAGTATTACCAAACGAACATGTGCAACAGTTTTGAGATCAGAACCACAATTCCTTGGTTAGTCCCAGTAATTGCGCTAGAGCCCCTCCCCCTCCATGTGTATGTGTGCAAACCATGGCCAGTAGGAATAAAGGGTTGGAGGGCACTTTCTCCACCTGCCCGTAACTTGTACTGACCTGTTGAAATTTGTTTTAACTGCTTCCACACGATGTCCTCTTCAGGTTTTGCACACTCCCTTTCTGAAAGTCGCCACAAATTTAAATATAAAGGCTGAAGTAAGACTGATGTGCAGCTATTAGAAGCTACCATCACAGCAAAAACAACACAAATTATTTGTACAGGGATCATATCGACCCAAACAGGTTCATTTTATCATGGTGGTCGTGGTTAGGTTAAAATTTGGCCTGGACCAAGGGGGGGGGGGAGTTTTTGGGAAATCAGATCTACGGCATCCATCTGAGAAATGGCGCATTTGTTTATAGCCTGCTTGTATTGATATAAAGGTGGCGAGCTAAATCTCTGACAATTATTTTCTTTCTGTTTATTTCGTGCGACTTTTTACAATGTAATGTAGGTGAAATAGCAAGAAAACATTACAACAAAGGGTTTAACAAACATTACAAAAGATTGTCACAGATTTTGCAGCAACAGCAGCTTCTAATAGCTGCGCATCACACTCAAATTTTGGCCTTTATATTTAAATTTGTCACGACTTTTTCGAAAATGTGAAGACGTCATGTGGAAGCAGTTAAAACAAATTTCAACTGGTTAGTACCAGTTTCGGTCAGGAATTTAATTTTCTTTTGGGCTGAAAAGACATCAGTGTTCAAGAAAAATTTATGCTACAAAACAGGAGAGAAGCAATACCATGCAAATTGTCGCCTAACACACTGTTATATATTTTACAGTTGCCATCGTTATTGTAAATGTTAGTCTTGTGGTACACTTTGCTAATTTTCCAAGAACTATTTTAGGTTGAAATGTTATTGAGCGAAAATACTACTGATATTCTATGATGTATAGTGGATTTTTTATTGAAGATTGCTGCCATGTCGATTTGACTATGTCAAAATTGGCTAGAGGCTATTGCTGCTAGTCAGTAGCATGCATAATTATATCTTCAGGCTCATTACACGTTTATCTGCTTCCTGGCTTTGGGGTTCACTTTTTCTTGTATAGTGAAAGCCAAGGAAGCAGTTAACCGTATAAATACTGGTTCCTGACGTTGATGCTGTCTACACATGATACATATATTGTAATATACGTCCCATTTGTAGAATGACATGAACTACCAGCATAAGGTACAATGATTTCAGTGTTTTAATTTGTGATGACTTGTATGCATGACATGGAAGACTCAAATGAGAATTGTCCATTTCTTGTTAAAATAGTGCGGTGACTGTAAATTAAAAATGGAGTAAGGACTTGTGGTATTCGCTTGAAATTTACCACATATGTTCCTGTGGTCATACCTTTTAAGAAAAAGTGTACATGAAAGCAAAATCACACTTGCCTTAGACATGAAGCCAAATGGAAGTTACGAATTAACGCTACAGAAAATCGCCATATCACTTCATATTGTCGCGCCAAAGATAATATGTGCACTCTGGTGGAAAGACTGTAGAATCACTAGCAAATATGATAAATGCCATTTGAATATACTGCTATCGCATTATAACGATTGTAATGCAGCGTCCAAATTTTACCATGTGCTCAATGTGGTCCAGGCTGCATTTCAACCTAAGTGCATTGACTTAAGGTTGAAAAGAACCATGGACAACATGAATTCGTTAGCATTTAGGCTTTAATGCAGCCTGGACCACAGTGAAACAACCATCGTACACGATATTGCGAACACCAAATTTCCATGTCGTGTATCGGCACTACTATGGTCCAGGCAGCATTACAACATAAACTCGAACCACTAATGATGAAATTATATTTTACAAATATGCATTTAGTAGTAATGCAGCCAGGACCATAGTAAAACGTAACCACACGATATTGCGGATTTCCAGTTATCATATAGTATTTATCATTATTACTGGCTGCATTACAACCTAAACGCGAAAGGTTGTTTCCAAAATCATATTTATAAATGTTATATATTTTTGTATGCACGATTGTAATAACCATGTCAGCCATGCGAGCAAATTCTGAAAAACGGAATAAAATATAAATCAGTCGATGTTGGAGTAATAGAATCAAGGAAAGCTTCTACGACCTTTTGTCATTAAATCGAGTGCGTTTCCATGTCAATTTTATTACTCTGTAAGTAAACTTATTGTAATACGCGGATTCATACATAAATTATACATCCAATTAGCTACTGATGGCCGCACATCGCGACCAATTGCAAGCGGCCATTTGCCACGAATTGTTCTGCTCAGCGCTAAATAGTGCAAGATGAAATTGGTTCCGCTGCTTTTGTTTATGGACTGTTCACACAAAAGAAAAAATATATATCTCGGCGTGATGTCTGCTTTTTATTGATAGCAAATAAAATCGCAATTCACATGGAAATATCCTTGCCTCTGCCCTATTACACACTCCATAGAAACATATTTATAGTCAGAAAAATTTATCACAGATTTCATGTAAAGCCAGAGTTTTTACAATAACATCTTTGGTAGTGCAATGGCGGTTTTTCTGAAGTGTTAATTCGTAACTTTTATGTTGCTTCACGTCTAAGGTAAGTGTTATTTCGTTTCCATGTACACTTATTCTTAAAAGGTATGACCTCGGGAACATAATGTGGTAAATTTCAAGCGAATACCACAAGTCCTTACTCCATTCTTATTTTACAGCTACCTATACATACTGTGCAAATTTCACACAAATGTTAAGGGATCACTGTAAACCAAATACGCAACTTTAAATGGGGTTACTATTGCATATAATGAAATATACAATTAATAGCTATTATGATTAATGTTATGTAGAATGTTCAATTGTTTTAAGAATAACAAGCTTCAATTGTCACTAGTAGTCTACTTTCCATGTGGCACTCATCATATGTAACAGTGTGGTTTCTGCCGATCGCTGACCACATAACTATGTCAGTTTTGGTGTTGATTTTGTGCAGTATGTGTACATTTGATGGCTATAAAATTCTTGAACAATAATTTCAAAGAACTTGTGTAAAAATCTCCTTACAAACAGGACAAGTCATTCAAGTCGTTCTCATTGCAGCCACACATTTGTTAGTAGTTTTTGTGTGGTATGTATGCATTTGATGGCTATACCATACATGATATTCTTAATTAATATTCAAAACTTTTAGGCTAGGGTTACCAAAACTGGGGACACTTTTTCTAAAGATGCATTGCACTGTTATAATCAGGGCCGCATTTAGTCTCTGTGGGCCCCTAGGCTATACATGTGGTGCGGGCCCCCTGTCGGCAGTGGCTGGATTCTTAAATTTTGAAATATTCGAAATTCGACCTAAAAAATTTATGGGCGACCTTTTTTTTTTTTTTTAGCTCTACTACCTGCCCAGGCGAGGGTTGTGGTTGGTGAGGGGCCCCTCTTTGTGGTGCGGGCCCCTAGGCTACAGCCTATGTAGCCTATGCTTAAATGCGGCCCTGGTTATAATTTATATGATTAAGGGTTTGGTGTTGTTTTTTTTGTAACAGGCCATTATCTCTCTTCATACCTATCTGAAATCAATAAATGAGGTATCATTTTAAAGATAAAGGTATCCGCTTTGATTATATATTAGTTTAAGACTTTTTTTTGCCCCGTTACAGGGCAAAAATATCAATATTTCTAAAATGCTGTTTTTTGTGCAATAAGCCATACCTAACTGGAATTGTTAAATGAAGTATCATCGTACATTAAGACAGGGTTTTTTTTTCGAAAATTCGTTCCTTAAATGCAAAAGTATCAATATTTCTACAACACTTTTTTGTGTCTTGGGCCATTTATCTCCCTTGAGGTCTGATACAGAAAAGACGACGTATAATATCAAAGAGTAAGGTGTTTGTCGTGTCACATCATATTTTAAGAAAGGAATTTTTCGGAATTTGGCCCTTAAAGAGGAAAATTACCATTATTTCCGCAATGTATATATATATATATATTTTTCATGAGCTATTTATCTCCCTTGATAACTAACCGAAATTGAGAAATATGGTATTTTTGAGATTAAGGTCTCCGCTTTGGTCAAATCATATTTTAAGAAAGGAATTTTTCGGTATTCTACCCTTAAAGGGAAAAGTATTAATATCTCTACAATGCATTATTGTGTCACGAGTCATTTATCTCCTTTGATATATAATAGAAATAGATGAATAAGCTATCATATTAAAGATAGGGTCTCTGCTTGGTCACATCATATCTTGACCCAGAATTTGACCTTTAATACAAAAGTAATTACTATGAATGCCACGCGTATGAGACAGTGTAGAGCCAAGTCACTAGATAGCACATATTCCAGAGAAATTAATAAACTGCTTCACTGGCGTCGACTTTTGTTAAGTACCTATTACACTAAACAAATAAACAATTTAAATAAATGAAGCGGTTCTTCTTTCATTCTATTACAAACCCCTAACTTACTATTCTTTATATTCGTGAAGTTTTCGCAAGGGTATTTAATATTGTTACGCATTTTTGCATTTCAATGATATGGGATCATACCTCAACCTCCTCCTTTAACACCTACCTCTCTCTGCACCCAAGTCCTGCTCCCAAGCCTAAACTGTCAGTTGTACACCTGTCCTCTTCACCACTATCTGAATCTCAACTCTCCGTTCTCTCCATATCACTCATCTTTTCACCTCCCCCTCTATTTGACCATGCCAACCTAGACTGTGACTATTGTTCTGCTGTAGACTCCATTGGCAATATCACTTTGCCACTCATGGCTGTGAACAGGAGCCTCAGAACTGCATGGAACCCAGCCTTCATAAATTCAAACCATCATCCACACATGACCCTCCACCTCTTCCCCAGAATGATCCCCACCAAACTGGTGGATTTCTTGTCGACTAGTTTGGCTTGTCCCACTTTCCTTAAATCCTTGGTGAATACCAATAATCTTAGCTCAGCTGAAACTCTCACCAGGAAACAACTCTATGATTCCAGATCTCATCCTTCCCACTGGCAAAAGCACAACCAATGTAGTAATGAATCTGAGTGATTGTGGCTGAAACTCTGTCAGTTATCTGACACCAGCACTTACTGCTGCCAATCCGACACCTGCTGTAAACAAAAAAATACAGGAATAAGAACAGTTTGGTGGCCTCCTCCAAGGTCTTACCTCACAATCCATTTCACTTCTCCTCAAAATCCGCATACGCCTACCTTTTACCTCCTTTCCAAAATCTGTAAGTGTGGCAGTCCTGGATGCCCTATTGTTGCAGCTTATAGATCGCCAACTGAATGCATCTCTGCTTTGGTTGACCAATTCTTACACCTATAATCTGTCAGCTCCCCTCACATATCAGGGCCACCACTTTCACTAATCCTGTTACTGGGGAAAGCTTTCTGGTCATAGGACACATCACCAGTGAATCCTCCCTGCAACCCTGCCTGGCTTCATATATAGGTTTGACCACAAATCCACTTTCCATTCGAATAAATGGCCACCGACAGACTGTATTCACACCGAATCCAAAGCACCCGGTAACTGCCTGTGCCATCACCCATGACACGAATAATTTCAGTTCTTGTTTCTCGCTCTGTGCTATCAAAGTCATCCCTAACAGCTCCTTAGAACTCAAAAGCTGGTATCTTGCCTACCAGTACAAATTGGGCACAATGCAATCATTTGGTCTCGACTTAAGATCATAGCTGCTCATTATTATTTTTACTCTTTGCCTCCATCCACACTACCTAAATTGAACTGCCACTAACCTGAAGTGACGTTTAATATAATAGTATCTTTTTTAAATTTGTATATATTATTCCTAATTATATTTATATTTTGCTCTTCCTGCCTACAAGGGATCAGTTTTGATATTTGCCTATGCTCAGGTATTAGCTCTTAAATCACCTGCTGCTCTACCTGTCCTCAGTTGAATACCCCTACCATTTTCCTGGCCAACGGTCTGTGAGACAGTCCCCCCCCCCCCCCCAATGTGCTGTTAGCAAAAATTTCTGTATCATGTGTTTCTTTTCTGTGTGTTCACGTCTGACTTCAATCATCTAAAGGTATCCTAATTTACATGGAAAAGAAAGGGAAAACACGCCCAACACTCACCAAAGTTGAATGGAGGAGGGCAGCAGCAACACAGCACAATACAAAAAGAAAAAAAAAACTATTTCGGGTGAAAACCCCTTTTTCAAGATAACAGAGAGGTGGCTGGTCTTGCGCAAGACTTGCGTTGGACACAGCCACTCATAGGAATCCTAATTTGTTATACCTATAATTATAATTGGATGATGGTGACAATGAAACTGCCGTCAAGCAATGCCAATAAAATGTGGTTGTTTGTGAACTGTGGCTGTGGAAAGCTTGAGTTGTTTGTGTAGTGCAATTAAACATTTAGCTTTTTTAATTTCTGTAATGATCATGTTTTTTTTTTATTATTGTGGTTTTCCTGCACTAGTCCCCCCCCCCCTCCCCTTACAATGAGATTACCCTTGAATCATGCTGTTAACATATTTCAATGGTTATCTGTTATATTAGGATCTTGTTTTGGATATTTTCCTTTACTATGGAGAATTTAGTTATGAGCCTCATAATTGGGCAAGAGACATTTGTGAAGAAAGTCGCATGATCTCTAATCATTATGAGGCAAGATTAATTTCTTGTTTAATCCCAAATTGAGCAAATGCTCATTTTGATTCATGGCAAGAATACAATTTTGCTTTGTGAGGGCAGTTGGAAGTTTGGGAGTGAAACTTACTATTAATTAGTTTAGAATCTTACTGCTTTGACAGAAAGGGAGTACTTTCAGTTGTTGGCTAAAGCAGTGAGGGAGCCCATTTCCAGTGATGATGGGGTCAGGACTGTGCGTTTTTTAGGTTAGGGCCCGCTGGTGAAGGGACAAAAATAGATTATCAAAGTGATACTGATAGCAGATTCACGATGGGGAAAGTCACAGATGTTAAAGAAATAGATGAAGTGGCTGAAATAATAACTGACTGAGGTAAAAGTGGGAAAGAGGAGATAAATTCTGAAAATGTAAGGGTGTTAATGGTAAACTGTAGAAGTATATAATGAACAAAGTAATCGAATTTGCAAACTTAATAGAGATATACGAACCACAAGTAATAATTGGGGTAGAGAGGTTGTTAAAAGAAGTACTAGGCAGTGAGGTTTTTCCTGATGGTTACAGAGTGTGCTGCAGAGATAGAGGAGCAATTGGTGGAGGAGTTTTCATACTAGTTAACAAAAACTACCACAGTTCACTGGCATTCATAGATAAAGACCATGAGTTACTTGGGGTAGATTTCTGGGGTAATAAAAAAGAAAAATCAGAGTGTTGGCTGTTTACCGCAGTGGAAGAATGACAGAAGAGGATGAGGCTCTTGGGGAGAAATTAAATTCATACTCAGATTTCAGAGGTGAGAATAGACTGATCATCATCTGTAGGGATTTAAATTTACCAGGTGTAAACTGGGAAGGAAATAAGATAAATAACACAAGGGAACAAAGATTTGCAAATATCTTGATAAGGGAAGGACTTACACAAGTGGTTGAGCAAAACACTAGGGGACAAAATATTTTGGATATATTTCTAATTAAGCCGGTTGAAAATCTTTTGAGGTATCAAGTAACTGAAGGAATAAGTGATCAAGAAGCAGTTCTGATG
Source organism: Vandiemenella viatica (assembly GCA_031002005.1). Lineage (NCBI taxonomy): Eukaryota > Metazoa > Arthropoda > Insecta > Orthoptera > Morabidae > Vandiemenella > Vandiemenella viatica. Next base: position 95,742,752 of record JARYHS010008075.1, on the reverse strand, counting down.
GATATTAGAGGATTCAGTAAACCAGTAGCCAAAATTGAAGGGGGAAATAGGTACAATTATAAAAAGGCACAGGTTTCAAATTTGAAGAGATATTTCAGAGAACAATTCAGCAAATGGAAGGAAGGCTCAAGTACAGTAGAGTCAAGCTGGGAAGAGTGCAAGGAGATAATAAGAAAGGGGGAAGAAAAATTTATTCCAAGCAGAAAATAAAGATAAGTAGAGAACCTATGTAGTATAATAGGGAAGTGAGGAGGTTAAAGAGGTTGGTAAGAAAAGAACATAACAGAGTTAAGAGACAGCAGGGTAGTAGGGAATATTTAATACAACTAAAGTCAGTGCAGGAGGACCACTGACTGATTCATCTAGAAATTTCTATTGCTATATCAGGAAACTGAGGGGAAGGGAGGGTGTAGAGATGCTCATAGATAAGGATGGAGAAGTAGTTACTGAGGATTTGAAAAAGGCAGAGATTTTAAGTAACTGGTTTCGTGAGAGCATTAGGGACAATGAATCAGAAATGGGAAGGTCTAATTCGGAGAACGAGCTTAACAAAATGATTAGAAATGAAGATACTAAAAATTTGAAATTCATCCTGAAGAAATCATGAAGGAAATAAGGAAGCTGAAAACACATAAGGGGGCTGGTGCAGATAATATTACTACAGATTGAGTCTGGATACTTGCTGCTTACCACAAGACTGGAAAAGTGCGATAGTAGTACGGGTACATAAAGGAAGGGTGAGAAATAGTCGAAAATTACAGGCCAATCAGATTGACTTCGGTGGTAGGTAAATTAATGGGAAGATTGATATACAACCACATCAGAAAAATATATGAAGAACGTAAGTGGTTTTCAAGTAGGCAACATGGGTTCAGGCAAGGATATTCATGCGAATCTCAGTTGGTGGGATATATGCAAGATATTTCAGATGAAATGGACAAGAGAGGCCAAATTGATAGTGTAGCACTAGATCTGTCAAAGGCGTTTGACAGAGTAAGCCATAAAATGGTAGTAAATAAGGTAAAAACCATTGGAGTGGATGAGAAAGTGATTTGCTGGGAAGACTTTTTAAAAGGTAGAAAACAAAGTTAGGGTAGGAAATGTAGTATCAAAAGTAGAAGTAAAAATGGGTGTGCCACAGGGTAGCGTATTGGGACCATTGCTATTCATTATTTTAATGAATAATTGTGTTGATTGTTTACTATCTGAAATTAGATTGCTTGCAGATGACATAATGCTGTATAAAAGAATCAAAAGGATAGAAGATTGTAAACAGTTGCAGGGTAATCAGGACTGGATATCTAGTTGGGTTGGTAAACATGGGATGAAGATAAATACAAAGAAGAGTCAGCTTATTAGATACACAAATAAAAAACAAAAGGTTAATTATGAATATAAGGTGGGGAAAGAATTGCTTGCTGAAGACTTGAAATGTAAATATCTTGACATTACTTTTGATAACAAGCTTAACTGGGCTGGACACATTGGACAGGTGGTAGGAAAAGGTTTCAAAGTTCTGCACTTGTTGGAGAGAGTGATAAGGGGATGTACGGGAGAAGTAAAGGAATTGGGTTACAAAACTTTGGTGGCTCGAATATGGTAGTGTAGTATGGGACCCTCATTTTACGTATCAAATACAGGAGTTGGAGAGGGTGCAAAAAAGGGCTGCTAGATTTGTTTCTGGAAATTATCACAGAATGCAATCAGTGACGGATATGATAAAGGAGCTGAAATGGGATTCATTGCAAGACATGAGGAGGGTCATGGGAGTGTACAGGGCATTTACTGGCGATGAGGCATGGAAAGATATTGCAGTAGGTATGAAAAGTAGTGCATGGAAGGGAAAATATGACCATGACCACAAGCTGGCACTCGATTTCAGGCACAAGGGTGTGGGAAGATTCTCTTTTTTAGGTAAGGGTGTCAGGGATTGGTATGCGTTACCAAGAGAAATGATGAATAATTTACCGAAAACTTTGACAGAATTTAAAGATAAAATTTGTAGAGGGCAAATGTAGGTGGGTGTGTAGGGAAATTGCCACCGGAGCCTGTGGTCCATTGCAATTAAATTAATCCCATAAACTTATTACCTTCCTGATCTGCTCTCCAATAAGTTCCATGTCAATGAAAGATACGTTTAGAAAATGCAGTTGCTTAAGTTTGCAACTTTGTAATTAGTGTAGATAAGAAATCTGTAAATGTTTCAAATTCTCAGAATTATTTGCAACAGAATTCTTGTCTGTAAGAATTTGCTTATTGTTTGGAATGTTTGCTTATGAATTTACATTTTCTTAAAAGATGTAGTAATTCTGCAGTTAAGTATTGTGCAAAATTCTGACCAATTTTTAATCCAAAGCTTTCGTTCAATAGTGTACCACATAGAAAGGTTGGGCCAAACTAGATCGCACAGTCACCGCACCAACACTTTTCTTATAGTTGTCGCTAACTCGATAGAAGTGAGTTCAAACAACATACATGTCAGCTGTCATTAGTTTGGGTTAACTTTTAATGGTGTGAGCTGGTGTTGGGTTGGTCGATGTGGAGAAGCGTATAGAGTGAGTTCGGAAATTACCGATGCTTTACTACTAAATGTTGTTTTAACATTACTGATTGCTTTAGAAGATTGTTCTTTTTTTTTCCAGCCTCCCTTGTTCATCAGATGTTCGTAAAATGAAGGTAGAGTCCTTGAATGTTCGCATTAACAAATCGAAGCTTTGCCAGAGATGAAAGTCGGTTTTAAGGCCTGTAAAATTTCCATCCAACACCCAGATTTAGAACTGGGGACTTTCTTCCATACCCAAATCTCACACCGCAAGCATCTGATTCTAGAAGTACTGAAAAATGTGTATTCAATCATATATATTTGTTTTCTGGGAAAACAAAAATAAATTATATAGAATAAAAGTACGTTTATTGTGTTTGAATATTTCATTACATCCAGATTTTTCTTTTGACTGAGATGGTCACGGTGTACGATTGTGGTTCTGAAAGTCCTTGGTTCAAATTCCTTTCTTAGCTGTAATTCTTACAGGTCTTAAAATTGACATTCACCTCAGGCAAAGCTTTGATTTATTAATGCTAAGATGCTAGGATGCTCTGTGGTTCAAATTTCACATTAATCTGTAGGTCTCCTTTCCAAATTAGGTGACGATAAGGCCACGTTTACACGGTGCGAGTTGACTGGAACGAGTGTACTGTCTTGCTGCGCGCGCAGCACTAGATAGTCCACTCTCCTCCTGTCAGCAGATACAAGAGTCAGTCGGCTTAGAATGGTGGCCTCGGTTCATGACTAACTTTCGGCGTGCGAGTTCAACAGACAAGATGGTGACAGCTAACAAATCGCATAAGTGGAGTGAAGCAGAGGCATTAAAATCTTAAGAATTCCATGAAAGTGAAAAAATTCTGTGGAACTTTAAGAACAAAAATTGAGAACAAGGATTTTAGAGAAACTATAAAAAAAAATTGCTTCATAACGGTGTCAATTTTTACGTATCGGCAAAAATATTTCACAACAGCTCTTCAAATTGAGATGATGTAACACTCTACATTTTCACTTGCAACTTTATTCATAAAAAGGCTCTGAGGCTTTTAAAGTGTTCTTTTATATTAACTCTTTTAACCATTTTCTATGTTTATTTTGTTATTCTTATAATCAACAAATTAGCTACAATGTTAATTCCTTTCTGTAATACGGACATACTATTTTCAACAAGAGCACAATGTAGGAGTAGAGAACTGTCCTGACAGTGGACTGTCTTCTAGTTACTAGCAGGCTAGTTAACTCTTACCCCCACCACTGACAGTCCGAACAACTGTCGTTCCAATCAACTAGCATCGTGTAAACGCGGCCTAAAGGTGTACTGTGTGGCTGGAATTTTTATATTGCATGAAATTATTATTTTAAGGAATCTTTGTGGTCTGTATTTAATTTGTATAATAATTTTTTGTTAAAAGAAATATTGAGTGAATCGAAAGGAATCTCAACCAAATGAAAAACGTTAAATGTGAAATGAGTGACGTTTGATGTTTCGTTGTGACTATGTAGAGATAGATACATGAGAATCTTTCAATCCAATACAGTGTAGGGATACTATTTTTGTGCATTAGAAATCAGTGAGGTGATAACAGGAGGTGGCAAAAAAAAAGAATTATTTTGACATTCTTTATTACTTTAGTGAATTATAAAGTACGCCTATGCAAAATAGTGACAGTACACTATGAAGTACGGATGTTAGCCGCAGCTATGATCCCCAATTCACTCTCCATGAGGCCGAGTGTCGGTGCGGTCTAGTGTGGCCCGACCTTTGTTTTATTTAAAATTGTTTTAGCCCATCATAAAATTTATAATTTTTTGCTTGTAAAATTATTTTAATATTTTATTTACTAGCTTTTGCCAGTGACTTCAGCTATGTGGACCTGTGAAGCAGCTCTTATGTTCACTAATTTACTAAGTCATAATGAATTGACTCCTAAGATAAAACTAATTTTGTGGGAATATATATATATGGTGATTAAGTGCAAGATGTAGCTAGCACCTCATCTGTTCCATGTTGAGGTACCTTTCTGCTTGATTGTCAAGTCTTTGATTCTGTTCTTTTCTTCAACTGACTTAAGGGGGAAAAAAATCTATTTCCGCTATTGAAACCCAGTAAAGAGGTAGTGTTGTACCTATAAGCCTATAACTTCCCGAGTCACTCTTTGCACTGATTGAAGAAATTTCAATATACCTTGGATAATTTGGGCTGGCCATCCAGAATGTATTTGTTACAGCCAGGTAGACGTTCTTTGACATCAAATAGCATTATTATACTACATGGTAGTGTGAATTACAGCAGCTGTACAACTGGGTTTGTCTGACACTTTCCTCTTTTTTTAATGTCCTTTTTGTAATGATATTTCTAGTGACAAGATGGATGCTATATTTCAGATTTTGATGACCCAAGAAAACTGTTCTCGGAGGTTATTTTTAAGTGCAACATTTTTGATCACTGGTCCGTTAGTTTTGTACATATATATTGTAGGCTTTTTGAAATACTTGACTCCTAATTTTAAATGGGAAGATAATTTAAGATTCAAACAATTTCCTATCCTTCAAAAAAGAAATTGTGCATCAAACGGAGCTTTCTTGCCAATTCTGATTATTTCTTCCTTTGTTTATATTCTCTTTGATTGTAATTGTAGTTAAGGTCAGTGTTGGGGCAAATATCTAGTTTTTTTTTTGTACAGTTTAAGGGAAACTTGAGGAAATAAAAACAAATAAAGCAGTTTCAATTAATTTAGTGTATATTTAATTCCATTATTCATTGTAACTCTTATGCAATGTTGTAGATAAGGAGCTTTATTTGTGAAGATGGTTAATGGTCGGATACCATCGGTCTTTAGCAAGACCTATGTAACACCAAGGAGGCCGTATGAAAAAGCTCGCCTTGATCAAGAATTGAAAATCATTGGTGAATATGGCCTTCGCAATAAGCGAGAGGTGTGGAGAGTGAAGTACACCTTGGCTAAAATCCGTAAAGCAGCTAGGGAGCTGTTGACTTTAGAAGAAAAGGATCCTCGCCGTCTGTTTGAAGGTGAATATTCTTAGACTTGTTTTTATTACAAATTAAATATGGCTACTGTTCACAGTATGGTCAGTGGAAAAAATTGTCATTTCAAGTTAAAAGTTTAGAACTAAATCCTTTGGCTTTACTCTTCAATGAAAAGCCAAGAAATAAGTAACAGAAATGTAGTGTACCCCTAAAGATTTGGTTACGCTCGGTACTGACTCAGCGCAGTGGACATCGGGAGCAATTTCTGGCGTCACAATACACTCAGAGTACGGCATGGCAGTCACCTTGATTATCAAAATCCATTGCAGATATAAATTTGTTATTCTCCCATAGTCATTTTGCCGTGTAATTTAGCCATGTATTATATCAACGCACATTCTCAAGGTTGCGTACGCTCATCTAATGAATACATAAATATGTGATGAAGGGGGAGTATATTGATTGCTTTTTTAAATGAATACTGTACTCTTTCTGCTCACAGTTCTGAATGTATTACGACAAAAGGCGTAATTTTACCAGACATTCACTTGAAAAGTAATTTCGTAGTACTGTCGTAGTAGAAAAATAATTTTTCGGTTACGAGAGGTGGTTTATTTTATAAATACAATGTTATACAATTAGATTTACAAATAAAAAATCGATACTCATTTTAAAACTGTAAGATCTGTGATGGGGAGGATGTAAATACAGCACTGTTTAAGTCTAAACTATGACCATGTCTGGTACCAAAATACATTTTCTTCTCTTATGGCCGCTACACTATTGATTCTACCCCAACGGTGGAAGGTATTTTGAAAGAATATCTTGATACACTTGATTCAAATTCAAAGTCCCAAAAAACTGTGCACATGATTTTCCAGGCAGAAATAGTTAGCATTAACTTCACTTTTTTGGGTGAATCTGAATGCCGCCATTCCATGGACTGTTGCTTTGATTCAGGTGTGACGTAGGCCACCCCTGTCTCATCGCCCATAACAATTTGGCTTAAGAAATTACCACCATTGTTGTGGTACCGCTCAAGGAAAGTTAATGTACTGCCTAAACGTTTGGTTTTGTGCACATCCATTAACATTTTCGGTACCCAACGTGAGCACAATTTTCGGTAATTCAAGTGCTCAGTCACAATGCCATACAAAACACTACGAGAAACATTAGGAAAGTCATCACACAAGGAGGAAATCGTAAAGCGTCTGTTTTATCTTACCTTATTGTTCATCATGCACATTTGTGCGGCCATCTTTTAATGCTCTCACCCACTTTCTCACCATTCCATCACTCATAATGTTTTGTCCGTAAACTGCACAGATCTCATGATGAATATCGATCGGTTTTAGGCCTTTAGCACAAAGAAATCTTATAACAGCCCGTACTTCACAGTCGGCGGGACTCACGATTATCGGAGGCATCTTACACTCGGTGAACAACGTAAACAAGGAATAATTAGACTGTAATGGTGTAAGTGCGTAGGCAAGAGATGCAGGTACCCAGTGTGCATGTGCGGAATGCCGACCATAGCGCTGCAGCCATGGTGTGACAAAACGGTACTTACTTAAAAAATACGCCTCGTAATCCTGTCACTAAGCTGTTCATAATAACTCACCAGTTTCCCTACTTTCTTGTTCATTACAAATCCTACACAAGTGACTCCATTGACAGCTTGTGTGCTAATTATACTGTGTTCCCCAGACCAGAAATCCTGTTAGTTGCTATTCTCACTAAAGGTAAATTGAGTCTCAATGTTTCATGTACTCAAGGTTGCAAAAGCTTGTATTGCCCCACATGTATTTATTGGTGTGGCTCAAGGAATAGGTGTGTACAAACCAGATAGATGAAATTGTGACTTCCGAGATCCCTGATCCTTACACTGACAAAAGACTGTACGACATAGTAGTTACATACAAGATACATGGACCCTGCGGTGTACAAAATCAAACATCACCATGAATGTAGGACAGGAAATGCACCAAAAAGTATCCTCAACTGCTATTAAAACAAACAAACAAATATCAATGGGTATCCCTTGTACAAACGGAGAGCCCACGAAGACGGAGGGCATACTATCCAAATAAGAATCCGCAGCAATCCCGAGAAAATTGTGTTTGACAATAGCTGGATGGTACCTTACTCCCCTTACTTACACAAATATTTAATGCCCACATAAATGAGTTTTCAAACTCTGTGCAGGTGATAAAATACATCTGCAGATATATTTACAAGGGGAATGATAAAGCTATTTTCTCTTTTGAGAAAGGGAACGCAAATATTGACCCGAGATGAAGGCTGGCCGGTATATGAGCAGTAATGAAGCAACGTGGCAATCTTGAGTTCCGCTGCATGATAGACACCCCACTGTGACCCACCTGGCTGTACATTTGCCAAATGGCGAAAGAGTTTTCTTCACATAACATATTCGCGGAAAACTGGCGACACCGCCTAGAATGACAATAACCGCATTTTTTAAGCTTTGCCAAGAGGATCATTTTGCAAAAGTTCCCCGCTATTATATGTGGAATCCTTCGAAGAAAGAGAGTGCCGTCTACAGGGAACTCCTGTTCAGAACTGGCTGGACGTGAATGCACTGCACTGCATATACATCTTTCACGTTAGCAACTTTGAGTGTTACTGCTTGTGGATGTTGCTCAACCATGTATGAGGTCAGATGAATTTCCATGAACTCAAGACAGTTTATGGACAACAACAGACAACGTACAGAGAAGCGTGTGAGAGGTTTGGGCTACTGGAAGAAGATAACCACTGGGACACTATGATGGAGAAAGCTGTGTTGTGTCGCTCGCCGACAAAAGTGAGAGAGCTGTTTGCTATTTTAATAAGCACTTGATGATTATCCAAACCCCTCTATTGGAGAAGTATAACAAAGCTTTGTCAGAAGATATCACTCACAGATTTCAGGGAATAAATGAGGCTGATAACAATATTTTCAATGAAACACTTATATTGAGGACAAAATATTATTGATACGGGAAAACAATTAGCTGATTTTGGTTTGCCTACTCCACAGCGCATGGGAGAATTGGCAAGTCATGTAATCAGAGCTCAGCTATGGCAACCCAGTTTCAAAGGTGTACATGAAAGGAATAAAGCCCCGTTTATGGTCTGAATAGAGGGAAATCTTCAACAAAATATTGCGGCGTATGGAGAATGAGGATGGAGGTATCTTTTTTTCTAGATGCACCAGGGGGCACAGGCACAACTTCGCAAAGACAGAAATATAGCGCTGGCTGTTTCAGCTTCAGGTAATGCTGCAACATTGCTTAGTAGTTGACGGACTGTGCATTCTGTTTTCACCTTGTAAGTGCCGCAAGTTTCCCACACTGTAAGCTCCTACCATGCTTCAACGACCACCGTAGGGCGTGGCGGTTGAACTTTGCGTGCTTAGGAGAACGGAGATCTTGGCTTCATCGCCCGGATCACGGGGATGGAACAAACCTCTATGAAAAAAAAAAAAAAACTTCAACCTCAAGGTCAGACACGTGCCGAGGAGGCGAATGGGTGATGAGGGAAATCGCTCGCTAGTGTTCAACCTCAGGGGCACCTGCGCACCCCTGTTCTATTAACATTTCTTTCAATATTGGTTATACTCGTGGGACCAAAATTAAGCTTCACAATAAAACCAAAAAACCCTGCGGCACGGGTGTGCCGCAGACTAATCTAAATTTGCCCAGTTCTAAGAAGCGGGTGAGGGTTGATAGCCGCCCCCCTGCTTCTGAAAGTAATTGTAACAGAAAAGTTTGTTCGCTTGCGAATGCTTTTATAGTTATGCAAAGGGTGGAAGGAACTTTTGAAAAAGTTTCCCCATTTTATGTTTCTAAGGGTTATGAGGGTCTGGTAGGGACCCTAAATACTGTAAAAAGCTGAGGAACGGGACGCTGCTCCTGGAAACAACTTCCAGTAGGCATGCTACCCAACTCCTTAACTGTGAGAAGCTCGGTGAGTTCGCCGTTATATGCGTAATTCACAAATCCCTGAAAAGCAGCAAAGGCATTGTCACCTGTAGGGATGTTATTGATATACCTACCGAGGAACTCGTTAATGAGTGGGAAGATCAAAAAGTGGTCGAGGTGCATCAGATTACACGGAGGGTAAGTGGCAGTCTTGAAAAGACTGCCATCTTTGTCCTGACGTTTGACACTCCAGTATTGCCAAAGAACATCTAAGCAGGGTACATTAATTTGAATGTCCATCCGTATGTTCCGGACCCGTTGCACGCTCCCACAGGCTTGTCAACTGGTCCGGTTCACACCCCGCCTGGAGTAGGGAGTGTCAAGTGTATCTTGAAGGGCGCAAGATACAGGAGTTGAAGACCAAAGAGCAGATACCTTACGCTAAGAAGGCCAAGACGCTCGCCGCTCCTATTTTCGGAACTACTTTTGCTAAGATACCTTCAACTTCCGTCAGGAAACAGTGTTGCTACCTAGATGACTGTTGCGGACAGGAGCACAAGCACAACGTGCTCGTGTCAGTGCAAATGCGGTGCAAAATCCGCTAAGGTCGTAACATCTAAGACCGCGGACGTTGGTAGCAATACGTCTGCGTCCTCGACCACACCAGCAGCAGCGAAACGACCCACCAGCAGTGATCGCGAAACTAACGCCACCTCCAATACTACCATGTGCTATCACGGTGGTAGCATTGCCAACTGCTACAAGTGTGAATGGAAGCAATCAGAAGATCCGTGGCCCGAAGTTTAGACAGACGGACCCGGCTCACTTTGTGAAATCCCCCTCTTCGTCCCCTCCCAGACTACGAAGTAGTAGGGAGAAGGGAAAAGGGGGAAGAAGAACAACAAGCAGGTGACAGAGGAGTCAACTGATTGAGTTGTCGGAGCCAGAAGAAATAGAAATGCTAGTGGACGAGCCTGGTCCCGTTCCTCAGCAGGCAGTGATCGAAGACCCACCCGAACCGGGGTGGGTGAAACTAAACAGATAGGATGGCCTCTCTACAGCCACCCATTCATGTTCATTGTTTTAAATTTTTATATTGTTATAATTCCTGTCTAGCTGGTCACTATACAGCCAGCGAGACATGTAGTGTTTTTAATGCTTTTGTGAACCTGTTTGGCCCTTTACAGCCATCCAGGTGCTGCACGGTCTTTGGTTCTGGTAGCCTCTTTTTAAGCCACCCCTTATTTTTGTGAATTATTTTATTTGCTGTCTATATGGTCGACCCCTTTACAGTCTATCATGCAGACGGTATTTTAGTATTCTTTATTTTATTTTAGCCAAATTATTAACTGGTCATTGTTAGGGCGCTATTGACTTTGCTGTCGACGCGCGTTAATGCCACAAAAACAACATGGGGGGGATGAGTGGCCATTTTACAGCCACTCAACCATATACATAGATTCTTTTTTTGTGGTACTATTGGTTTTAAGCTTTTATATCTGGTTGACCTCTTTACAGCCAACTAGACATGGTTTGTGAAGTTCTTATTTTTAATGGCCCCTTTGAAGCCAACATTTTAGTATTTATATTTTCTGTCTGTGTGGCCGACCCCCACAATCGGCCATACAGACGGTAATAGTGTAAATTTTAAAGCACATTGCTTTGCCGGATATTGTTTGGGCGCTAATGACCCCGTCGTCGACGCACCCTTAAGCCCCAATAACAATAACTACTACTTCAAGTTACCGCTTAATCTTACAAGCAAAGAAATCCCGACGTGCAATATAAGCGAGAACAGCGGCCACAGCACTCTTTAGCAGCAGTGCAAGTTGATCGTGTGGGAGGAGTACACTATATCATACAAGTGCGCAGAGGCGGCCCTGAATTGCAGCCTGCAAGACATATGCGGCAACCGAACGCCGATGGGAGGTGGTGTAGTTTTGCCAACTGGCAATTTACACCAGACGCTTCCCGTTATTGAGAGAGATACTCAGTCAGATGAAATGAACGCATGCCTCCAGGCGTCACCACTTTGTGCTACGGTGGGAAAGCTACATCTCATCACCAACCTGCAAGTCCAGTTATATAACAAACTTGAATCAAATTGATACCCCCAAAGGTGCTGGAAATTGTAAATGTTCGCCTGCAAACAGGTGAGGAGGGAATGATTCACTTCACATCAGATTTTTGCAATTTGTCAGCTCGGAATAGAGCTAATTACTAATGTTTTCCTGAGCTTACAACTAAATATCAATGACAAAATCTGGTTATGTGAGGGGACAATACTTGCTCCGAAAAATGACTGTTTCTAAAATAAAGAAAAATATTAGAGGAAATAGTGAAGTGACAGCATACTGTTCCATTGATACAGTAAAGTCAACTGATGATCCTTTGTGGACTAGGCTGCAACTTAAGCTAACCACTATCTTGGATACTATAGTTCTTCAAAAATACACTTTTAGAGGATGTGCAAGATCACTTTAACCCTACTGCAAACTGATACTAAAATCCTTCTTTATGCTGTGCCATGAACAATAGTTGCCTTTGTTGTTCGGGCTGCATTTCATCCTAATCACAATCTCGGCTAATGTATTTTGGAAATCAACACTTTTAGGGCAAGCACAGAAGCAGATTCACCGTATCACGAATCGCAGTGCAAACAGCAACACAGATTAAAAGTAAATACCAAAATCCTTTTAAAAAATCCATTGTTGTGGTCCAGACTGTTTGAATCTAACCACAACTTCAGTAACATTCCTGCTTCAGTGTATAATTGTAATGGAAGGTTTGTTTTGAAGAGCCAAAGAAACTGGTATAGGCATGCACGTGCAAACACAGAGATAGGTAAACACTCAGAGTACGGTACTGTGGACAGCAACTCTTATATACGACGTCTGGTGCAGGTGTTTGATCGGTTATCACGATTTTAAGTGAGTTTGAACGTGGTGTTATAGTCGGCGCTCAGACGTAGCGATAAGGTGGGAATTTTCCCGTACAGCCATTTCACGAGTGCACCATGAATATCGGGAATCTGCTAAAATATCAAATCTGACATTGCTGCGGCTGGAAAATGATCCTGCAAGAACGGAACTGATAACGACTGAAGAGAATCGTTCAGTGTGACAGAGGTGCAACCCTTCTGCAAATTGCTGTGGATTTTAATGGTGGGCCATCAAGTGTTGGCATGTGAACCATTCACCAAAACATTATCGATATGGGCTTTCGGAGCTGAAGGCCCACTCGTGTACCCTTGCTGAGTGCATGAAACTTAGCTTTACGCCTCACTTGGGTTCGTCAACACCGACATTGAACTTTATTGGAAACATGTTCGCTGGTCTGACAAGTCTCGTTTCCAGTTGTATCGAGCGGATGGAGATGTGTAGGTAGGGAGACAACCTCATGAATTCATGGGCCCTGCATGTCAGCAGGGGACTGTTCAAGCTGATGGAGGTTCTGTAATGGTGTGGGACATGTGCAGTTGGAATGACATGGGACCTCTGATACGTCTGAATACAACTCTGGCAGTTGACACGTACATACGCATCCTGGCTGATCGCCTGCATCCATTAATGTCCATTGTGAATTCAGACGGTCTTGGGCAATACCAGCCGGACAATGCGACACCCCACACGTGTAGAGTTGCTACAGAGTGGCTGCAGGAACACACTTCTGAATTTAAACACCTTAACTGACCACCAAACTCCCCAGACTTAAATATTATTGAGCATATCTGGGATGCCTTGCAACGTACCGTTCAGAAATCTCCACCCCCTCATACTTGTACGGATTTATGGACGGCCCTGCAGGATGCGCTGGTGGTGTAACGGCTAGCGTTCTGGCCCCGCATTTGGGAGGACAGCGGTTTGAATCCCCGTCCGGGTATCCAGATTTGGGTTTTCCATGGTTTTCCAAAACACTCGAGGCAAATGCCGGGATGCTTCCTTCAAAAGGCCATGGCCGAATTCCTTCCCATTCCTTGCCCCCCCCCCCCCCATCCTTTCCTGTCTCTAAAGACCTCGCAGTTGAGAGACATTAAGCAGTTAAAAAAAAAGGTGCAAGATGCGCGGTGTCAGTTACCTGCAGCACTACCTCACATATTTGTCGAGTCCATGCCACATTGTGTTGCGGCATTTCTGCATGCTCGGGGAGGGGGGGGGGTACCAATTACTTTTGCTCTTCAGTGTTTATACACCATACTGTGATCTGAAATGGAACCAAAATCATTCCGATAATGATTTTGAAATCTGTATGGATTATTGGTACCAGTCAGTTGCAACTTCCACTGTAACAAAACCTGATCTTTACACAGCATTCAGAACTTTTATCTAATGATTGCTCAAGAATGTTCGAAAATGAAATTCAAAATTAGTTTTGCCTGCGATTTTTTTCTGTTATGTGCCTTATATTTTGAAATGCTTGTGCTGAGGTTTAGGTCCATAAGCTTGATACCACATAATTGTCAATATGTTCAGCAATTAACAGGGAATTCATTACTTTTCGTGGGTAAGTTTTTAATCTACTTTATACCACATGTTCTCTACAATATTAGTATTCCAGTGATTGGTCGGTAAAGTAATGCTTATGATTATTTTGTGAATGTATAGTGATACCCCTTCCAAAGTATCTTTGTCTGGCATGTACTTTCCACGAAACTGTACACATTTCCTCACTGGGCAACACATAGGCTCCAGATCCCCAGCTCCCATCTTGGACAATTCTTCCAGTTTTTCCTCTTAGTTATTACAGATTCGTCAATCTGACTGCACAACAACCGCTGCACAAAAAATACTCGGGCTCGCTCAGTATTTTCCAGGAGGCTAGATTGGTTAATTTGTACAATAGTATTCCGAGGAGCTTTATGTAGATCTTTTGCGTGCCCAGTTGTAATTTTTCATCACCACATCCACATTATTGCAAACACAAGGGTAAGTTTCCACAAAATTCCATCGAAGAATGTACCTTGACATACTTTGCATGTTGCATATGGGGTTGTGAAACACTTCCCAGGAATGCATCATCTGCCTTCACCATACGATATTGGTATCTGCACTCCCTCCTTTTGCAGTGCAAATGTCATAATGGTTGCATTGTCTATATATGAAAAATTGAAACCCGTCTTACAGGTCACTAAACTCCATAACATGTCTTAAGCGAATTGCAATGTCACACTAAAAATGGCGAAGATTCTCCTGTACAATAGAAACCAGGATTTACTATACTCCAATATTCTTGTTTTGTTTTCTTTTCATTATTTCCACCAATAGACCATATTAACGTTCTGTTTTTATTTTCTCAATAATACCAATATTTTCGCAACAATTCGGTCTAATTACTAGACTTTTTTCCCAATACATTGTAGTAACTACACAAATACCACTGGCGAATGATTGATAGCAGCCCTAGCCAGGTTCAATAACTTAATTTCATTTATACCCTATTGCCATTTCTAATACAATTATGCTATTTTTCACTATACATGCTTTGTTAAATCAAGTGCCCATTTGAAAACAGTGCTCTTTGGCTCCATACACAATCTAGCCAATCGGCAACAATCGTGCATGACTACCAAGAAAAATGAACAGATGTAAAATGTAATATCCAAATATTTTACAATTACTTCTTAAAACTTGTAAGGATGTCAAACTGTTGTTATTTAATAAGTCTATATCATCACGCTACATAAATATTTTAAGTTTTTATTCCAGTGTTACTGAGGTACCATAGGCATATTTTATCTTCTTCCTAACATTGTCTTGCCTGTGTAAATAACATTCTCTGCATCATCATATTTGCTAAAACTTCAGTAATTGGGTACATAAACCGACGATTTAAATTGTATTACTTCTGTATTACCTATTTTATTGGCTTCATGAACACTTTTTTTTTTAATAGTAATGCCTGAGGATTGTGTTCATCATATTTTTATACTAGAACAACAATTTTTTATATTGTGGCTGTACTTTACAAAACAGCCTTAGATATAGAAAATTAATGTGATTAGGATAATTGCTCTTGGCACAAAATATGTGGAATGCAACTGCATTTGGGAGAACATGTGTTTGAATCTGTTTTCCATGCTTTCCACAAATCACTCAAATTGCTGGGACGGTTCCTTTAAAAGGAAGTGGCCGAATTATTTCCTGTTCCCTAACTCCTTTCTCGCCTCTTTAACATCGATGAGGCATAAAACCATAAAACATAAACAAAAAAAGTGTGTATTTAAAATTTGAGGGATAAGCAGATAAATGGCACTTAGCAGTGTAGTTGGCATTAGTTGATGCAACTCTGTATCTATTTCTAGCATTAAGACTTGAAGAATAATCTTTTTAAACTGATTTTTATGCTGGTATTGTAGTAATGCAGTTTCTGTAAGTAAAACTTGCATACTGCTTTGGTTTGGACAAGTAATTATTATTGAGTGCAGTTAAAATATTTCTTCCACTTCTTAGAAATTACCTGGATAGGTAAATGTTTAATTGGACTTGGATTTATGTACAGAAGAGAACTTAACGATTTCAAAAATTATTTAATCATGTTGTTCAATTAAACTTGTGGCTTTCATGGGATGAAAACAGATTTTTGCTATCTTCTTTGCTTTGAAACATGCTGATCTTTAATGTACATACAAATGTTATTGCCTAAGCAGAGTGACTTTCTGGCTTATGCAAAACTAGTTTTTGTAAGGTCTAACCAGGTGGGTGAGTTATTATATTCAGTCCTGGTATTAGAGATGTCGTGGTTTCTTATCCCTGTGAAGCCATCTTTGTTCTCCATTGTTTTGTAAAGTCTCTCCAGATGAAAGCAAGGATGGTGCCTTTTATAAGGCCTTGGTAATAATCTGAGTAAAGAAAAGTATAGTGAGAACCTACATCCTTGGCATTTTCAGTTTGCATTTGTTTGGGATATCTAAAGGAAGATACCCTTTTTCAGGGTTTTGTTTCAATTTAGGAGTCTCATCTTGGTTACTTATTCTTTCAATTTTTATTTAAATATGTGGCGGCTCTATGTGATAAGGTGGTTATGGCTGTGCAGTCCACTAGTGGGCATTATAATTGATTTGGAGGGTTTCTTAGAAGTGTTGGAGTTTTAGATTATTGTCTGCATTATCTGTAAAACGAAAACCGAAAGTATAAAAACTCAGAAACTACAGAGCAGATTTCGATGGGGTTTTCACTGTTTTAAATATTAGAATCTCAATTGAAGTGTTTGGTATGTCTTATGCTCCAACGTACAGCCTGAAACAAAAAAATTAAAAATACGATGCTTACGTCATACACCGTAAAAAAAAAAAAAAAATAGCCATGTAACGTTTACTTTCTTAAATTTTGGTTTTTAGCCTTTAAACCCCATACATAGTTATATCGAATGTGAAGAGGAAACAACGTGAAGTGGAAAATATTTAAATGAATTTTAATAAAACAATGGAATAATCTTTAGATATATTCTTTGTTTCTTGATGTTACTATCTGAGGCCACACTGCTACAATCTCTGATGTTGTGAAATTTTAATGGCTGTGTTTAGTAATGCGTATTTGATGGGTTTAAACATGAAACCTTTAGTGAAGAACCATCCGAGAAATGTGTTGCTTTTTGAAATTACAGTCTCTGGCCGCACAGCTACAATCTCTGATATTTGGATTCTCGCTTTTAATAGTACGTAATACACAACTGATGGCTTTCAACATGAAATTGAACTGTTTAAAACCTTTAGTGTTGACATAGTGTTACTTTTTTTTGTAATTTATTGATGAGTGATTCTGTCTTTACTAAATTTCCTGAAAAAAAAACATTGTTTGTATTGCTACACGAATTGCTGCTGTTATTATGATAAAACTTAGTACACATGTTCCCTATATCATGGCTAAAAATATTGCAGGAATAAATCAACCCCAATCCCATCTCTTTTCTGCTAGTTTAAATACTTATAGAAGAATGGAGTGACTGACATGAAATACACAAGTGCAAAAAACTGTCAGTTCTATAATTATCGTGGTACCAAAATCTTATTATAAATTCTTATAGAATTTTGCGAAAAAATCTAAAGAATAACATTTTTTGATATCTCACTTGGTTTTCAAGATTCAGCATGTCAAACACAGCATGTCAAACAAAAACAGTTATAGATCCTTGTGCTTTTGGTGGCGTTTCTTCTGGTCCAGGTTGTATTTCAACCAAACAACAACCACTAGGAAGAAAATAAAACACCTATAGTGCATTTCCACCTTGTAGATATAGTGGTTTGATGATGCAATATCTCGAGAACTAAGCGAGATATCAAAAACATTTATCCTTTATTTTCGATTTGTCTCGCCAACTTACATTCGAAATTATTATTAAATTTGGCCAAGGGGAAATTTTTCTTCTGGTCCAGGCTGCATTTCAACCTAACCACTTCTATTTTGAAATACTATATCTCGAGAACTAAGAGATATCTTTACTTTCATTTTGACTCATTGAGTTACATGGGATTCCATCATCAAATTGCAGCTCCACGGTTATCGTAGAGTCCCCAAAAAACTTACCTCTTTTATGAGCTTCAATATTCACTGTGTGTACAGATCAATCTAGATCATACCGGGCAACATCGAGAACTCTGCTAGTAGGGTCGTTTCACATCAAATCACCCAATAAAAAATAAATTTTACACCCACCACCTTAGATTTCATGAAATTTGGCTCAAATGGTTCTAATACCATCATGACAACACCTGCAATTTTTTTTTGCTGTATCTCTTGTAGTTTTTTTAAATAAATTTTTAAAGTTTTTATGTTTTGCTTTTTCCGAACCTTCAGAAATGGTAAATTTAATTTGTATTGACAACTTCAAAATTGCTTATCTTAAAAACTCTTTTAGATAACATCATGAATTTTTGCAGCAAGTTTATTTATTATACATATTTGAAGATAAAAATGATACTATTAAAATATATTAATATTTTCTATGAAAAAAAAATTATACGTATTTTTCTTCTTTTTTTTTAAACGGGTGTTTTGTTTTATAAGAATTGCAATATCTAGAGTCTCAGACCTGATAGAATGCTCAAATTTGTTTTAATGTACTCTTAAACATATATGCTACTTGATAAAACAAAAATAATGATGGCTTTTTAACATGTTTATTAATTATAGTAGATTACATTAGAATTATGTACAAAGACAGTGTACTTACAACACTTATGTATAACCCAACTGATTGCTTGAAACATGAATTTTTTGAGTAATTTTGTCTTTTTAATAAACATTATTCCTGATTCAAACTGTTTTTCCACTTCATCCAAGAGCTTTCAGTTCTTTTGATACAGTCTTTTTTGAAGTAATACATTCTTCCAGTGCCGCTTGATCGAGGTGCGTCTACTACACAGACTATGTGCTCCGAAGGCACTATCCAAGAATCTTCTATTTCAGGCCAATAAAATGATGCAGCTGGTCCTGAAGGATGTAGAAATAGAATTTCTGCATCTTCTTCATCATTGAATATTGTTTTTACCAGTCCAAAGTACCAGTTACCATCATAATTTGCAGCCACATAGCTATTTATGGATGGTTTAACACGAACCCAGTCAGAAGAAGAATGGAAAGAAAAGGCAAAGGAGGGTTTTACACTATCTGTAGTCCTTCTAATTTCAAGGTTGTTTGTTGGTAGTGGTTTGAAGTTATGAAAACTCCTTGTTCCAGGAATGGTTCGGGTTGCTGAAAAACGTTTTTCTAGTTTTAACCGTAGCAAATCAGCTTCTTTTTTGTCAATAAAGTGAAAATGAATGTTTTCAATATTTTTTTCACAAAACTTGTACACTTCGATTGCTGTCAATATTTGTTCTTCGTCTGAAAGCTGTAGACTGGCTTTCCTTAAAATTCTTTTAATAGTTCCTCCTAGACCACCACAAATTGACTTCCCATGACTTGTTGCAAAAAAATAGTGTTGGGCCTTCAAATTAAAGTCTCTCACGTGTTCAGTCAAATTTTTAAAACTGTTTCTATTTTTGTACTGCCCAGCACAACCATCTGT
This sequence comes from Vandiemenella viatica, assembly GCA_031002005.1. NCBI lineage: Eukaryota > Metazoa > Arthropoda > Insecta > Orthoptera > Morabidae > Vandiemenella > Vandiemenella viatica. The sequence goes on along the minus strand of JARYHS010008075.1, from coordinate 95,723,293 downwards.
AAAGTAGTGAACTGAGTCAATGTCAGTATGATGTAATGACAGCCACTTTGTAATTTCTTTTTGTACAAAGTTAACAAAACCAGTGTCATGTTCTTGGTCATCACTAATAAAACAGTGGTTGGAAACAAAAACATTGTTTTCCTCATTTCTTAGAAAAACTCCAACTGGGTGTAGAGTACAACCACCTCTATTCCAATGGTAACTTTGGATCTTATTTTGTATAACAAAGGAATAATTTTCACTGAAATCCATCACAATAATTGCTGTTTTGGGTGGTGGGTCTTCTTTCAATCTTTTAAAGGGATCTTTTTGGGATTTTGCTATAAACGAGTGTGGGGTGAGCTTTTCCAATGACGTAACCAATAACAAAATGTAGTCTTCAACACTGATAGACTGTTTGATCATTTCTGCCCTGTCTGTGTTAACCCACTGACTGATTACAATTTCTTCTTCCAAATCATAATCTTCACTTAGTTTTTCAGTTAAGTACTCAATTAGTGCAGTATTTGCAGGACAGCTGTCACAATGACGTAGCATGCAGTTTTGGTTTTCCGTGTTGCACACAAGCATCTTAATTAGGTCTTTATAAGATTCTTCAATTTTCACAGCATCCAGTAATAGTTTAACATTCTGGTGGATACTGCATACACATACAGTGTGTGTGCCTGCAGCACCAGCAAGAAACAAAATTTTGAAAATCCTACTTCTACCTCGGGATTCTCCCATTTGAAACAAGAATAGAGTTCTCTCAAGTTACACAAAATGAGTCTTTTTTGCATGTACACATTTTTTTGAACACTTTGTCTTTTGTTCCAGGTAGCACTCTCGAACTTTTCATAAAATTCTGTTAAAAGTCTTACTGTATTTTCAGAAAGAGTTTTACCTTTTTTTGGACCAGGAGTTTCCAAAATACCCTTTTAAGATTTTTAGCTTTCTAGCTTGTCACACCATGTACTCACTTACATTAAATTCTTTCATCACTTTATTTCGACTCCAAGAATCCGGAGCCAAGGTCAGAATCTGGATTTTTCTAGACCTCCCAACAGATGAAATCTTCTCTTTCATAAGAGAAATCATTACATCAAAATCCTTTGCTTTCTCAACCACACTTGTATCTTCTTCGTCATCATCAGAACTTGGTGCATCATATTTTAATGCTTTTGAAACCGCCTTTTTTTGCAGTCTTTTCTGACAAGCCATGAAGCTTTATCGGTGTTAAACCTAAATTATCAAGAGCAATGTTTGTTTGTACGAGGGATTCATTTCTGGATTCCAATGATTCTAATTCAACCATGACTTCATCTGTTTCACTTTCATTGACTTCAACTCTTAATTTTTCCTCACAAAAGTTACGGCATGTTGAGCAAAGCTTTTGTCCAGGTTTTATGCTAATATTTTTTGTCAGTAATTGTTTAGAAAGATCCAAGCCTACACTTCTCAATGATTTTTTGATGGGCTTTTTGTGTTTTTTTAGTGGGTCTACACATGTTGTTTGATACTTTTCAAAAACATTTAAAAAGTAGTAGCTGTGGTGTGAACATATATTCTTAAATTCACACAGATTAATTCCAGATCGTAAGTGGATCAAATCTTTTTCTTCCTCACTCAATTCAGATAACGGTTGTAACTTTTTTGAAGGTGTGTAGGTTGTTTGGAAACAGTCAGATTTTTTTAAATAACCCTACGCTACAGGTTTGAATATCTGACATACTGATTTCACTTTGGTCTGATTACTGTTCTGGTTACTTTTATAGGATATTGGAAAAGAATCTCTGTAAACTAAGTAACAGTACTTACTGAAAGTTCGAGTAAACTTAATAAAATACTATCCAAGCACTATTTAACACTGCAATAATTTTTTACTTCAAAACACAGGAGTAACAAAACAAAATCCAAGCCTACATTGTTACTCCATTAAATTGATAACAACTATAACTGTTGACCAAATTAAAACTAAAAGACTTAAAACTCTGAATGAAAAAAATAATAAATAAATTACGTCACTGTATGTAAGCACAACCTGACTCAATGAAAGACAGTGAGCAACTTAATCTAACAATTACCAACTGTGGAAGAACAGCATGACACCACAGGACAAGAGCCTGTTGAGACATGCTTGCAGAGTGAGCTGTATGGAGGAGCATGTCGCCACAGGAAATGTATCTGATCAGACTTGCAGAACCATGCAAATTTTAATGAGCACAGCTAATCAGGCACTGTTATTAGCTAAATCAAGGTAAACCTGACTTGAGTTGTACTATTATGACGACTGAGCTTTTTTAACTATTAGTACTGTAAAAACACACACAGCTGATTGAATTTTTAACTTAACATACCAAGTTTAAACTTAACTGGAGTGGAAATTTGATATCTATCAACATTAATATTATTTATTAAGAAGATAAAAACTTATTTTTGGTCTCTAAGTCACTTGGTTCTTTTTATTTTAAAAATATAATTAATATTATTTTAAAAATTAGATAACTATTAAACAGGTTAAAAAGCCAACATAATTTTTCTTTTATCTAATAGCCTATACAATTATGAGTATTTTAAAACAAATTTGAGCTTTCTATCAGGTCTGAGACTCTAGATATTGCAGTGTTTGTAAAACTAAACATCCGTTAGCTAAAAAAAAACTTGTAAATTTTTTCATTTGGAATATTTTAATATATCTTTATGGTATTTTTTTAACATTTAGATATAACACACAAACTTATTCCAAAATTTCATACTGAGTATTCTGTAATATACAAAAAAAAAATTATTTGTGAGGACACGTTTTTAAGTTACGATTTCCGACTGCTGAAACAACGCCAAACCTAAAAACTTTAAAAATTTGTATAAAAAAAACTATAAGAGATAGAGCAAAAAAAATTTACAAGTGGTTTCAGGATGATAAAAGAAGTAATTGTACCAAGTTTCATCAAAATCTGACATGGTTGGTGTCAAGGCCTGGGTGACTTGACATGGAATGACCCAGTAACAGATAATACTACGTGGGCACAAAGATGTTAATTGTCAGGATAAGGATCTTTGACACCAGGGTGATCTGTTATAGCAGAGTTCTCGAACTGCTTTAAGAGTGATAATTATGATGGTTCTTACCTTGTTGATATTTCACAAACTCATCCACACAATTATCTGAAATAACATGGGTTCTGATCTAACGACTGTAAATGACTTACACGACGCAAGTACTTTAATTATAAAAACCTAACCATACATTTATCCACAAATCTACCCAAAGTCATGCTGAAAGGAAGCGTCGTGCAAGCATGGCTACAGGTATACCAACTTACTAAATGAATTATTAGCTTCTTCATACGAATATAACGGAAATATGGCTTTACTGAATTTATATCTGAATGGTTAAATAATGATCCCGAATGTAACCCGACATTACCAAGTAAGATTACTATGAGGCATTGCAACATTATAAACAACGGCAAACAACTTGTTTAAGTTACACGGTCTGAATAATTTATCTAACATATTTTATCTACCCAATAACTAACTACATGATATAAGACTACAGGGAGAGCATAGCTTTGCCTGGTGCCAAAGGCACACAGACAAGACACAAGTCTTACCTTCTACATAGCTGCTGGCAGAATAATCGGTCACAGAATAGACTGAGATCATGCCACACTGGTGTATTTACTGCAATCACGCGCACTGTACATGCATATGTGTTATGTTGCGCTGTAGCAACGTTGAACCGCTGAACTTGCAAGTCTGCACGTATGCATCTCACTTGCTTTTGCTCGCTCTAAGCAGCTTACAATATTCACTGAATAAAATACCAAAACTACCAACTTAAGGCCCAGTTCACAGACTGCCTGTAACATATATGTTCAGAAAAATTGCCATATTTAACATTCAGCAGTTTCCTAATTTCTGATATGTCATGAATGACAATCTTTGATACTAGGACTGATGAAATTTGCAAGTTTACTGCACTGTTAGTTACCATATGTTTGTGTTGAGGGGGGAGGACAGTGTTACAGAAAGAAGTATGCTAAGGATGAGGAGAAAAGCTTAAGGAAAGTAAGTGTGAAAGATTTGTAATCTTGAAAGTAAGCATTGTCATAGCTATGTATCAGTGTAGCTTGTTGTACAAAGTAAAGTTTTGCTGGTTAAAATTTCTTTCTGAATAGAAAAATCTTGTCTTGGTGAATTATTAATGTATATAAGGACAGCTAGGAAGATAAACCCTCATTCCCTATATACCAGTTTTAAATTGGACTTGGGAGGCTGCTTCTTTAGTTGTTAAAAAAAAAGCTGATAGCACGTTTGACAGTGTTTAGTATCAACTAAATATTTCTTGGCATCTTATTTCAGGTAATGCACTCCTCAGACGTCTTGTACGAATTGGGGTTCTAGATGAAGGTCGCATGAAACTAGATTATGTATTAGGATTGAAAATTGAAGACTTCCTGGAAAGAAGACTTCAGACACAGGTCTTCAAGTTGGGTCTAGCTAAGTCAATTCATCATGCTAGAGTGTTAATCAGGCAGAGGCACATCCGGTAAGAATTTGGTTTTTTACCTGATGTTAAATGTTGTTAATATTTAATTTCCAAATAATTTTTATTGTTACTAGATGAGCAATTTTCATACAGGCCACTTATGACTGGAGCATTATGCCCCTTTCCTAATGTCTGTAAGTCTGTTGGTTGAAGTATGAACAGTTGACACTTCGGAGTTGGATACAATTTTCATACAGGCCACTTAGAATTGGGATGCACCCAATGTCTAACGTCTGTTTATCTGATTCTTGAAGTACCTTGCACTCTTATTTTAAGCTGAATTGCAGTATGTGGAGCATCAGATAATCATGGTAAAATTAATAACTTGTGTAATTTTCTGTTCCTCAACCTTACATTTACAGTAAACTCACATTAGCTCATGTCTGTATGCAATTGCAACATTAGTTGTTCTTTGCGGTTACTAATTGTTGGTCTGTTTGCAGGGTTCGGAAACAGGTTGTTAATATTCCTAGTTTCATCGTTAGGCTGGATTCGCAGAAACACATTGACTTCTCGCTGAAGTCTCCATTTGGTGGTGGTCGCCCAGGTCGTGTCAAGAGGAAGAACCTTAGAAAAGCTACATCCGGTGGAGGAGCAGCTGATGAAGAAGAAGATTAAATTTTGTTCTGATGCATTTGGTTAAAATTCCAATAAAGTGCTTATGAAACTTGGGTTATTTCTATTTCTAGAATAGTGGAGAATAGCATATAGAATCCTTGGATTAAATTTATAAACTGACTCCAACTAGTGTTGTTGCAATCATTATTGTGACTCTCCACTGGCTATTGAGGATGATATGCATTTAGTTGACGATTGTGTACAATGCCGTATTCGGGGGTAGGGGGCATACTGGGGCACTTTCCCTGGGTAGCAACTTCAGCAACCATTTTTAAATCTCCATTACTGTCCCAGGTACAAATCATGGAGGTGGCAAAATTATGATTGTTTGAAGGAGTGACAAAATTTGTGTGTGGGTGACTTTTTAGCTCTACTGCCCAGGGCAGCAGACTAGTGTTTTTTCCCTGGCTTACAACATTTGTACATCTGTCTCTGATCGTCTACATATCGAGAAAACTGATTTCTTTCCATCTTAGTTTGAAAGAAAAAAAATCTACTTGCTGATACATGCATCACGGTGTAAATGTAGTCATCTGTGATTGCAAAACAAGAAAAAATATTGTAATTAAGGCATAAGAAATATGCTGTTGGCAATCCTCCACAGGGTGAAAGTCTTGAATGGAAGATGGGCATAGTTGGTTAACAGAATGAGTATGTGTTCAGTTATGTTCCTAGTAAACTGCTTTGAATAAAGTTTAAATTAAGTAAATCTTAAACTTTTTACTCCTGAATGTGGCGTATGTGTATAAGGTTTACAGGAAATATCTAATTTTTAAATGATACAGTAATTCAAAACAAAAATCTCCCAACTAGAGTAAAATAAGTATCTAAATCAGAATACAAGAAAATTAAAAGCTTGCCAGTATGTCAAAGGCACTGTAATGCATGAACCTAGCCCCCTTAGATTTCAAATTAGTGTGTGGTTCATTTATTGAAAAGTAGGTTTGAAATTATTAAAACTTGGTATTTCTCTGATCAGCCATAATTTAGATTTATGGCTCTGAACTAGTGTTCACATTTGCTTGTAGATGTGTAAATTTCTGCTAATTCTGACATTTTCACTGAAGGAGAAATTTTTTGCAGATGTGAAAATGCTTGTAAAGTTGAACATTTAATTATGTACTACTTTAAAACGATTCCTGTTTCGTAACCATTATAGGAATGAAAAATTAACATCATTTCCTTTCAAATTCAGCATTCTTCTTAGTGTGTATTGCAAACTGGAAAAAATTATTCATTTGTGAGAGTCCTTTTAAAGCGTTTCCTCTGAAACTACCATCCTCGTACATGGTGAATCAAATTTTCAAGAGCTTTTATAGCGATGTCAGTTTCTTGCTTTGTTGAAAGAACTGAAGGGTCTATTTCACATGTACAATGATAACACTTTCAGAACTGTCTAATTCCATTACAAATACCCAATTTGTTAAATATTTGACTACTCCTTCCTGTTATGACTGCTCTAGAATTGAACAGAGTTGTAAAAAGATTATTGAAGTATCATTGCTCTTAACAAGTGCTCTAAAGTATAAAGTAAACCATGGAGTATGTTAATGTAGAAAAAATTTATTCTGAACTACTAAGCAATCTGATTTTTGTGAATTTGAAAAAAAAAACTATCAGGCATCAAGATACTGAAATGTGACATACATCACTCACATAATATATAAATAATGATGTGCTTGTATTGTTATCATTTTAACAGTAGGAAAAGTGTGAACACACAAGAAAATTCAGTTTGAATAAGTTTTAGGTTGCAGGAAATTTTGAATAATCAGTATTCATCATTCTCAAATAGATTTCTTAGCAATCGTATGTGATATTTGTATTAAATAATAATTTCACCTCAGTCAATGGGAAATCTCCCATGACAGGTCATATTGCTCAAGGGTGTGTTGAGGGACTCCCTCCAAATTGCATCCTTTCTGTTTCAAGTAGGTTGAATTATGGTACTAGTGAGCAGTTGCTTTGTCAGTAGCGGTTATGTTATCCTCACTTTGTTAGCTCTAAAAAAAATGTATTGTGGTCGGTATTTATATTTTTCATGTTATTCCTAAATGTTTTGGTATGATCTTATTGTTTATCCTTCAAAGCATCCTTGAGACTGATTTGTCCGCACTGGTATTTTAGTACTCAAGAAATTTCTTTCAGAATATTTTTGTGCCAGGAGAGAAAATACTTTGACAACTGGCATAAATGACTGATGTACAGGTTTTATCTGCTGATGCTACTAGATGAAGTACTGTTTAACATCTGTTCACAGTATCATTATTGTGGTTGAAAAGTTTTTATATGAACAGTTTTTTTATGGAGGATTTCATCAAAGAAGTGAGAGACTGGGGGCTGGGTAGGGTCTTTCAATTTTATTTTAGAAGCTGCTTTACTTGTTCCTCCGTTAAACTATTATAAATTTTCCTCTTCACATCACTTTGTGGTGCAAATAAACAACCTGAAGGTAACGGCTTGGCCACTGGTATTTCATTAAGTTTTCATTTTATCACTTGTTTTTAGGTTGGTATGTTTCTTAGCAGGATTGAAAAAACTTCTTGCTCTAAATTTTGCTTACGTTGCATGAAGCTAAATAACATGACAGGAATTATTTTTACAGAACTATACTTTGACACTAAAATTTTCCTGGACAACTTAATGGTATTTTGGCCTGTGCCCTTATTCATGAAAATTGAATCGTGACAGCTCCTACAAGCCCCTGCAGTCAACACATGAAAGTTACAATCATTGGCTGTGGAGCAAAGTTGTCAGTGGAATGTTACTGTCTTGAAAGAAAACCAAAAGAAAAAGGTGCATGAAGAGAGGGGAAAGATAAACCAAATTCTGAAAAATATCTATACATTAGTCTTGCAAGTGAGAAAGGCAAGTATTGTGGTGTAGAAGGAGGCCTGTGGGGTGTGCAGAGGCGGCCCTGGCAAGTTTTTCAGGTGGTTCGAGATCTCATTGTGGCGCCCCAAATGAGCAATCTCGTATTCGTGATTAGGGTGTCCATATAGACAGACTGAAGATATCATACAGTTTTTACATCCTACTAATATCATAAATGTAAAAGTTTGTTTGCTTGGATGGTTTTACTATTTCACCTCGAAATGACTGAACTGCTTAGGATAAATTTGGAATAATGTATTGGCCATCTACTTTTATTCCAAATAGCAGTTCCCGTGGGATTCGGATACGAATATGTATATAAATGCTTTATGAATTCCACTCGAGCAAAGCCGTGTGCAAAAGATAGTCTTTATATATAATAACTCAAACCTCAGAAACAGTATTATAGGATAGCAGCGGTATGAATGAGAAACAGTAAAAAGGAATACTGCATGTTTGAAAAGGTTTATTCAAGCTACTGTGGCGAACACAATGCTCACTTCACTTACACGTCATATTCACAGTTTTTGATAATTTTTGAAAATATATAAAAATATATGAAAATAAAAATTCCCACTTTTAATACCGAAAAATAAACTTTACTAAAATTTTGCCAGAACCCTCGCAGTCTAATGCTTATACAAGTTTAACGCATGTATTTTTTTCCCCAGGTAAAACCATTTTTAACAAGTATTTTTCATTGTTTTTTACTCCACTCTGAAGCTAATCCTGGCTACGCCCTTGGAAAGTTGTGCATATGGAGTGACCAACGCGTTCTCAATTGTATCGATCATATGCTAAAACACGTTTATTGTAAACAGTTCTTCTGGATCTGTTGCTATCTCATTTACGGCTCACACTCAAAAAAATCTTTACTTTCGTCGGCATCTGACTGGGTTAATAATATGAAATCTTCCATTCCGATAGTCAGTTTCTCTAGCCCTCTGTTATCAGATCCGGTGCTCTTTCTCAAATTCCGAGCTGTTTTTCAGAAACTGAAGAGTTTCATAAATTCACTTTCGGTCTGCATAGCCTTTGCTTACAATGTTTACTTGAAACAGTCTATTTTACCAAGTCACCACTGTAATTATGAACTCAAATTGCTCCATGATCTGGCTAAGTGACAAGGCATCTGTTGCTGCAACTGAATAATTCGTTTCAGAAGGGCGTCACTAACTGAAGAGAAGTGATAACGAACTGTAGCGATGCTAGAAACTCTATTCTTGAAACGAGTTTCGCAAATTTTCTGGTGGTAGTCCTAAGTGCTTGAATACCACTTTCCATCGCTTTGTTGATCGTGAGAATAAAACAAATATTCTTCAAAGAAATCCAGACAACGAAACCGATTTAACTAATGTTTGGCGGCACTAGCTATTTCCAAATTTAATGACAGTTATATGGATTAAAAAATGCTCGAAGATACTGGTTCAGAATTTTGCTTTGGACACATTTGTTTCCTCCTACCATTTTGGATCCTTTGTCATATTGGCCTCGACAATCGTTCAAATCCAAATCGAACTATTGCAAAGTATCAATGATAAACAGGGCAGTGAGTCCAGCTCTAAGGTCCCAAAGGGAGTGTGCATAAACCACGTAGCTCCATTTTGGCCTCCTGTGAACCCCCCCTTCCCCCACGTAGCCCAACGTGGCTTTTGCCTATACCCCTCCCCTCCCCCCTCACATAGCACGTAGTTTTTTTCTCCTTTGATTCCAGAACACATTTTGTACTGTTTTCTCTTTTCAGACCATTGTACATTACAAACGTAGATAATTAACGGAGGGAAATAAATATTCACATGCTGTTGTGAGTTCTGTTCCTCATTTTAACTGTGAAAATTATATGAAAGGAAAGCTACATGGCCTGGCTCTGAACCCCCCTTCCCCCAACGTAGCCCTGCGTAGCCTTTCAGCCAACCCCTCCACCCCCCTGGACCGAGCCACGTAGTTTGTGCGCGCTCCCAAAGAGTCACTTTCTTGATTGTAAGCACAGCGAAATACTCGCGCACCTAAACTTCATTAGTGTCAACAAAATCAATGTCAGAGATAATTGTTCGACGTTACTTACATCAATTCAGTAAAATATTTAGATGACCCAATCATAGTCCAAATTTCATTACGAACCTCATTCCTTTTGAATACATTTGCCAATAAATTAAGACATTAGTCTCGTTATTAGCAATACGGTGGAGATGCTCCATCATCACAGGATCATATTTTCGTAGCAGTTGCTATATACCCAGAAAGTTACCATCATTAGAAGTATTTCAGATCCAAACCTTCCTCTAAACAAGACATCATTCATTAGAGGATAGCAACCCTCCGTGATTTTTCGTATTCAGTCTGTATTAACAAATGCTTGTGTATCCAATTGAGCATGGTTTGATTGTGATCTGAGGAAGTTTTAGCCGCTTTGATTAGTAACTCCAGTCATTGAATCCTTCTTTTCCCAAATAAAAATGAGACCTGTTGAATAAACAAAATACAAACAATATACTTTATCTACAGATTTAGAATAAACAAGCTACTGTATCTACTTTTATAAGTTTCTCCATTTGGTGTTACTCTTTGTAAATGATGTCCATGATATTTTTCCTTGGATTTTTTCGTTGCTCGAATAGTTATTTTATCTCTGCCAGCAGAACCAATGAACGACAATTTTGAAATATCATCATAATTTGTACTTTGAAAAGGCGACTGTGTATGTCTTGTATACCCATTTGTAATATTTTGAACAGCAGACGACGTTCCAGCCACAGCTAAATCTTCTCGCACATGCTGCTCTTTATCATGAGCCTCATCTGAAGAACTTCCATTAAAAGTTTTCTTCCGTCCCGTGTTGAACTAGTTCTGGTGACGACGATTAAGATGACTTTTAAATAAAAATTTGCTTGCAATTTTGAAGTCTTCTCAGTTTCGTCTTGGTTTTCTTTTCTTTTGAGGTACTACGCGCTATACAGGTATTTTTTTTAGGTTATCTGTAAAAGACTGATAAGCTTTGTAAATATTTACGATACCAACGTTAATAGTAAGCACCGAGGATCTAATATGGTAGAAAGAGATAAATAGGTTGAACCTCGCCCCGTGCACATGTACCCGAATGCATGAACTTCAAGACTACAGCTGAAAAGGCAAGAAACAGGCGCGTCGTGGCACCGGAGAGTGGTAACTTTGGAAGGAGTTTTGATTTTCATGATTCGAGTAACTCGAAATAACTGGAGTAGCAACTCGAATTGACTATTCTATGATGACATACGACTATGCATTAAGCTGAAACTCGTACTTTTATAAACTCTTCTGGATGATGTGTGTTACAACAATATGTGAACAGCAAGCCGGGTTATTATAGAATTTATTTTTCATTTTTTGCACAAACGATCTCTCGCAGCGTTTTCGGCGTCCTCCCATATGACGGCGCCCGGTGCGGTCGCACCGCCCTAGGGCCGCCCCTAGGGGTGTGCTATGCAAGATGTTAGTACACCTTCAAAACTTTGAGGTGGTTTCAGTGAATACTGGGATTGCTCTATGAAACTGTTATCAGGGTAACAAGAGCTGGCATGGGTAGCTTCATGGTGGTCTAGATTTTGAATTGTCCACATCATTCAGTTTGGTGGATAACAGATTTATGGTTAGGGGGTTGGTGGAATATGGTACAATCAGCATGGTCTATAGGTGAGTAATTTTCAGTAATTGTAGGTTTGCAGTATATAGTGGATGGACATTGTGCAACAATGCATATTACAAGCGGAGCTGTAGGGTGGTTTAAAGAGCAATATCGAGTTGGTGTTTGTGCGTAGGTATGTCTTTTTAGGTGGCATGCTGAAAGGGATATGGGATGTTGTGTTATGGATAGTAAGAAGAAAGTTACTCATTTCAGGAAAAGATCTGAAAGAGTTGTAGGCAGGAAGAAGAATCTGGTCAGTTCTTCCAGGACAGAAGAGGACTGACACAGGATTACGGATAGTTTTCGGTTGTGTGCATACAAAATTACTGTACTATTTTGTTAATCATTTAACACTTACCTTTCTACTGTCTCAACAAGAATACCAACTGAATGTACCAGAAAAGGCCTGCTATTCCCATTTTCTAAGGGACAATCACATATGGAAAAATATCTTCTAAAATATACAAGTTGTTCAGAGATTCCAGTTATGTGGATATTATAACACCCAAACATTAATGCATACATTTAAAATTAAATTACTAGAGTGCCAGTTTCGTCTCTTTGAAGTGTTAAGGTCACAGCTGGGCAGAAAATCTTTATTAACGAAGTTAAAAAAATTGCAAGAATTTAACTTTAAATCGTTAACTGTCTTCTTAACTTCCGTTAAATTGAACTACCATTAACTTCAGTCCGTTACATTGGTAGTTGATGTCGTTTGAATTGATGCCACACTCATACTTTCAATGAGGCGGATTGAGACCAAATAATGGGTAATGCAAAGTGAGAGTGTGATGGGTATACAATTTTTATGCATTTCCAAGAAAATTTCTCTTTTTAGTGTGTATTGGTTTTGTGTTCGTTGATGAAATAAATTAAACAGATCTTCGTTACATGATTGTCATCAGTGGCGGATTCAGGGGGGCTGAAGCCCCCCCCCCCCAAAAAAAGTAACGTCACCCCCGACGACATGGATTTTGGGGACTTTTTTTACTCTACTCTTTGTAGGAGGCCGTCAGTCTGGGTCAATCCATTAAAAATCACCCAGATAAAAAAAAAAATTTGTTGCTCAATATTTTTGTTTTTCTTAATTTTTTCACCAGTTATTCCCCAATACTAAGTGAGCTCAAAACTGTGATTAAAATTTTTTTGGCGGCTATTTTAAGTTTGCTTCGAAACCGATTTTTAGCTGAAAACATGTTTTGCGTAAATGTTTATAACTGTTCATTCTGAAGATATCAAGACAAAATAAAAACCAAAATATTCAGAATAAAATGATCTAGATTTTTTATCCTAACATAGTTTTACCTAAATAGTATGGGGAGTGGATAAAAAAAATATATACTTTCCAAGTTTAAATTAACTGAAAACAAGAACTTCAGAGCTGTAAAATCACAAAAAGGAAGACACTCACCTCCATTTTTTTTCTTTTGTAGATTTATTATAGGTAAGTTTGCTGTATAAATATGAAGCTTGAGAAGTTTGTCCGTTTTTTTATATAAATTTTTAAAAATACCTAAACGGCGAACTTTTTCAATATTTGAAGAAGAGTATCTCAAAAAGGAATGAGTCAAAAATTATGAAATTAATTCACAAGGCACATCTACATGGTATAAACATTTGTTAAAAATTTGGTGACTGAGACTCGACTGGTTCCAGAGTTATATGGAAACAAAGTTTTCAGAAAAACTGTATCATATGCATAGTATGTATAATGGTAAATGAGGTTTGAAACTTACTTATTCACTAAGAAACATACTTTTTCAGTTAATAGCTAAGAACATTAGGGATTCACAAGAACATGCTGAACGTTATTGTTGATGTAGCCAATCTTACTAAGCATGAATAATTAGTTGCATTTAAATGAAAATAAAACACATACATGACTGATGCACTAAAAATGCAATGTTTTGTTAATATTTTAACTCTACCAACATGAAAAAAAACTTGGCAGATCATTTACACAATTAGGCCTTAGCATGAAAGTTCATAATTTAATTAAAATATTAGAGTGTAGAAATTTCATTGCACAATTTTTCACTAAAATTGTGCGTTCTCCCAGAAATTGTTAGTTCTGTAGGAGTGATCTTCCTTACATCATTACTCTCTGGGACCCATACCTTCTCCATTTTAGATATCTGGAAGGCAGTTTTTGGGCCAGCTGGATTAAAAAAGTGCACCAGTAGACCATTGTCTTGATTGCTCGTCTTTGACGATACCAAGCCACCACTGATCTTCGTAAATGCACGCAACAAAGTCATTCTTTGTGTTAGTGAAAATGATTGAAGTTTTGTGCTCATCAAATTCTTTACTTTTTGATGTGGTGTAACATCTGATTTCATTGTCAGTCACAGGAGTGAATCGATGATACCCTCTTGTACCTTTCACAGGCAAGCAAGTTAGTTTGTCTTCCATTTGTCTTATTTCTTCTGCAGGAACAAAGATGTAAGTAATTCCAGTTATTTTTTCAGTGCAGTATTTGTACATGTCCTGTGGAGTAAGAATTTGGTAATTGTAAGATCTTTGCGTGCTGGCTCTTATGACTTCCCTTTTTGGTAGTACCATCACAAGAGTTTTTTTTCCATGAGATGTAGCGAAGAAATTCCACTCAGCTCTCAAGACAAAATCGTTCTCATGTTGGCACATATTAATAATGTTTTTCTTATTTTTGTACTGGCTGCTGGCACCATCGCTGAAGTAAATCATCATCTTCACTTTGGGTAAAGCTTTCTTTACTTCTTTGATAAGATGCTTTTGAAATTCATAAACTGTAGAAGTGTCATGAATGAGATGGTCACTAATGATACAAATACTTTTGCAACAAAGTTGTTGTTCTTTTTTAAAGTAAAAAAACAACTGGGCGAAGCGTTGCCTGCCTGTTAGTCCAGTGAAAGCGTTGAATTTCATATTGAACAAAATGTAAAGTTTTCTGCAAAGTCGCCAATGACCAAACACTCACTGTCTTCGAGGTTACCTTTAAGTTCTTTAAAATAATCAGATTGAATTTCTGAAATGAAATGGTGCGATTTTAGTTTCTACAAGATGATTTAAAAACTCATCTTTTGGTAATAATGTTATGAAGAGGTCAGTTTGTGTCCACTCCTTGGAATTTTGGAAACAAGTTCTTCTGGCAAGTTGTCAGTTTCATTTGCCAAAACCTGATGAAGTCCTAATCTGGGGCATTCTGAACATTTGTCCAGCATACAGCTGTCTTTAGTTACATCACACACGAGATATTCCATTAAGTCTCTGTAACTTACAGTGGATTTGGCTCCTTCAATGATGAGTTTGACATTTTGATGGTATTTAAATACGCAAACGCTAGGGGTGCCAGATGATCCGGGTAGCACACACCGCTTTGGTTGCAGGGCACAAAACATTGACCGGCCAATTTTAAGGTTAGGGTAAGTCTGTTTGAAAAGACTAAACAGCTCATTTAAAGGAAGCAGAATCAGCCTTTTTTGTTTTTGAACTTTGATATTGTCAACAGTTATAGAAATTTGTTATTTTTTTCCCAGGGCACAACTGGCTGTTTACATCATCCTCATAAAATCCTATAACTTTTTTAATAACTTCATCACCTACTTTCTGAAATTTCTTTTTAGAAAGACGTGGGAGAATTCGTTGTTCTTTCACAAGTTCTTTTGTTACTTTTACAATGTATTCAGAAACACCAAATTATTTTATTTATTGACCATGAACTAGGCAGAAGGCTGATAATTTGGATTTTTTCTTCATTATTAGCTAAACTGCCTTTTTCTTTAAGTTTTTGTATCAAAATATCATATTCATTTTCTTTTGAATAGCTACCAAGGTCTTCTTCAGCTAAATCCTCATGAAAAGATTCTTCTAATTTCCTCTTAACAGCAGTTGTGATTTGAACTGTCCTTTTCTTTAGGGCTGAATGTCTTTGCTCTTTATTTAATTTAGCTACCTTACTTAAAGGGGACAGATCTAAAGAACTACATATTGAGCTAACTTTGTGTAAAGGGGATTCATTAGCTACCTCAAAACATTACTACACAACTTCACTGCATGTTCACTCAGAAAGGTTCCAAGAGCTACTGGCTACTGAGTCATTGCAACACTTGCTTGTGGAGGGGATTGTTGAAGTCTGAATATGCAGACTTCATACACCTGCAGATGAAGACTTAGACTTGTACAGACAAGAAAGCTTTTGTAACTTCAACCTACAAGTAATAAACTGAATATTGTTTACAGGTGTCTAAATGAAACATTAAAATTTATTATTTAGACCATTTATTATTTTTAGTATAAATATAAATGAGTACAAATTAATACTTATTAATTTATTTATTTTTCCATTTAAACATATGCTATCTTCTTTTTCATGTTTATGCAATAAGGACTTAATTGGTTTCTTTTAAAAGAAAAGCAAGTTCATCCTTCATTACCATTCATTATGTGCGTATTGCATAGTTTTTCTGAAAACTTTTGATTCCATATAACTCTGGTACCAGTTGAGTCTGTCACCAAATTTTTAACAAATGTTTATACCATGTAGATGTGCTTTGTGAATTAATTTCATAATTTTTGACTCATTCCTTTTTGAGATACTCTTCTTCAAATATTGAAATAGTTCGCCATTTAGGCATTTTTAAAAATTTATATAAAAAAGCGGACTAACTTCTCAAGCTTCATATTTTTACAGCAAACTTACCTATAATAAATCTACTAAAGAAAAAAAATTGAAGGTGAGTCTTTCTTCCTTTTAGTGATTTTACAGCTCTGAAGTTCTTGTTTTCAGTTAATTTAAACTTGGAAGTTTTATATTTTTTTCTCCACTCCCCTTACTATTTAGATAAAAGTATGTCATGACCAAAAATCTAGATAATTTTATTCTGAAAATTTTAGTTTTTATTTTGTCTTGACATCTTCAGAATTAACAGAGTTATAAACATTTTTGCAAAACTTGTTTTCAGGTAAAAATCGGTTTCGAAATGAACTTAAAATGGGCGCCCAAAAAAAGGTAAAAGCCTAAAAATATAATTAATCACGGTTTTGAGCTCACTTGGTATTGGGGCATAACTAGTAAAAAAAAATTAAGAAAAACAAAAATGATGAGCAACATCCTCTGAGTGATTTTTAATGGATTGACCCATCGGGAATAATGAGATTTCTGTCGGCACCCCCTCTTCGTCCGAGTCAAGCCCCCCCCCCCCCAACCAAAATCCTGGATCCGCCACTGATTGTCATCAAAACTGAAGTTCTTCAATCGGTTAGTGAAAGCAGTAATGCTAACAATAGCCACCAGAATATTAAAAACCCTTGGCTATATTTATGCAATTACGCTGCACCTAAGTCAAGAGCGGGAGAACAGTTGATTTATGAATTCAAACGGTTTTTGTCTAAACTTTCAACAATCAAGGCTCACATATCTAGCCTTAATAATCTTAAACAACATATGAAGAGAATGCATATATCCAAATATTAACAGTGTGAAGTAAAAGCAGAGCCAACTCTCAGGAAAAAAAAATTCCAACCCTTCAATTGCTGTGGTTTCTTCTGATGTAGATAGCAGCAGAATTGATTTGTTTTCATTGCCATCTGCTAGTAAAACTTTGTCAATAAAAAATTTGGAATCATAGCTACTGGAACCATCGTATTACAAGCTGGTGTGGACCAATGTATTGCAAACCTTTTCATTGCCAACATGATTCCACTACTTGTTGAAGAATCCGATACATTTGAGAAGCTGGTGGAAACATTGAACTCCAGTAAAAATTCAATTTCCATAAGGGCATTCAGTGGACGTATTATTGATTCACATCATGATACATACCACCTTGGTATTGTTTGCTGTAATACCTATTGCAATACATAAAGATCAGTTCTGCTCTTGGGTGATTAACTTTTAATGGTTTACTTTAACTTGCGTTAAATTTGTAAAAATGTAACGCTTCAATGATTATAAAAGTTAACTTTTTAGGTAGCAGATTAAAGGTTTAACTAAGTTAACTTTTCGATTAACCGTGTCCACCTATGGTTATGGTGTGTTTCACATTACACAGCAAGCAATGCCAGAGGTGATGGGTTGAGGGCTTTTTAAAATTCCAGCTGAGAACTTGCAGCTCACTGTGAGAATGCCTATCGAGTGAGGCACTGTACTGTTTCCTGATATTCTATAACTAGTAGAGTTGTGTAAATGACAATTTCACCAATGTGTCTAAAAGAATAGACAAATTGACTTGTCAATAGACGATGTTCCATTAAAATTGACAGTTACGATAAACTGTTATTAAGTTAGCTTATTAGGTATACAGATGAAAAATTAAGGATTGATATGATTTTAAGGTATGGAAAGAATTGCTTGTTGAAGACTTGAAATGTAAATACTTTGCACATAACTCAACTGGGCAGGACAGGTTTCAAAACCCTAAATTTGTTAGAGTGAGGAGTGGTTGTATGAAAGAACTTTAGGAATTTGGTTACAATGGGGTATTTAGAAGAGCTACAAGATTTGTCTCTGGAACACTATCCGTAACAGATAAAGGAGCTGAAATGTAATTCATTGGAAGACAGGAGGATGAAGAGAATTGTGGAAGTATACAGGGTATATATTGGTGGAAGAATAGGAGAGGTGCATGGAAAGGAAAAGCCACCATTTCGGGCATAAGGATATAGGAAGATTTTTTTTAGAGGAAAGGGTCAGGGATTGGAATAAATTACCTAGAAAAAATTAGTAGAGGGCAAAAGGGGGAGCAATGGGTGTGTATGGAAATTGGCACCAGAGTGGATGCTCCGTTGCAATTAAATTTTTGAATAAACCGAAGGCTTGTATCCTAACACCGTAGTTGCCGCATTTTCAGATATTCATATATGCTGCAAGTTAATCTGGTAATTAAGTGTTGAGGTTTTCAGTGCTGGCAATAAAAAGGAGTGAATAATCTACAAGGAAAATCCACTTCCTTTAGAGAGCCAGGGAAAGTTGTATGGTGCTTCTACTCTGAAATATTATTTACATAGCTTGTACTCCATCACCCATGTTTCCAAAAAAATTGGCACAGAGTAAGTTTTATAGATTGCTTCCATGCTTTTTTTTGCGGTACATCCCTAATCCATGCCATACCTCTAATTTTCTCAAATGGATGAAGTTTCTAAACCAATTGGAAATGACACTTATCACCAGATAAAAGCATTGAAAAAATTGACATTGTTCTACAAACTTCTGAGTACAAATCTAGCATTGTGACCACAAATTTTAGGAGATGCCAAAAGAATTTTTTTTTTAGTAAGACAAGGTCCACCTAAATTGCTGTATAATTTCAAATTTTTAAGCAGTGGAGAGTTTTGCGAGACTTGCTACTGTAATCTCACAAAACTGTGTTTACTGCTTCTGTTGCAAATTTTTCAGCTGTATAGTTAGTTTTCCATAGTACATAGGGCTCAAATATGAAAAATAATACAAAGAAATTTATATTTATTACAGGAAAAAAATTGTTTTATCTGAGATATAAACTTAACAGAACAGGTAACAACTAACTAAGGAGCGCAACATGGTTGTAGTCTCTCCAATACTCTTTAATGGCTCCTATATACCAAGGAACTTGAGGCACTTATTGCTCAAGTTGATCTCAATGCTCCTGCTAACACCAAAGAGTGAACCCTAAACACTGAGTTGTGCTATATGTTTGACACTAGGTTTTCATGCAGTAAAACAGTCAGTTCGCTTCTCTCGGAGAATGCATTGTAATGTCCAATGTGCCGGAGAACATGTCAGAAGAACAAATAGTCATTGCCAGAACTGGGGTGTGAAAAGTAAATCATATCGCAACTGAAATAAAAAGTGCTCTACAGGAATTGGCTGCTAAATTAAATGCTACTGCCAGTGAAGTAATTTGGAAACTTCACAATTTGAGGACACAGTTTCATTCAGAAGTATTAAAAAAATTGGCATCAGAGCAGTTGATACCTACATTGGAATATTACGATGCAGTTAAGTCCATATCTTGAAGCCATTCAAACCATAAACTACTGTTGGTATTTTGTTTTTGAGGTTTATATAAAAACAACTGAAATAACCATTTTTACTGCCATTTACAAACTAATAACGGTTTGTTGTTGTATTTAATGTATGTACATTGCCATGATCGAATAAGACGTCAGAACTGGAAAGTAGGTTAATGCTGAAAATATCACAAAGCCAGTAATAAAGGTGTTACTCATGGACTGTACAAGTATAAAGAACAAAGTGATAGAATCTGCAAACTTAATAGAGATACATGAACCACAAATAATTATAGTTGTAGAGTCTTGGTTAAAAGAAGTGGTAGACAATGATGTTTTTCCCAACAGTTAGAATATACTGCAGAGATATGGGAGCAATTGGAGGATTTTTATACTGGACAGTTAACTGGTGTTCTATGATAATGAGCTAGTTGGGGTAGTAAAAAAGGAAAAAAATCTTGGAGTTGGCTGCTTACTGCAATGGAAGAATAAAGATGGTCTTTGGGAGAAATTAAATTCATACTCAGATTAGAGGTGAGAATAGAATGGTCATGGAATTTAAATTTACTAGGTGTAAACTGGGTGCGAAATAAGATTCACGAGTGAACAGATATATTTAAATTCCTTAATAAGGGAAGGAGGATTTAAAGAAGTTATAGAGCAGAACACTAGGGTACAAAATGTTGGATATCTTCCTAACAGAGCTGATTGATAACCTTGTGGGATGTCAAGTAACTGAAAAAAATTGATGACAGCAGTTCTGATGGATATTAGAGGATTCAGTAAACTAATAGCCAAAATGGAAGCATGGCACAACTACAGTAGAGTCAAGGTAGGAAGAGGTCAAGGAGATAATATTCCAAAATAGAGAAGTACAGACCCTATTTATTATAATAGGGAGGCGAGGAGGAGGTTGGTAAGAAGAGAACATAAAAGAATTGAGACACAGCAGGGTAGTGGGAAATATTTGAAACAAGGAATTAATAATAGGAAAGAAGGTGGGTAAAAATAAATTTGTGAAGAATATTGTTGGTGCGAGATATCGTTGATTGATGCATCTAGAAAGGAAGTGTGTTGAGAAAATTATAGATAACGATGGATTAGAAGCAACTGAGGATTTGAGAAAGGCAGAGATTTTAAGTAATTGATTTAGTGGGCCCCATTACAGACACGGAGATCAGTAATGGGAGGATCTAAATCTGAGGAAGCTTAAGAACAAAATTAGAAATGAGCAGACCAAAATATTTGAAATTCATTGTGAGAATATCATGAAGGAATTAAGAAAGCTGAAAAACAAAGGGGTTGGTGTAGATAATACTACTAGAGATGTCTTTCAGATAGTAGGATGTGATGTAACTTATCTTGAAATATTATTTAAACAAGTACTGGAAAAGTGTGACGATAGTACCGGCACAAGAAGGAGGGATGAGAATTAGAGTAGAAAATTATAGGCCAATCGGTTTAACATCAGTGGTAGGTAAATTAATGGAGAGATTGATGTGCTTTATGCATCTCATTGTGGCGCCCCAAATAAGCAATTGTTTATTCGTGATTAAGGTGTCAATGTAGATAGACAGGTTTTACATCCTACTAACATCATAAATGTAATAGTTTGTTTGCTTGGATTTTTTTACTGTTTCACGTCGAAACGACTGAACTGCTTAGGATAAATTTGTAATAATGTTTGGGTCATCAACTTTTATCCCAAAAAGCAGTTTCCGTGGGTTTCCCTCTCTTTTGGGACTTCCGCGTGCTCGTTACATACCAGACAAGTCTGTGTGTAGCGCTTTATGTCGTGCCTCCTAGTAGGCCACAAGAATTCCCTTGCAACTTTACGGTTCACACTCTTCCAACCAGTGTGCCCACCAAAGACACCATCATGGTGTAATTTTATAAGGGTTTCACGCAGTGATCGTGGGACAACCACGCGCTCCTCGTACTTAATAACACGACACAGCAGGTTCTTCTGCATAACAAATTTCTTGCTGCCTCCCCATTCCTCACGCTCGAGGTCTCGCGATTGCTGAGACAGTGGGTTCTTCCTTAACTGCTATTGTTCTTATCTTCCGACTCAAACTGTCCGCATTCCCGTGATTAACCCCTGCTTGGTGGCGTACGGTGTAATCGTACTCGGACAGTTGCAGAGCCCACCTTTTCAATTGACTCAAAGGGTCTCTGACCGTCATCATCCAACGGAGGGTCGCGTGATCTTTTGCAATCTCGAATTTCGCCCCTTGGCGATAGCATCTGAAGAACTTAATTCCCCAGACCACAGTCAAAAGCTCACGATCTGTCACACGGTATCAGGTTTCAGCAGGGCTTAATTGGCTTGACGCAAAACAAAACGGTTTCTTTTTATCATCAACCAGCTGTGATTAAAGCACCCCCAACGCGATCCCAAAGGCATCCCTGGCTATGGTAAACGGTTTTCGAAAATCTGGATAACATAGTATAGGTTGAGTAGTTAGAATTTCCTTAAGAGCTTCCATAGTTCTAGTACACTCAGCGGTCCATTGAAACGCAATTCCCTTGCGTAGCAACTCCGTCAGCGGTTTTGCTTTCTGCGCGTAGTCTTTAATGAAGTTACGATAATAATTGGATAGCCCCAGGAATGATTGAGGTTCTTTAACATTAGCGAGGATGGGAAAATCTTTTACTGCTGGAATCAGTCTTGGATGGGGTTTTATCCCCTCGGAGTGATCAAATGACCAAAATATTCTGTCTCGGCCCGCACTAAATGGCATTTGTTTTAGGGATATTGTCAGTTTTGGCTTCCTTAATCTGTCAAACATATCTGAGATGCTGAACATGCTCATCAAACGTTTTGGAGAACACGATGACATCATCTAGATACACCAAGGCGGAATGAGGTTTGTATCCTCTCAAAACAGAGTCCATCAAACGCTGAAACGTACTGGGCATGTTGCGCAAGCCGAATGGGCATTTAAGAAATTCATAATTGCCACTGGGTACAGAAAAGGCAGTTTTCGGGATATCCTGCAGAGCTATAGGTACCTGGTGGTAGCCCGACCGCAGGTCAAGGGTCGAAAAATACAACCGCCCAGATAGTCCACAGTCTCTGCGATGGATGGTATGAGATAGACATCCGGCGTAGTTACACTATTTAACCCCCTGTAGTGAACGCAAAACCGATACTGAGTCGCCACCCTCTTACCGTTTCGGCACTAATATTACCGTTATTAGATTGTTCGTCGTTTAATTAATATGATAAATCACTAGTCCACGATACAGTTTAGTTTAAACTTGCTTTTATTTTCATAAACACGACGTCAGCGATACTGTTTACATACATACATACAATCCAAAGATTGCATACAACACTTCTTGCACAGACAATACAGTACTTGGCCGTCGTACATTGAGACAGTGAAAACTACTTCTCTGTCTCGGATTTTAGCTTAATATAAACTCCACGAAATTTCTATAACCCTTCAAATTCTTCCAGCAGATATTTCTCGAACATTAACAATACTTAAACAATTGAAACATATTAAAAACAATCAGAATTAATACATAATCATTTACAATCAATACAAAATTTTTAGAAATGAAAATTAAAGATACTTAAACACAAAATTATTTACAGAAATCACTTTAAACTGTAGCAAATTGTCCTTTAGACATCGTAACTTGCCTTAACACTTGGAATTATAAACATTTAAGCAATTCTCTTGCATAATTCTGTTCTTAAACATATTAAATGGCCTCTAAATAATTTCTTTTCATAAAACAAAGTCTACATACGTTGATTTAACATAAGTTGCAAAACAAACATACCAGATCTTATTCAACCAAACTATAGTATCATAAAATGCGATTCCATTTAACTTTAGATTGGAGGGCTGTTACACCGGGGCACGCTATAGGGAGGCCTGTATAATACCATCCCTTAACTGTTGGTCTATAAAATCAACCTATGATACACGGGGACCCTATATGCCTTCTTCCGCACGGGTTTCGCGTTTCCGGTTTCAATGCGATGTTCGACCAGGTCAGTGGCCGGCAACGCTTGATTCAGTGCGAAAAGAATCTTGTAACCTTCTAACAATTTCCTTCCGCTGTTCTGTGGGTAAATGTTCCAACTTCGCGCAAAAGTCAACTTCAGGCTCTTTGTTATTTACCATAATTTGTTTTGTTTCACCATTAATTGTATTGTCATCAGCATAATCACAGATATGATTAAAATCCTCATCCCTGAGATCTGACCCAAGCGCTATCTGCCATCCACGAAGAATCTCCACGCTACAATCGCTAAAGTTTTCTACCAACACAGGTACACATTTTCGACCACTTATTTCTCTAACCCGACATATGCTTCTTTTAATATACACACACTTACGACCTAAAAATTCAGAATCATGTGGGGACTCAACTAATATATCTGAATCTCTATCAGTTGCGAAATTATGCGCCAAGGGTGCATAGATGACTTTACCCGAACTTCTGTGGACAACTTGTACAGTTTCTGCCTTCACAATTGACCATAGAATTCGCATAACGGGTTTCAACATGCCTGTCCTTACCCTCGAATGCGTATCGGGCCCTTGAACCTCGAATACCATGTATCCCTTGGAAGGGTTTCGTAAACTAACCGTGTGATTTTGCAAAGTCCAGAACTGCAGCATGCCGCCTCAGAAACTCGACACCGATTATTCCATCAAACCCTAAGCTTAATGAAGGAACTACATATGCTGACATATCAAACGTCCCTCCGCCTACGGAAATATTTACATTCTTTACTCCCAGCACTGGAATCTCCCTACTTACATCTAAACCAGTAATTATACAATTTGGAGGCCACAAACCTTTACTCCCACAAATATTTCCCGTCAACAAAGACGCTGCTGCACTAGAATCCACCAATAACCGACATAATTTACCTCGTAATGTGGCCACCATCACTAATTCTGAATCAACTACCCCAGTATTGCCTGTCTTTGCGTCACAGGGACGTTAATTAGTCTTTGGTAGTCTGTTGGGGTCACTTCTACCCATACTCAGTTTAAATCATTATGTTAGACCTCGAAGAACACTCATCCTGAACTGCACCCCCATTACTACCCCCTTGAGACTTATTATCACCTCCCCATTGCTCAAAACCTCCCAAACATTTGTTACTCTCAACTTGATTCACTGCACCCCCTCTCTCATTAACATAATTATATCTCTTATCCCCATTATTGGCCTGATTACATCCCACAAATTCTCTGTGACACAATGAACAGTGACTCCCATTAAATCCACCTCTCCTCCGTGAATCCCTTGCATTTGCATTGCCTCATGCATTTCATGCATATTCTTACCTATTGGATTGCGGAAACAATCCCTCTGTAAATGTCCAGGCCGACCGCATCCCAAAACATGTAGTCATATTCCTTGTATGAAATACATGCCTAACTCTAGACTTATCTTCTGATGCTATTTTCTGCTTCACCTAGTAAAAAAAAAAAAAATACTAATAATAATAAAAAGGGCTGTTTCGACCCCTGCAGAAAATTTCTTTGGTTTCTGCAGCGATACATATTCCGAAATCTCTTCGAGTCCTGATAACAGAACGTCCAAATTTCGTTGGTCAACTTTGAACTTGATTGATGAATCATGTGTTTCATCCCCCGTTAACTCATATGTGTGACTGCTCAATGCCTTGATCCTATCCGCAAATTTTTCAATCGTCTCCGTCGGTAAACGTTTCAGATTCCTTAACTTTTCCCGATATGATCTCATGCTTGCTTTATCTTTATAACGCTCCTGAAGCTCATATTTCAGACCGTCGAAGGTGACAGAATTTTTAAAATCCTCATTGTACATTAACTGGCGAAACGCTTCTCCACGAAGTCTACACTTCAAAACCCCTAATCTTTCCTCAGATGACAAACTGGCAGGCTCTAATCTTATATCTTTAAACGAGCAATTTTTATGTTTATATATATTTTGGATCTCGGAAATGGCTATTACGATTTTGATGAAATTTGATATTTAGATAACGTTTTGACTTTTTAGATTACCTAAATAGTTGTCTTCCCTACAAACAAGCAAGTTTAAAAAATAAGAACAATTTTTTTACTCGGTATCTCGATAACGGCACTAGCGCCATCTCGTAGACAATTCAGGTATAAGAAAGCCTACAAATAATTTCCCTTTGATTTCAAAGAATATTTAAATGAACAGTTCTTGCATACTGGATGACCCGTGGAAATATTAACAATGCAAGTTTATTGTAAAACATTTGA
Organism: Vandiemenella viatica; assembly: GCA_031002005.1. Taxonomy (NCBI): domain Eukaryota; kingdom Metazoa; phylum Arthropoda; class Insecta; order Orthoptera; family Morabidae; genus Vandiemenella; species Vandiemenella viatica. The sequence continues at coordinate 95,697,393 of JARYHS010008075.1, read as the reverse complement.
AAAGGAAGATAATTAAAAATTTATCATCAGTTTTGTCAGAGGTGATACTTTACAGAAACTTCTTTGAAAATATTACCGGTACCAGTTATAAAGTAATCATCGTTTACTTTTTCACCGTAAAAAGTGGTTGTTAGTTTGTCATTAAATACTAGCACTCGAAGTATGAGCATAGTTTTATCGGAGTGAATGAATTTGGCACTGATGATGTTCTATCATTTCCGTGACGTCACAATCTGATGAATTCTTATAGAACTCGACGAAACATATCGAAAATAAAGAATAAATGTTCTTAAATCAGTTATAGGTATAGTTCCTTGTGATTTTGGCGACGTTTCTTCGGGTCCAGGCCGTATTTCAACTTAACAACAACCATTAGAAACAAAATAAAACATTAAAAGTATATTTCCACCGTATAGACATAGTTGTTTTGATGGATTTTTTCTGGTCCAGTTCGGATCTAATCCTAACCTGTTTACTTGAGATATCAGAAAAATAAATTCTTTATTTTCAATTTGTCTCGACGAGTTTCATACGAATTAATCAAACTTGCCTATGGCGAAATTTATCTTCTGGCCCAGGTCGTATTTATACCAAACACTTAAAATTTTGAGATACGATATCTCCAGAACTAAGCGAGATATATATATATATATATAAAATATTTTTTACTTTCAATTTTTCTCGTCTAGTTACATAAGCATCCATCATCAAGGGTTATCGTAGAATCCCCTGAATTACCACAAATCTCGCACCATTAATTAATCACTAATAACAGCATTTTTCTTTTAAACCAATTTATGAGGCGGTCTCGCAAATGGATCTAGCAATTTGGACGAAATTTCATACACAGATAACGTTTTGCTTTTTCAAGTGTTTAACACGATTTTTTTTTTGTATTTGGTTTCTCGAAAACAGTTCTAACCTTATTACGCAGAAGGTTCAGGTACTAATGAGCCTACTGATGTTAGTTAGGCTTCTCTTTGGTTAACTGTGCACCTAAAAACGCCTAGGAAGCCTTCAAGCCTTTTTATTTAATCAAACTTTACTCAAAATCTTGGATATTGAATAGAAATCGAAAGATGCCCAGGTACTATAATCTCTTAAAGAGCAAAAGACTCATTCATGTCCTCGCCTGAATTTCCGGATGACTCGAGCGCAGATTCACGCCATAATGTTACCTGTTATTTTCTCGACAACCCTCAAATACCTATTAGAACTGAAGATAATCTCGCAGTATTTTCGTGGTTATTTATTTAATTATTTAGCGTTTGACAGTACATGACATTTATGAGAATGTTTTTCTCGTTTATTTCATATTATATTTTTAAGAAAACTACATAACAGAACATAAGAAACACTTGAAACTAAAAAAGCAGTGTTCAACAAATTATTCGCGAAATTGTCTTCATAAGAATGCCCCCCTCTCTCATTGGACGTAGGTTGCCTTGAAGAGTAAGAAGAAGGAGAAGAGCTCAATTCAATCGGATGTGTGCCGTATTGAATGATGTAGTACAAATAATAAGAAATAAGAAAACAAATAATTTAATAATAGCCTATATATCAATCTTTTTTCAAAGTTTTATTAAAAATGAATTCAAAAAGAGAGAATAAAAGTGAAAATTGTAAGTAGACAGTTGTATGATAAATAAATGCTGAATTTACTCGCCACTTGTTGAGCTCATTGTCCATTTTTCTGATTAAATTTAATGTTTATGTACTTATTATGACTGATATTGTGAATCGCAGGTTAGTAAGGCACCAGTTTAATCAATTTTTCTCATTCCATAGTTGAAAATAATTAAATGTAAATCAAGATTATAAATAACGCAAGAAATGTTACGGCAAAAAACCGGCACGAGTGAGCTGCGTGGCACAGTTTCTGTGTCGTGAACACAACGCGGCGCAGGCCACGTGCGGCGCAGTACTGCGCTGCCCTAATCTGCGTCTCAATATGCGCTGTTCCTTCCCAAAACATAGAGACACAGAAACTGTGCTGCGCCGCCTGCGTTGACTGCGCGTCAATGTGCGCCCGGCCTAAGGTCGGGAAAGCTATGACCAAGGCTCGTACTATCCGTTCCGGTCTTCAAGTGCCCGCTCATTACTTCACTACCTAAAACGAAGACTCGGTAGACCTGTCCAGTTGGGTGGCAATAACCTGCGGACACCGCTCCCGCTATCAAACGAATTGCACATTCCTGAAGTGGCGACGACCGCTCGGCCCCGTAAGTGGTGAAATCACCTTTGTCATCAGGTCAACGCCTGGGCTGGCGCCACTTGTCGCTTGAACAAATTCCTATATTTTAATAATACTTACCATAATTCTTAAGCCGACCCTTCTTGGCATTTATTTTCATTCCATGCTGATCTAACCATTTAAAAATCCTATCCAGGTCACCCTACAGCTGTTCAGAATCTTCACTTATTTTGATCCTATTGTATACCATTATATCATCTGCAAAATACCTAGATTCTGAGCATAACCCATCAACACAGTCATTCATTAGAATAATGAACAGCAACGGTCCCAATACACTACCCTTTGGAACTTCCATATTTACTTCCAGCTATTTTGATAATGTATTTCCTACTCTAACACTTTGCTTTCTGGCTTTTAAGAATTCCTCTACTAACTTTTTCAACCAATCCAATAGATTTCAGTTTATTTCAAACTATTTCAAGGCTCAATCTGTCAAATGCCTTAAAAAGATTTAGTGCCACACTATCAGCTTGGCTTCCCTTGTCCAATTGGCTATTTGTCTATTTTCTTAAAAATGGTTTTAAATAGTTTATTGATACACGTTATTTACCGAGTACTAATTATTTTTTGACAAAGGTGCTTATTTTATGTAAAATTAAACGTTGTAATTTAGAGTATTTTAATGCCCGCCAAAACGCTCCTTTGCTGCCTGGCGCGGGATAATGACACTCGTGACGTCACTTGCCAGCAGGCGCTCACTCTACACAAGTAACGTTTGGTTTGTTTCTCTGAATTTGTGTATAAATTGTTGGAAATATGATTTATAAATAGTGTGTAGTACATCAATTTACAACCACAACAATAAAAACTATCCCTCATTAGCTGAAATAGGGAAAAAAAAGTCGCTGCAACTTGCTCATAGAAACCCAGACGACATTGCGACTAAGTCGCATATCATTACTATAAATATAATTTGCACCATCATGTTTTTGAGATAATGTAGCTGTTTAAGGCGAGTATCAATAGAGTTAGGGTTCTTAGGTTCCATCCTCGCTTTGGAATATGTTTTGTAATTTGTGAGCGTTTTCTTTAGACAATAGTTGCTGTTGGTAGCGCCGCATATTCTTTTTCTAAAATCCACCAAAAAAACTATTTTTTCAGATGTTTCACAAATTTTTTGATAGCAAGAGTATTATAAACGTTTGAAACATAACCAAAAAAGACTTCAAAACTGAAACTGGAAATTACTTGCACACAGTTAAAAAGTGTTTTTTTTTTTTTAAAAAACTGAAAATTACTTACGCATTAAAAGAAAATACCTCTTAAATAGATGCATTTATGTCAGAAAGGCAACATACTGTTGTATCGTCACGTAAAAATTCCAACAAAAAGTATTCAAAGCGTTCCGGAATTGTTGCGAGATTAGCGTGCAATGTTATTGTTAAAATAAATTCTATTATTCACCGCCGAGTACTTGGGTTTTGGTGCAATGATGATGTGTCTCTGGTATGTTTCAAAATTAAAAGAAGGAGGTTATCTTTCTATAAATGTTTTCTTGTATGACAGCAATTTATGTTTCAAACGGTTGCATGACGTATTATACTTCTTCTAATAAAAAACATGATTCTGTAAAGCAACAGACGGCAAACAGAAAAAAAAAATGTACACACGAAAAAAATATTATCCTAATCAAGCTTCAAATAAAGGATCTTCAAATTCCTATAGCATTCTTTAACCCTGCAGCTACCTGGACACCATGGCTTCGTTACTTTTCTTCTCGTTAATAGTGAACACTTAAACATCACAGTTTCTACGTGCGCTGATGTGGACGCGGTCGGTAAATAAATAAAGAATAAATTCAGTTTCGTTGGAAAAAAATATTATTTATCTATAATTATTTATCCGCTGTTAAGAAATGTTGTCCATAACATCCAGTTATTTAACTGTTGTGCTTATCTTATACTACACTTGCATTCTTCTCGTAAATATTTCCTAAAAAAGCTAACTTAATTTAAAATTTTAGTCATTCTTATGAAGGATTTCTGTTAATCTCTAACATCCAGTTTAAATATAAATAATTCTCCAATTGAAGTTGTTACATTCTCAAGCTCCGTAGAATGAAAGTAAGTGTTTTTTTTTCTATAGTAGTCCGACAAATAATTTTCGGTATTTTTCCGCTGTAGGCTTCTACAAATTGTTCTTCATTTTATATCCAACGCAAAATCTCATTATTAACAAGAGATAACCAACAACAAATAGTTGATAACTTGGATAGTGGGAAACACTCCATACGCAGCCGCAGCGCCTACAGGCAGGTGACGTCACTAAAGCGATCTCCTATCCCAGAGCTTTTTCGGTCACGTGAAAAGTAGAAAGAAAAATTTGATTTTTATTTCGCATTTTTAATTAAAAGCAATCCATCTTTCTTTTCAAATTTAACAAAAATAGCTTCCTTAAGCATTAATATACGCGAATGACTACAATTTGTAATTTATTTTGAATACTGTCAAATAGCCTATTCATCTGAAATTTTTTGCATATCTGAGATTCACGTGAATATCCTTGCCTAAAGCAATGTTGTCGATCTGAAAACCAGTTTCTTTCTTCACAGACATTTCTGATCTAGTTGCATATCAATCCCTCCATCATTCTGCCTATCACTTATTTCAAACTAATTGGTCTGTAATTTTTAACCCTATTTGTAACCCCTCCTTTATGAACCGGAACTACTATCGCTCTTTTCCAATCCTCTGGCGAGCAGAAAGACTCCAAACTCGTTTTAAATAAAATTTCAAGCTAAGGTACAGTATTGTATCCCACAATCTTTAATAAATTTGTAGTAATATTATCTACACCAGCCCTTTTACGTTTTTTTTTTTTAGCTTTCTGAGGTCCTTCATAATTTCCTGAGAATTTATTTAAAATTTTGTAGTTTCCTCGTTTATACTTTTAGGAATACTCTGCTCTGATTCATTTCCTCCCGTAACAGGATGATTGTTCCTAGTTCTCTCACTAAACCAGTCACTCAATATCTCTGCAATTTTAAAATCCTTAAGTACAAGAAGGAACATATGTGTAAGCTTTTTATCAGACATGTTACCTCGTCAGTAATGAACAGTAGACTGAACGAGTGGTGGCTGGAGTGGCTGCGCCGCGAGGCAACTTAGTATAATAAGCTGGGTATGACGAATCTCCGCCACCCGTTGTTGCCGACGTGTTCGCGGGGCACGGCAGCCAGTCAGCCACCAGTTTGTGGCGACACTACCGGCTGCCCTAGTATAATTAGCTGCACAACAGTCAATGCCCAATGACGAGCAACACCTCAGGATGCACTGCCTGGCGGCCTAGTGTAATAATGTAATAAGGCCCTTGCTACTCATTATTGGAATGATGATTGTGTTGATGGTTTACTAACAGTTTCGGTTATTTTGTGGATGATATAATGCTATATAATATCGGTAGAAGACTGTGAACAGCTGCAAGGTAAGCTGGGTTGGTAAACATGGGTTAAAGATAAATACAAAGAGGAGTCAGCTTATTAGATTTTTTTTTTAATTTCATGTCATCAGTCTTTTGACTGATTTGATTTAATCCTCCATACCTTCCTATATTGTGCTAACCTCTTCATCTCTACATAGCCATTACGACCCAAGTCCTCAATTATTTGCTTCATTTATTCTAATCTCTGTCCTCCACTACAGTTCTTACCTTTGAACGTTCCCTCCACTAATAAATTAACCAATCCAGCATGTGACAAAATATGACCTACCAGTCTGTCTCTTTTTTTCTGTAAACTTCTTCCACAAACTTCTTTCCTCACCCATCATTTCCAAAACTCGTTCATTTCGTACTTTGTCTGTCCACTTAATTTTCAGCATTCTTCTTTAGCACCATTTACTTTAGCACCATATATCAAATGCTTCAAGTTTCTTTCTTTCTGATGTTCCTAAAGTCCATACTTTGCTATCTTAAAGTGCTGTGCTCCACATATAGGGTTTTAAAAAGTCCTCGATCAATATTTGAAACTAAAGGATTTCTCTTTTTTATGAAGGCTTTATTTGTTAGTACTATTCTGCTTTTAACATCATTCCTGCTTCAGCCTTCAGTTGTAATTTTGCTTCCCAACTAGCAGAATTACTTCTATTGCATCTGATCCTATTTTTATATTTAATCTACTGTGATTGGTATCATTTCTGCTACATTTTATCACATTTGTGTTGCTATTCTTTGTATTGTCCAAAATCTTCCTTCAATATTTTATTCATCTTATCCAGTAACTTCTCAATATCCTCAGAGTGTTCTGCTAAAAAAAATTCTTTTACTTCCTTTATTGCTTCTTCTACATACAAGTTGAATATTAACGGGGATAGACTACAACCTTGTCTCACACCATTTTTTAGCTGATGCATCTCTCACATGAGTCTCTACTTTAACTATTGCCACTTGATTATTATATAGTTTATAAATTATTATTCTATCTCGATATTATTACCATGACTTATTTAAAATTTTGAACATCTTGTCACACCCAACATTATCAAAAGCCTTTTCTTGATCGGCCCTTCAAGTATTAAACTTAAAGCCAGAATTGCTTCTCTTGAACCGCGGTTTTCCTAAATCCAAACTGATCTTCACATAATGTCTCTTCTTCTACACTCCCCTTCTTCTGTATATTCATCTGGTCAGTAATTTTGAAGCACGTGATGTTAGACTAATGGTGCGATAATTCTCACATTTGTCGGCTTGTGCTTCCTTCAGAAATATGAAGATATTATTTTTATTAAAATCAGTTGGAATTTTTCCTGTTTCATAACTTTTTGATATTGGTTTGAATAATGTTTTGATTCCTTCTTCTCCTAAGGATTTAAGAAGTTTTGCAGGCATCTTTTCAATTCCAACTGCCTTATTTGCTTTCAAGTCATTCATAGCTCTATCAGATTCTGAAATTCAAAACAGGACATTGCGTTCCTTTTCCGTTACGCTATCATTCAAGTCGTCCCCATCACATGGTTTCTCAATGTATTCCTTCCATTGGTTAGCTCTATCGTCTGAACTTAAAAGAATTAAGATCGCACAGTTAAACTGCAGGAGAACCAGTCTGGTTTTGCATGAAGTGAGTAAACTGGCTGAGGAAATGCAAATAGATATCCTCTGTCTTCAAGAGCCCCATTCCAGGGAAGGGAAAATCTCACACATGCCAGTGACGTCTCAGATAATCTCGACAGGGAAAAAACCAATGAGTGCCATCATAGTCTTCAATAAGCAAATCACAGTCACAAAAATAACACAATTCTGCGATGAACATACGGTGTGTGTGGAGTTAGGTACGCAATGGGGAAACGTAGTCCTCGTTAACATGTACTTCCAATACAGAGACGATATTGATCCCTATCTTTGCAAGATTAGGGAAATATGTACAGCCATAGGCGACAGCCCTACGGTGATAGTTGCCGATGCAAATGCCAAATCTGCACTCTGGCACAGCGGTCGTACAGACGCACGAGGAGAAAAGTTACTCGAGCTGATTGGAGAATTACAGCTGTATGTCAAAAACGAGCCAAACAATCCATACACGTTCAGTGACCGAGCAGGTGCCAAATCGAACATAGATATAACTTTAGCAAATCGAAGAGCAGGAAACCTAGTAAGCGGGTGGAAGGTGATTGAGAACCAAACCACCAGTGATTACAATCTAATTATGTTCGAACTGGGAAGACTGCGAGACGGTGCGCGCGAAGGCGCCTGTACCAATATTCAACGGCTATATGACATCAGCAAAGCCAACTGGCCAAGGTTGAGGAGTTGCTTTATTCCCCCCCAAGTCGAAGATAAAGATTTTGATGTGGACAAGGCTGCGGAAGAAACAATTCGAGCAATCCAGGACGCAATGAGAACTGCAATTCCACTAAAGAAAACAACGGGAGTAAAAGACAAACCATGGACAGAAAGATTGCAGAAACTACGAATCACAATGAGGAAGGCAAGAAAAGCATGTCAACGTTGCCTCATTACAGAAGAGAGACAGACTCTTCTAGATAGATATAGGAACAAAAAGCAAGAGTTCAAGGATCTGTTGCTGAAGACAAAACAAAAAGCTGGGAAGCCTTCGTCAGACAAAATATGAGATCAGGCCCATGGGGCATCCCCTACAAGATTGCCGCTGGCAAAATTAGGCCACCTACAACCTTGTCTACTGTAAGAAAACTGGATGGATCTATGACCACCAACTGGATGGAAACTGCACGGGAGTTACTTGCCGTGCTACTTCCAGATGACAATACAGAAAACGAGACAGATCGGCAAAGTGAACTGCGTCAAAAAATGTGGGATCCCTACGAGAGTGAACATCAAAACTGCGTCATATCAGATGAAGAGATAGTAGAGGCAATATTTTCCCTTCCAAAAAGAAAAGCACCTGGACCTGATGGGATACCAGCAGAGGTCCTCCAGGAGCTGGTCATCCAACTGGTTCCAACCTTAAATAAACTTTTTAACGAATGCCTGGTACAGGGAAAAATACCAAATGCATGGAAAACGAGTGACGTGATTATCATAGCGAAAGGTGGAGGCAAAGACCCACAACTTCCAAAATCCTATCGTCCAATCTGCTTACTCAATGTTCTAGGGAAAGTACAAGAAAAGATACTTTGCAAAAAACTAAAGGAACATAGATTAAAACATGGGATGAACCCAAATCAGTATGGGTTCAGAGCAGGCAAGTCAACAGAGGACGCCATCAACCGCTTAATGGAAATAGTTCAAAACTCTTCCAAAAATTATGTGGTGGGAGTATTTGTGGATATCGCCGGCGCATTCGACAATCTCTGGTGGCCCGCGCTGTTCGAACGCTTAAGAAACATCAACTGTCCAAAAAACCTCTATACCAGTTTTAGAGATTATTGTAGAAATAGATATGCCAAATTGCGGTGCCCCAACAAGTACATAGAGAAAAGACTGACGAAAGGTTGCCCGCAGGGATCAGTGTGTGGACCAATTTTCTGGGACATTGGTTTGGAACCGGTCATGGAAATATTGCAACAAATGTCAGAACTGCTGGGTGTGGTGGCATTCGCCGATGATCTCGCACTTCTGATAGACGCGGACACCAGGCAGGAACTCGAAACAAAATACAAAGCAGTATTGGATTGCCTGAGTAAGTGGTGTGCAGCAGTTAAGTTAAACCTAGCCCCACAAAAGACGACCTACATGCTCCTAAAAGGAACACTCAAACGAAATCCGGTAATTAGGATCCAGGGAAAAACAATAAAGAGAAAAGCAGTAGTCCGCTACCTTGGTGTAAACCTGGAGGAACAACTGAAATTTGCGTCTCACATGGAGGAAGTATGTGGAAGAGCAGCACTGGTAATGCACAAATTGATAAGCATTGGCGAACGACGGTTTAATCTGCCTCCGCTCGTCATAAGAAGATATCACGATGCAATACTGACCTCCATTACTGGATACGCTGCAAGTACGTGGGCCAAGCACCTAAGAAAGGTCAAACCAAAGGAGCTGCTTCGCCGTACGCAGCGAGGAATTCTGCTCCGACTAACTGGGGCCTACAGAACAACGGCCACAGATGCCCTAACGGTTATACTCGGTATCTGGCCCCTGGACCTGGAAGTAAGGAAGCGAGGAGCGCTATACTGGATTAAAAAAGGAAGATATGACCAAGCTGCTGAAATAATTGGAAGGCCTGTTGAAACCAAAAAAGATATTTGGGATGCGCTGATGGATGAATGGCAGCATACATGGACTAACAGCAACACGGGCAGAAGGACCTTCGACATGCTTCCTTGCGTGAAAGAGAGAATGAACATGACTCACCTACAACCATCTCCAGGGCTCATACACTACATATCTGGCCATGGTCCATACAACAGTTTCTTAGAACAGAGAGGCCTCAAAGAAACAAACAGGTGCGTCTGTGGTGAAGTAAGTACTCCCGAGCACGTGGTTTGGGAGTGCAAACAAACTGAAGAATCAAGAGCATATCTCCAAATACAACTTCAGAACAGAAGAATATACGATATACTGCGTGATACCGAGCTCTGGCACTTGCTGGATGAAGCTGCTAATCTAGCGTCGCAGCGCGAGAAGGCGAGATTTGTTGAATTGAAACAGGCAGAGCGTAGGGGACGCCGCGAGCAACCGGCATCAGAAGCAGAAAGAAGGACAGGAGAGGAAGAAACTCAAGAGTAAAGAACAACCCAAATTTGACTACAAGCACTGCCCATGACTAAGGCGGTGCCTGCACCAGGAAGACGGCAAAGACTCAATTCATCGTAATGCCTCTGGAAGCCAGAGGCACCTTCTCCAGGGCTCAGGGGGTGGCCTGCTCTGATTCCAGGAGGGAACTCCTGATGGGGGAGCAGGTGGCTCCCGGGACAAACCGGAGAAGAACGAGACCACTACCTGGAACGTGAAGCTGGCTGACGACACTTTGTGGTCAGCATGTCAGCAGTCGCCCCGCTGCATCAGCAGAGACAGCTAGCGGCCAGATGTCGACGCAGGCCAGCAGTGGTAAAAGAAGAACGTATACAAATAGACAGTTTATTAATTAGAAGTATGAAAATACAAAGACAATTGCTGATATTGGTGTGAATTAGTAAGATGGTAGATTAATTAGTAGATTAGTTGGTAGATTAAGTGGTATATTAATTATTAGAATAATTAGTAGATTTACTATTAGAATACTTAAATCCATTAAATCCTTAAAAATAATTATCCAGATATATTATTAACAAGAAAATAAAGTAAATTGTTTTAAGAATAAAACTGTAGAAACTAAGGGCCTACTTTAGGTAACAAGGTAGTAGGCTATGTAAAATCAGGAAATAAAATAAATAATGAACTTAAAAGAGGTTTCCCACTGGCAGTTTTAATGTTTACACCTTTTTTTCTCCATTTCTCCAAAATTTTGTTTAATCTTCCTATATGTAACATCTACTTTATCCACGAACATTTCCTTTTCTACTTCTTCACACTTTTCTTGTAGCCATTTTTATTTTGCTATTTTGCATTTCCTATTTATTTGATTTCTAAAGTGCCTGTACTGCTCTCTTCCTGCTTCATCCTGAGCATTTTTGTACCTTCTTCTCTGATCCATCAGCTCCAAAATTTCTTCTGTGATCCAAGGTTTTCGGGCAGCTTGTTCCCTAAAGATTAATGTTTCTTTACCAGCTTTCATTATTTCGGTCATTAATACATTCCATTTGTCCTCGGTTGAGCTCCTTTCAGAGTTACTTCTTAGACCTAAGTCTACCATTTTACCAAATTTTTCTTTTGTTTTAGATTGTTTCAGTTTATTCACTTCCAGTCTGTTCTGCTTATATTGCTTCCTTATTCGCTTGAATTTCAGCCTACACTTCATTATTGACAAATTATGGTCTGCGTCTATGTCTGCTCCTGGGTATTGTTTACGGTCTAGAACTTGATTCCAGTATCTCTGACCATGATATAGTCTAGCTGATATCTGCTTTTATCCCCTGAACGTTACAAGGTGTATATCCTTCTTGTACGGTTCTTAAACAGCGTGTTTGCCACTACTAGCTTATATCTTTCACAAAATTCTAGCAACCTGCTTTTCCGCTAATTTCTTTCTTCCTAAACCTAAACTTCTTATAGTATTCCCTTCTTTTCCTGCTCCCACTATCGCGTTCCAGTCACCCGTGATTATTAAATTTTCCTCCCCCTTCACATATTGTATTAATTCTTCAATTTGGGCGTATATTTTCTCAATTTCTTTGTCATTCTCCTGTGGCGTTGACATACACACTTGTAGTAATGTGGTTGGGGCGGGCTTAGCTTCTAACCTCATCAAGTAGTCTTGTGTAGTTCGCGAACGAACTAGTTCGGAAGAGCGCTCCCACAGGCGAACTACGCGAACTAATTACCAGATCTCTCGCTCCTTAGTTCGTTAAATCCTTTCCCCAAGACTAACTTTTGTTTTAGTTTATTATGTAAAAGGAAACGCAGTTCCTTGTGGACACATTTCACTGAAGATACAGATATAAAAATAAAATAAAAATAAATTGTTCAACATTAATAATTATTGCAGAAGTCACAAACGGAAATTTAACGTGGAATGTGAAAATAAAATACACTTTGATCATATTATCAATTAAAAGACAACCATCGATAACCACAACTACCATAACAAACAAGAGAGCGCGTGGAGTAGCGCTAGTAAAGCGAGCGAGCGAGCTGTCTTGGAGCGACCTAGTTCGCGAACTAAACTGAGCGCTGTCGGTCGCGAACTAGCACCATTCGCCGCTAGGGTTTCCAATATTTTTTCGCTTGATGGTAGTAATTTAAAAAAAAGAATAACCTATAAAAATATGCTACACTTCAAAAATATAATATTTTACGAAAGAGGTATGTTATTACTATTTCATTTTTAAGCTAAATTTTTTGCACTTCTTGCATCTTTAATTCTTTTTTGTCTACAGTAAAATTGTCATATGCTTTATCGCTTTCAGTTGTCAAATTAATTTCGAGCAAAAGCTCATTTTTTATTCATCAAATACTTCTCTTACTTTTACCTGGATTTCGTATTATATTGTTATTTCAGAGTAAAGTTTGTTCACTTTGATATTCATTTTTTCTCGTAAATTTATAACCTCTAATATAGTCCCACAGTCATCAAATGAAACCCTGTGTTTTGAATTTAATTTTTGGATTTTGTATAGCCAATTGCTTTCATTAAAATCTATTTATTAAGATACTCCAGACATTTATCAACGAATACTAGAGCATTATTTTTAATATTATCACTCTCTGTGGAGAATTTGGTTTCTAAAGGCTTTTTCTTGTTTTCTTAACCAAAGAAACAGTATCTTTTACATTTAAAGCTGACATAATATAATACTTATCTCAGTCTGTTGGTTAACAGCTTTGTGAAAGTGATGAAAGAAATGACTTGCGAAATTCAAAAAGATTTTAACTTTTGTGTCTTCATCAGTTTCATTCGTCGCCAAAAAATTGTGAATGTGTGTTGGATTATCCTCCCCTTCACTAATAAAATAATAGCTCAATGACTTCCAATTCACTGGAAATTTACGCACTTTCGTTATTGCTACCACTTTCTCATTCAAGGGTCACTGTTATTTTTATATGTCTAATTGTTAGGTATCACATTGGAAGTATTAATATTACTTTTCTTAATAACTAGACGACCCGTGCGAAAATTTCGCGAATAAAATGCGATGAATAGTGAGGTTGAATGCTTGTAATATAATGAAAAGTAGAACCGTACTTTTGTAGCAATTTTTGTTTTTGTATGTGTGTAATAGGTACACATCAAAATACTCGCAGCATATTACGAAACAGTTAGGAAAATTTAAAACATTATGTATTTATGACTAACTGTCACTGACCTTAGCAGAATAAATTAAACCTGAACAAAATGCACACAACGTATCAATATCTCTAAAATATTTATCGCTGTGCGAGGAAAATAAATACCTGGTGACAGAAAAATGCGTTGTAAAAATACTAATACTTTTGCCCTCTAAGGTCAGAATTTTGAAAAATTTCTTTCTTAAAATGTGGTAACGGAACCGAAGACATTACGAAAACCTCAATCTTTAAAATGATACCTCGTTTATCAATTTTATTTAATTGTTAAGTGAGATAAATGGCTCCAGACACAAAAAACGCATTTTTACCCTTTAAGGTTTAAATTACAAAAAAATTCATTCCTAAAATATAATGTTACCACGGCGGTGACCTTATTCTTTTATATGATACCTTATTAATCTATATCTGTTAGATGTTAAGGGAGATAAATCGCTCGTGACACAAAAACGCATTTCAAAAATATTGATACTTTTGCCCTTTAAGGGACGAATTCCGAAAAATTTCCGTCTTAGTATATGACTTCACTAAAGCGGAGATCTTAATCTTTAAAATGATACTTCATTAAAGGATTTCAGATAGGTATCAAGGGAGATAAATGATTCATAACACAGAAAACAGCATTTTAGAAATATTGACATTTTTGCCCTTAAAGAGTCTAATTCCGAAAACTTTATTTCTTAAAATATGATGTAACCAAAGTGGAGACCATATGCTTTAAAATGACACCTCATTCATTGATTTCGATTAAGTATGAAGGAAGATACAGACTTGTGACAAAAAAATACCTTATACACAGACGGAAAAAAAATCCCAACACCAAGAAAAAATTATTGTAGAGTAATGAAATTTGGACAATGCATTTGTCAAGTTAACATGTTTAATTGATTAAATTTTCAAGATCACAGGTTAATTTAAGCTCAAGAAAATGCATTTCAAATGTGAAATACTGTTAAATTAATAGCCGGTGTAACCTCCAGAATTTTGAATGCAAGCCTGCAAACGTGAATGCATTGTGTCATACAGGTTTCGAATGTCACTTTGTGGTATGGAGTTCCATGCTTGTTGTACTTGTGCTGTCAATACTGGGACGGTCAGTGCTGGCTGTGGATGATGCTGGAGTTGTCGTCCAATGATATCCCATACGTGTTCAATTGGAGACAGATCTGGTGATCTCGCAGGCCAAGGTAACATGTCGACACTCTGTAGAGCACGTTGCGAGACAACAGCGGTATGAGGGCGAGCGTTATCCTGTTGAAAAACTCCCCCTTGAATGCTGTTCATGAATGGCAGCACTACAGGTTGAATTACCAGACTGACGTACAAATTTGCAGTCAGTGTGTTTGGTATAACCACAAGAGTGCTCCTGCTGTCATAGGAAATTGCTCCCCAGACCATGACTCCAGCCCTGTAGCGTGCATTCCACTGACTACAAGCCATCGCCGTTTGCGACTCCAGTGGTGTCAAGCCAGAGCTCATTGGAGGACGGAGTGGAGATCTGTTGTGTTTTCTGATGAAAGCAGGTTCTGCCTTGGTGCCAGTGATGGCCGAGTGTTGGTCAGAAGGAGGCCAGGGGAACGCCTGCAACCAAACTGTCTGCGGCCTAGACACACTGGACCTACACCTGGAGTCATGGTCTGGGGAGCAATTTCCTATGACAGCAGGAGCACTCTTGTGGTTATACCAAACACACTGACTGCAAATTTGTACGTCAGTCTGGTAATTCAACCTGTAGTGCTGCCATTCATGAACAGCATTCAAGGGGGAGTTTTTCAACAGGATAACGCTCGCCCTCATACCGCTGTTGTCTCGCAACGTGCTCTACAGAGTGTCGACATGTTACCTTGGCCTGCGAGATCACCAGATCTGTCTCCAATTGAACACGTATGGGATATCATTGGACGACAACTCCAGCATCATCCACAGCCAGCACTGACCGTCCCAGTATTGACAGCACAAGTACAACAAGCATGGAACTCCATACCACAAAGTGACATTCGAAAACCTGTATGACACAATGCATTCACGTTTGCAGGCTTGCATTCAAAATTCTGGAGGTTACACCGGCTATTAATTTAACAGTATTTCACATTTGAAATGCATTTTCTTGAGCTTAAATTAACCTGTGATCTTGAAAATTTAATCAATTAAACATGTTAACTTGACAAATGCATTGTCCAAATTTCATTACTCTACAATAATTTTTTCTTGGTGTTGGGATTTTTTTTTTCCGTCTGTGTAGAAATAATATATATGATATAGGTAATACTATTTCTGTCATATAGTACTTAACTTGTAGCCAATAGTAGAATTATATTTTGTTCATGATTTCCAAAACTTTATTTAAATAAAAAAGCCGATTACTTATAAACGGGTATTTTAATTCATCAAAATAAACGCGTTTATAATATTTTATAAGTAATGTTGTGTTGTTGTTGGGGTTTAAGGGCGCGTTGACGGCAGGGTCATTAGCGCCTTTTATAAGTAATGTTTCTTCCATGAACTAAAAAATAAACCCATTTAAAAAATTAATATTCTACGAATGCATGTAAAGTAAATAGTAAAAACAGCACAGTTTACCCATTTGTGTAAAGGACAGTGAGCACTTTGGTTTATCGGCGCCAACTGTTCATGCTGATGTAATTTGAAAGGGCTATTATTAAGCAATAACTTTTGTTAAGAAGGTCATATTAAATCCCATTTAGAAACGACAAAAAAAATGATTATGTCCTAATAAAACTGACATAACAAACAAAATAGCGCGTGCAGTAGCGGTAGCAAGGCGAGCGAACGATCTGTTTCTCTGAATTCGAGACGCGAACAAACGAACTAAAAGAGCGAGGGAGCTGTGAACGAAACTGAGCGCTCCCCTTCGCGAACTATTATGCGCAAATCTATCATCAAGATAATTCTGTCACTAAACTGTTCATAATAACTCACCCGTTTCCCTACTCTCTTATTCATTACAAAACCTACACCAGTAACTCCACTGACAGCTTTTGTGTTAATTGTTCTGTGTTCCCCAGACCAGAAGTCCTGTGTACCCTTCAACTTAATCTCACTAATAGCGAAGACATCTAACTTAAATAGGGAAATGGAACTGCTTAAGTTTTCTAACCTATCTGCCCCACTCAAACTTCTAACATTCCACGCTCCGACTCGTAGAATGTTTCTATCCATTCTGAATGATTCCTCCCTGAGTAGTCCCCAGCCGGAGATCCGATTGGGGGACTATTTGACCACTGGAATATTTTACCCAGGATGATCCTATCATGATATATGTAATTTGAGAGGATTACATGTCCTCGGGGTATCGTTTGGGTCTTAAATGAAGTGGTTTCCCCTTGCCTTCTGCATCCCCATGCCGTTGATCATTTCTGATTCATCCGCATTTAGAGACCATCTTTAACCCCAGGGCAAGAGAGTGCCTGGGACCGCTACCCGCTCTTTCGCCTTCCTTTAGGAGGCTGTTCGCAAGGACTGGGAGACTCCTTTTACTAGGAATTTTTTAGTCGCCAGTGACTCGTCCGTGCAAACAGTGTGCACCACGTGAAGCAGAGTTTGACATTTATATCTGGAAAAGGCTAATATAGTTTCTTCAGAAAACTTTACGCCCCACTTATCAGATACACAGGTTACAAACTAAAGGTTGATTGTGATTATAAAATGGGAAATGAATTGCTTGTTGAAAACTTGAAATGAAAATATCTTGGCATTAAATTTGGTAACAAGTGCAGCTGGGCAGAACACATTGAACAGGTAGTAGGAAAATTCTTCAAAATCCTGCACTTTTTATGGAGAGGATGTACCAGAGAAGTAAATGAATTGGGTTACAAAACTTCGTTCTGGACATTGCATGAATATGTTTGTGTAGTTTTGGACACCCATTTTGGGTTTTAAATACAGGAATTGGAAGGGATGAAATGAAGGACTACACAGAACACGATCAGTAACCTATATGCTGAAAGAGCTGGAATAGGATTCATTGGAATAAAGGAGCTGGGTGAATAGATTCAAGGAAGTGTACAATGCGTTTATTGGTGATGAGACGTGGAAAGCTATCGGTGTAACAATTAGGACAGATGTATGGAAGTGAAAAGTTGACCATGACCACAAGCTGGCACTCAATTTCAGGTACAAGGGCGTGGGAAGATTTCCTTTATTGGAAAGGATATCAGTTATTGGAATAAGTTACCAACAGAAAAGATGAATAATTTACCAAAAACGTTGAAAGAATTTAATAATGAACTTTGTGGAGTGCAAAATTAAGAGGGAACAGGAAGAAGAAAAATTGGATTACCCCGGAGCGTGCGCTCCATCACAATAAAATTTAATTAAAAATAGCTGGTACCCACATCATAGTTCGTGTATAAAGAATTTGGATTGGCAGCTACCGACATATAACAACTATAGTGCACGAAGGGAGACACGATGCTATTACCTGAAGCGGGTACGGTATACCGCCATTATAGATGGTAATTAACTATTACTTTAAATTTACCGAAAATGCAAATGATTATTTTATTGTGGATTGAAAAGGGTTCTCAAAATGATTTATTGATCACTAATAAGAATGAAAAAGTCATAACCTGACTATATATTCGTTAAATGAAGGCCAACAGACATAAGGTGATTTAAATTTAATAATGATACACAATAAAAAATTATTCACAAACAACACCTTTGTCCTACATTAATGGCCATTAAAATTAAATAATACAAAATGACAAAATATTCCTATACAAACTAACAGTTTACAGTTTTCGGCAAGACACGTAGTGAGATTATGTGTTAAAAACTAATGTCCTTCGTTTCAATCACAGAAACTACTGAATTCAATTTTTAAAAAAATGCTACGGCTAATCACTCAGTTTATATATTGGAGAGTGAGAATTCTTATCGTGCGGACTTCTCCGCTCAGAGCGTTATGTTGGGTAATCACGGAGGTTTAAAGTGCAAACACAATATTAACTGGTGCAATGTTTGTCTTTTTACCGTCTGTCCGGCATTGATGTAGTCAGCAAACTCCGACCCCACACTGAATTTATCTGTCACCTTGTGACTCAAAATGAAGACACAACCGATCGCATGATATGCTGTCGGCTTTCTGGGTCGTTCTTGTGCGCCAGCACAATTGAACACGAACCAGTCAGACCCAAATAGACCATGAAGAAGCATCTCGCGCCACCTTTTAAAACCTCGGCATCTTGGTCCGTCTCCTTGGGCGATTTTCTCTGGTCCTATCATCGATGTAGAAGTTCCTGCCTCTGTCCTCATTGGCGGACATAAAACAAGATTATACAAAAAAAAAAAAACTATCCTATAAACTAAATGCTATTGACAACACATTCGCCACTCCAAGCACTCTCAGGTTCAACACACCATTCCTATGACGGGGTTGGAGGATTTGTTCAAAAACTGTCGTATTTCTTTCGTGTCCACTCGGTTTTACTAGTTTCACGCAGTGAGCACTCGCAGAATCTCTAATTTGGCGTGTCTTGACGTTATCACGTATCTGTAATTGGTCACGCGATATATATCTCACCCGTCAACGCTGTTCATGCACCGAACTGCGGCCGACCCCATACTGAGCAGTGAAAGGTCGTAAATCTGCCTTTTCAAACTGGCAAGTCCTATTGTGTTTAGTTTTTCTTCCAGATTGAATGGAGAATTTGCTGACCCCTGTCTTGCAGAGAGTACAACTTGGAATTTTCGTTAAGCCAGGCCAGCGTAATGCCTGCCTTGTTTCGTTGCCCAGATACCTCATGTTAATGTGGTTCTATGTCACACCACATACTACCCACAAATGCCAGTCATCTGCACTATGTAGTTCAGGAAGCAAAGTAATATTTACGGACACAAACGAAAATATCCTTGATCGACCACTTTCAACCCCCATATCTCCCACACTCCCAAAGTTACCGAAATTCGGCCAACTTTGTGATCGATGGGTGATTCTGTGTTACTACCTCACACAAAGACCAGTGATCTGCGCTTTATAGTTATGGCTGAAAAGTGATACACATGGACACATACGTTTTTGGTAGAAATTTGAAAGATCCGCAGGTCGACCAGTTTCAACCCCCATATCTACCACACCCCCATAGCTACCAAGAACCATAATGCACGACTGGAGACATGATACTACTACCACACATAAACACCAATGCTCTATGATATGTGACATATGCGGAGACACATGTCTTTCGTCGAAATACGAAATTATCCTTGATCGGCCACTTTCCACCACCATATCTCCCACAATACCACAGTTACTGAAATTCGGCCGACGTTGTGATAGAAAGGTGACTGTGTTACTACCACACACAAACGCCAGTGATCTGCGATAGATAGTTTCCGCTGAAAAGTAATACACCATGACACATGCGTCTTTCGCAGAAATATGAAATTGCCGCAGGTCGACCACTTTCAACCATCGTATCTCACACATCCCCGTAACTACCGATATCTAACAACCATAGTGCACGACAGGGGATAGGATTCTACTATCACACACAAACACCAATGGTCTATGCAATGTAGTTGTGGCAGAAAAGTGACATATGCGGAGACACATGTCTTTGGTTGAAATACGAAAATGCCCTGTGTCAACCATTCTTAATCATAATATCTCCCACATCACCACAGCTATCGACATTCGGCCAACGTTGTGCACGACAGGAAACTCCATGCTACTTCCACACACAAAGACCTGTGATCTGTGCTAGGTAGTGGTGGCTGAAAAGTGAAATATAGGAAAACACACGCCTATTTTTACATATTTATAAGATTACATAACCTGCTACTGAAATTGATTTGAAGGCTAAAAATAACAGGACACGGCGTTACAAGAAGAAAAATATACTTTCCATAGGAAGCACGAGATGAACCCATCAAAGATTCAAGAGAAAAATATAAAACAGATTATTTTATTTTACAATCGATCAGGCACAAAATATGCTAGATTTTAATAACTTTGTGATCATAGCAACTGTTTGCAATTCTTATATAATATATACGATTTAAATACCATGTCCAAAGAAATGCTACTAAAACACTGTAAGAATTTATAATGTATTTTAACATATGGTGATTCTAATGACATCCTTTCCTTAATATCCTTATCAGGCGAAAGCCAGATGGTACTTTAGCACATACTCTGTACCGCAAACAAACACACACAGTCCGCTATTTGGATGCCAGCAGCTATCACCATCATGCTGAGAAGAGTACAGTGTTATATACTTTGGAGAATAAAGCAAGGAAGCCTGTAGCGGAACAAAAACATCTCCCAAATATCTTCAGGAAAAACGGGTTCTCTGAACATCACATAGAAAGAGCACTTCAAACAAAAGAAATAAAACAACTATCAGAACATGGACATTAGCCAATGTCCGTGGATATGGTCCCATATGCAGGAGATTGTTTTGCCAAGGTAGGTCGAACATGGGTCGCCACAAGATCAAGAGCATCTTCCTCCAGCCCACAAAAATTCGGGAATCTCCGACCGGTGAAGGACGATTTGGATTTAAAAATACCAGCAGTCTACAGCATACCCTGCGAGTGTGGGAAATTCTACATCGGGCAGACCATCCGCACCATTGAAAGCCGCTGCGCTGAACACAAGCGAAACAATTTTCGCCTGTTACAACGAGATAAGTCCTCGGTTGCAGAACACGTCACTGAGCGTGGCCATAAAATAGACTTTGCGAATGTCAAGGTGCTGGCCTGGACCCTTTATTTTTTGGTGTCGGTGATAATAGATGCTATTGAAATAAGACTCAATGACAACATGTTTAACAGAGGTACATGTTTCTTTCTGAGTAATGTATGGATACCGGCGCTTAAAATTCTAAAACAGGAACGCCAGAGATCAGATCGCGTATAGAGCCACGACGAAAATGGGCCGTCTGCTGACATATGTCATTATAATGACGATCTCGACGATGTATTACAATTCTGTTCTGAGGGAGAGTGCGACAAAAAATGAATTGTGCCAACGCATTAAAAACGAAATAGACAATAGGAAACCAATCGCAGGAGGAAAACTAGACAATTGATTTCAGCAACATGTTTTCAGCTGAAAATATAGGCAAAAAAATTGGACATAATAAAATCTACGCTGACAAAAATTGTTATGGCACGTGATATCTGGGAGAAAATGGGAACTCTACTGCAAGGCATATTAGCATTATTTCAATAATGGCAAATAGAACCCAGATTCCAAAACGAGTTATAAAAATAGCAGTATGGAATGCGAACCAGACAAAAAAACATGAGCTAGCCTTATTTCAACAACAACAAAATCTGGATATAATACTAATAACAGAAACGCACTTAAAACTACATCAAAACTTCAAATTAAGAAACATGACCACCTATAGAAACGACAGGTTAGGAGAATGAGGTGGAGGATCAGCGGTGCTAGTAAAATCAACAATCAGCCACGACCCAATAGAATTTAACGATTTAGAAAATATTGAAGCTGCAGGAATCAAAACCCAAACAAGAGACGGCATAATAACAATAGTGGCAGCATATCTGAGGCCAAATATAGATTTATTATGTCAAGATATAGAGAAAATCAGGGCCGGCGTTGGGGGGGGGGGGGGTAAGCGGGTCAAATGTACCTGGGGCATGCGGCAAATGGGGGGCCCCGATCAGCGGCTGTCCTCGCTTGACAACTTGTAGAGTTAAAAAAAAAAGTCGCCCATTTTGTCTGAGGGAGGGCGCTAACCGATGAAATTTCCCAAGGGCCCCCAACTGGTTACGTGACTGCTAAGAAAGCTTACCCCGAAATCCAAGCGACGGCCCTGCACTAGCATCTGAAAGAGGAAAGCTTCTTATATGTCAAGCATGCAAACTACTGTTCGACCGAAGGTCATTTATTGGCCGAAGCCGTGTGTTCGGTTATTGGTATAACCTTTGGCCGTAGCCGAAGGTTCGAAAATAATTAGATACTGACTCAAAGTATGCATAATTTGGAAATACTGAACTGTTATCTTGTTTTATACACAGTAGTATTGATATATACAAACAGTTTTTTCATGTTTATTTACTAGAATGAAATAAAACGGTAACATTGCAACAAACGTAGTTTTGAGTAATGCAGTTTAGCAAAAATAAATGCTGTTATTTTCATTTATCAATAATAAAAAGAAAAAAAAAATGTTAAATTAGCACCCAACATAATTTGACTCATGGAGTTAATTAATAACTATTTATTTAGTGTTTTAGTTTTAGTATATCAAATACACATTATTTTTGTCTTATGTTAGCTGAAATATAGTAATACTGCTATTTTTAACAACAATAAAACAAGTTTCAATCTTCTTGCTTGACATTAATTATTATTCTAGCTTTTAAAATACGATATCTTCGAGTCTAAATTAGTTTCACTTGCAAGTATCACTTAAAGCCCAATTAATAAAAATATTTTAAAGTAGTTTTAAGAATACAATTTTTCACCTAGTTTAATTTAAAATATACTAAATATAATCAAAGCAAAAAGCACTAACAAAATAAGATTTAATAATCAAAGGCAAAAAGCCTGATGTTATAATCTAGAAATAAAAGTTTTTCAACGTTTTCGTCGTTGTAATTAGCTCTTCTGTTGTCATAGATTTGACTGGCAACACTGAACAATTTTTCACTACGAACACTAGTGGAAGGCGCTGATAAATATTTGGTTACTATCGGTGGTAAATAAGTATACTGACCGGAAACCCAATACTGATATCAGCGGTTCTCAGCAGGAAAGCTTCTTTTAAATAACTCATCAAATGTTCTTCAAAAAGGATATGATCATTGTCTGAATATTCAAATTCAGTCTCAATCAAAGTCATTTTGTCATACGTATTCCATAAAATGTCTGTTGGGATTTATTTTCAGGAGTAGGACATGATATTGAACAAGATGGTCCAGAATCACCAACATCCACATCCAAAAGAACATATTACTTCAGACTTCGTATTTGCAATTTCGTCACTAATCAAATACTCTTAAACCGGGGACTGTGGATCAATTAGAGTGGCAATCGACAACTGTAAAGTAAGTCTTGTGTAAGTAAATCTCCTGTTAACTGAGTCACACAAGCGGCGTTTATGCAGTCCTATATTTTCAATGTATTCATCCTTCAAGCAAGGTTTGAAATTAATACAGCAATCAATGGTATAATTACAGGTTCTAATGATGAATGGATACAAATATCAATTGACACTTGATAAAAACACTTCAGCACAGTTTTGCAATTACTCATTTGTATCCATTCATCTGCAGTTGGAATTTCTATTCCACCAAGTTCTAGTACATGTACAGATTTACTGCAGTTTTCTATTCTACAAGTCTCTCCAACATCAAGTAGGTTGCTGTTCCAATGAGTTTCGACGTCATGTATGAAAGTGTATTTGGGCAAGTCAAATTTATTAAGATATCGGGTGGTTTGTTGACTCTTCTTAAAGTATCCTACAATTTTACTACACTTTTTAATTATTACCAATATAGTATTATCACTAAAAATTACATCGTGAGTCATTAATGTAGAGTGTGAGCGACACAACCAACAGAAACGAAGTTTCAACAGCTCATAGCTGCATTCATATTTGAAGCATTATCACATATGCCCGTATCGATCTTTTCTTTTATATGTCATTTTCAATGATAATTAATAAATTGCAGGGTCAAACTCCTTGCTTTTCCCATGGTCAATTATATATTGCCTGCTCGCGGGTATCCAGTGCAAAAAATTTACATGTTTTTTTTTCTTCAGAAAATAACAAGTCATACAATGCAATGTTAAACGGGGGCTTGACAACGGAAGCAGTGCAAGCCTCCGAAACGTCACCAGACGGCTCAATTTTGACGCGGCTTGAAACCCGAGAAGTTTTTATAAAGTCATACAATATTGTATATACCGATGTATTAAACTGAAAATACTCCTAACATACAGAATATTTTTATTGTTTTAAAACATCAATGAAGTTGTTGTGGAATATAAATAAATGTTTGTTATCTTATTGCAATATTTATTACTACTATTACTAATAAAATAGCTCTAAAATAAATTGTATGGTCGTATAGACCTGATGACAAGGCTTCTTTACGTCTACGCAGTCAGCCCCTTTCATAGCCGCTTAACCTAACCCAGTAATCCTACCGGAAATAAATGATTCACAGTTCAACGTGGAATCAGAACCACATGAGCATTCTGGCGTACTTCACATTAAACAACAACTTATACCAAAGGTGAAGGTCAAGCTAAGGACCTATGAAAATCCTCGCCGAGACTGGGATTCAAGCTGGGGACTTTTCCATCTCCAGCAGGACGCCCTGACCACTGAGCAACCAGACCTCTCAAGAAAATCATATTACTTACAACACTCTTCAACGCGGACGAAGTCGCGGATAACTGCTAGTATGAAATAAAAGAGAAATACATTTTATAAATGTCATGTACCGTCAAACGCTAAATAATTAACCACGAAAATACTGAGAGATTATCATCAGTTCTAATAGGAATTTGAGCGTTGTCGAGAAAATAACAGGTTACATTATGCCGTGAATCTCCGCTTGTAACGATAGCGTTGCACACCCAAATAGATGATGAGTGCATCATTTGAAAGAAAGTGGAATATCGCTGAAAGGCGAGGTAGCGAGAAAGACGCTGGTTGCCCAGATCAGTCACGTGAGTAGGAGTGGCGTAGTGGCAGAAAAGCCATTGTGAGGACAGAGTCTAACATGTGCTCGTGATGGAGTCGGTTGTGCGGAACTGTTCGAGTTTAAGTATTCGGTTACCTGCCGTCGATATTCTTGACTGTTCTGATTAGGAATGTTAAATATGTGTGCTGAAGCAACTGTAGTCCTTTACGCTAATCTGCAATCTGAATATTAAGATAGTCCGATACGACAATGATCAAGTCTGGTGCCGACATTCTATGCATTGTGATCGAAGAAAACGTGCAATAAATGCAATTCTTGAGTTCGGCACTTGAGTGTTCTTAACAAAACATATATTAAACCTTATATTAAACCATTATACGCTCGAGTCATCCGGAAATAATCTTTTGAGAATTATCTTGTCACTGCAAAATCCAGAAGAGAGTTTCTTCTTTTCATATACACACTTTTGAATAGTTTTATCTAACTGAACTTCTGTTAAAGTAAAAACAATTTTCCAAGCTCGGCATCCCAATCTGATTCAGAAATCAAAAATCGAGTTTTTGCATCGACATGTTTTTGGTTACGCTTTATTGTCGGTTTTTCGTACAACACAATGCTTTGTAAACTGCCGCACGAAACTGCGCTCTAATATGCGCGAGTAACTGCCAGTCTGTGCTGCCATGCCCTTCTCTGCGTTGTCCCTACTGCGCCACGCAGCTCAATGTCCGCCCCGGGTAAGAGTTGTTTGGTCACATTCGCCGTATGAGGTCGGGCATTATCGTGGGAAAAAACAACACCTTTTGACAATAATTCTCGGCGCTTGTTCTGTATTGCGCGGCGCAATTTCTTAGTGGTCTCGCAATAACCATGTGCATTGATTGTTTGGCCTCGTGGTAAGAAATTAATCAACAAAATGCTTTTTGTGTCCCAAAAAACGGTGCACCTGACTTCTCGAGGTGTCAAGATTTGCTTATGCTTAACCTTCGTTGGGGATAAAGTGAGCCTCCATTCCATTGATTGCCGATTTGTTTCAGGGGTGACTATCGGAGAAAGAAAACCATCGCCTTCTTCATTGTAGCGTGTCAAAAACTGAAGTACACTGCCCATCCGTTGTTTTTTTGTGTTGTTCAGTAAGAATTGGGTACCCAACGTGAGCAAAGTTTTCGAAATTTCAGTTTTTCGGTAACAATTTCATGAATTAGTGATCGTGAGATTTGCGGAACCTCCATAGCAAGGGCACTAAGTGTAAACTTACGATTGTGCTTAATCTCCTCTTCAATTGTGTGAACCAGTTCATCAGTAACCACAGACGGGCGTCCACCTCGTTCTTCATCGTGCACTTGATCACGTCCTTCATTGAACAGTCTGACCCATCTTCTAACCATTGAATCACTCATACCGTTTTGTCCGTAAACTTCGCAGATTTGCCGATGAATTTCATTTGGTTTAACTTTCTTTGCATTTAGAAAACGAATCACAGATCTGATTTCACACGCGGCGGCATTTACAATTACGGCTGACATTATAAAGAAGCACTACAAAGCAGCGATCTGAAAATGTCGTACATGTCTTCTCCTCGAGTCAGAGTAACTGCCGCGCATGCTCGGAACTGCGATCGTAGCGCTGCCGCGGATAGAAATAGAAACGGAACTTACTTTGTGGAAGACCCTCGTATTTCCATCCCGGGGAAATAAGGAACGAAACAAAAGAAGAATTATGGATAACGATTGTTGGAATCATAAGTTATGGTCTTGAATTCGAACAAAATTCAAAAGGAAAAGGCACTGTTCGTTCTGCCAGCGTTCTTCAGATAGCATTTCCAATTTTTCTTTCCCTAAAAATTATTCAGACTATTGCAAACATTTAAAAAAATTAGCCTAATCGGTCCCTAGAAAATGTACTTTCAGTTGTTACCAAATTTTCTATTTTCTGGACCACTTTTCTATTTTTCTTTCTCTG
The DNA here is from genome assembly GCA_031002005.1 of Vandiemenella viatica. Classification (NCBI taxonomy): domain Eukaryota; kingdom Metazoa; phylum Arthropoda; class Insecta; order Orthoptera; family Morabidae; genus Vandiemenella; species Vandiemenella viatica. The sequence continues at coordinate 95,670,221 of JARYHS010008075.1, read as the reverse complement.
AACACCTTATTCAGATTATTAAAGACATTTAAGAATAGCTAAATTGCTTCATAGAAAGAGTACTCCCCGTTTTTCCCGAATTTTCCAGGCAACTTTTCCAATTTTTCTTTCTTTAAAAACCTTATTCGAACTATTATGAACATTTTAAAAAATTAGACAAATTGGTACACATAAAGAAAGACTTTCAGTTTACTCAGAATTTTCTAATTTTCTGGACAACTTTTCCAATTTTTCATTAACCAAAAACCTTATTCGGACTATTACGAACATTTAAAAAAATTAGCCAAATCGGTCCATAAAAAAAGAGTCAGTTTTTCCGAATTTTCAAATTTTCCTGACAACTTTTCCAATTTGTTCACATTTTCATGCATAGTCATCCAATTCTGAGCTATGGCCAAAATTTCAAGTCTCTAGCTCATCGAGAAGTTAGTTTAAAATCGATTACAAAATTCCACCCGGACAGACAAAGCCCAAAGCGAGTTAGTAAAAACATTTTAAAATCATTAAAATTAATAAAAATAAAAACAAGAGTCTGTGCCGGGGTACCTTGAGGCTCTGCACTGGACCCAGTACTGTATATCATTCTCACATCCGACACACCAAGACCAAATATCCTCTTCACCGCTCTGCTGACGACACGGCGTACTTATAAACGTGGTCGTGGAGTTTGCAGCTAATAGCGCGACGCCTCCAGGCAGCACTGGATGAACTTCAAGCTTGGGCCACAATTTGGGGAGTAGAAATAAACGCAGAAAAGTACCAGGCAATAAATAGTGTTCCACAGAAGAGGAACACCGAGACCTCTCTGTCTGGACTTGGTCGGCAACCACATTCCTCAGAAGAAGGTCGTCCGTTAAGTCGGCGTTCATGCTTGACCAGCATCTCGCCAGGCGTCATAATGTACAAGACACCAAACAAAAGGTAGAGAAAAGACTGGGTACATTATATCCAGTATTAAACGCTAACGCTGCGGTACGCAAATATATAAGCCACTGTTCTGAGCAATAATGGAATATGCGCGCCAGTATGAGGGTATGCGGCAGAGATAAACAGCAAGAAGCTGGGGACACTACTAAACAGGGCTACACCTTCTTAAAGGTTCCCGACAACCGATCTTCACGCACTAGTCGGGGTACCAAAACTGTTAGAAAGATATAAAGCAGCGGCGCAAGAATTCTTCAGAAAGGAAAATACATCAAACAACGAACTTATCAAAATCATCGGAGCATAGGACATTGAGGGACTGGTGTATATGAAACCAAAGTCGATACTAAACATTTAGCACGACACATCAAAGTAAGGACTAAAACTTGTGAAGCAACAATAAAAGTCAATAATCACCAATAAAGACATCATCTTCAACAGCAACAGAAGGGGCAGATGTTGCCAACAACGGCAACAGGAACCTCTCCACGATCACAGGCAACGTCTTCCTCTCGTGTGTGAGCTCGACATTGCTAATGTCGGGCAGTCTCGCGGTGATCTTGATTCTCAATACCAAGGTATGATTATATGATGAAGACGACAGAGGACTTTGTCGAAACATTGTCACTGTTTCCTGAAAATTTACAGCTGCAAACCCGTGAATACTATATTGTAAGCTGAAGATTATTTGTGGTTTGATCTATGGAACATTTCAAGTTGGTGAAAGATTGGCATCGCTGAGTCCGATAATGGATATCTTTTTTTATTATTATTTATGGCTATATGGCTCATCGACGTCGAAGATGGGACTAGGGACAAGGAACTGGAAGGAATTCGGCCATAGCCTTTTGAAGGAAGCATCCCGGCATTCGCCTGGAGTGATCTGGGGAAACCATGGAAAACTCAAATCTGAATGACCAGACGGGGATTCGAACTGGCGTCCTCCCATGGATATCACTGAAGGTCTTATATACTTCTGTCACAATTGGTCTGATTTTGAACAGTTTCTCAGCATACAGATATTGGAGTGGAAGATTTTTGGTGTTAAAGTGTAAGCGGCCGACCCTTGTAGCATAGGGCTAGGTCCAGATTTGAGTCCAGCTGAGCGCATTAAGTGTTGCATCTCCTGTGTTGTACATACTGGGGAGCAAATGATAATGACGATGATATAGTAGACATATACTAGAAGAAACAAAAACAATTTTGCAGCGCTTGACATGGCCAATACTAATTTTTTTAAGTATAAGTGGGGACTGCACGAAATTCTTCAACTACTCGAAAATTGTACTAACCTGTTAAAATTTGGATGAACTGCTTCGATATAATGCTCACTTCACGTTCTAACTCTAATTTTACGGAATAGTCAACACAAATTAAAAATGCCGAAATATGAAATGGTTCGCAACAGCGAAATGCATTGCAAAAATGACATAAAAATTATCAGTTTCGTTTTATCATAGAGTTTATTTGATTGATGCCTTGACCAAAATAAAAAATTTCCGAAAACCTCGTTCTGCGGCGACCGTCTCGGAAATGCAGTATTTGTCTACAACAGAAGCAATCGATTGTTTCTGATTGCTTGTATTGATATAACATGGCGGGTTTGCTGGAAAACATTTTGAATATATATTTTCTGTTTGTAAATTTCGTGCGACTTTTTACAACGTAGAGAAGCTGAAATGGCAAGAAATCATCACAACGTAGGAATTAACCAACATTGCAAGAGATTTTGCAGCGCTGGCAACATCTGGCACTTCACCAGAAGATGGCGACAGTGAGTGTGATCGCCCGAAATATCGTGTAATTGTAACACTTCTTTAACTCGGCTAGTCACCCGAGAACATTTCACATATTCTCAACGCCGAGAGAACTGCGTTCTTATGTACAAAAATATAATTTTTAAGTTGCCCAATTGGAAACAAAATAAAGTCAAAATCACTCGAGCTGTTTTCGGAAGTAACTAAATGTCGACTAATACCCATCCTACCCAGTTGATTTACATCTACATTTTTTCAGTAATCTAATGAGAAACATTTGTAGCAAATTTTATCAGTCATGCCAGCCTCTGAAGAAAAATGAATATGAATTTATATGTATTTTTGTAAAAATAAATTTCAGGCTTTTATTACTAATAAATTATGACCCATATAATACGATTGGATTTACCGTGACATTTAGGTGTCATAATATTCCTATGTTCCGAATTAAAGACGTCTTGCAAACTTAGCGGAAGTAAGTACATACAACATTAAACAACAAAATAGACCCAGCCTACAAAGAAAAACGATTTTAAATGTATTTTTGCAAAAGTAAATGTTTAATGTTACAAAAAGGGAACAGTAGCAAAAAATGACGCACACAGAAAAAAGATTATTACACCGAGCTAGAAGGCCTCTTGTGCCAAAATGCAACGTCTCAACTCGCATTTTGCCACTCTTAATTTAATGACTTTAGTATTGATATATAATCAGCAATCTTTATTTTTTTCCAACTTTGATTTCCCAAAAATTACAACCTGTATACTGAGAACGGAATTACCGTGTGATACCTTTTTGAAAACATGAAAACCGAAATTTGGGTGGATGGATGATCGTTCAAACCTGTGTGATACTACAGATCTGACCTACACGTTGCTGAGGGAGACAATGAAGATTCTGTAGGGATTAGAGAAAATAAGCAAGCACCACCAGCCAAATGATCTGGTTTCACAAATGTTGTATGGTCTGTTTAAGGTATACAAGTATGGCAATCCTTAACGCCTGATCATCAGTAATAAAGGCTCATCATGTCCGCATCATGTTAAAAATATTGTAGATTTGTTAACGAGCTGAAAGAACAACACTTGGGGCCACACCCAACTCTCAATTTGGAACATAATAGGTTTGACCAAGGACAATTTATTTCTACGAACACCTGGGGCATGTTGCATTCCTTGTGAAGGTTGACATAAATGGGGAAAACAATACAATGTATAAGCTACAGGTGTTCCAAATATGAGTGCTACATTCACCTACCTCACTGAGAAGTTAGCAGTGGTGGAGTACAGTATTGAAATGGGAGATGGCTTTCCGACTTCGAAGCAACATAACTAATTATGCGCAAAAGATATTACTGGGAGAGCATAATATTTGAAGCTGCCAAAATCAGTATTTATTTATTTACTAGCAGTTAAACGCGCCTTCGTCCGCGTTAAAGAGTGTGGTAATATAAGATTTTCTTGAATAGTCTGGTTGCTCAGTGCAGTGGTTAGAGCCTCCAGCTAGAGATGGAAAAGTCCCCAGCTTGAATCCCAGTCTCCGCGAGGATTTTCATAGGTCCTTAGCTCGACCTTCACCTCTGGCATAGGTTGTTGTGTGATGTGTAGTACGCCAGAATGCTCACGTGGTTCTGATTCCACGTTGAACAGGGGGTCCTCTATGCCCGGCAGGATTACTGGGTTAGGCTAAGCGGCTACGAAAGGGGCTGATTGCTCAGACGTAAAGAAGCCTTGCCACCAGGTCAATACAAAATATTTTATAGCTATTTTTATTAGTAATAGTAATAGTAAATATTGCAATAAAACAACAAAAATTTATTTACAACTACTTCATCGAACTTTCAAAAACAGTAAAAATATTCTGTTTGTTAGGAGTATTTTCAGTTTTATTCATAGGTATATACAATATTGTAGGACTTGTTATTTTCTGAAAACAACATGTAAATTTTTTGCACTCGATACCTGCGATCAGGCAACACATAATTGACCATGGGAAAAGCAGGGAGTATCCAAATGTATTCCCACCACTTTCAACGTTTGATCTTGCAATTTATTAATTGTCATTGAAAATGCAATTTTTAATGGGAAGTAATATTTTAAATTGAAAGCGAATATTACTGGGAATAAATGGGATACGCTGAATTAATACGGCTTCCCCTTTAGTTGCACCGATAAGAATTGTCGCCTTCACAATGTTTCTTCCTAGTTCTGTGATGCGTAACCTGGTGCCATTACACAATCTTGGGGGTCGAGATTACGCATCAGGAGAACTGGAGCGCCAACCTTAAGCTCGAGTTTGTGGGACGGCAACCCAGATAACTACAAAAAGGGATAGGTAGCAGCATCATCAGTTGACATTACTGTATCTATGGAAGAGTATGTTGTTACTTCTCCGACTATTTCCTCTAATATTTTTTTTATTATTATTAAAAACAGAATCATTTTTCAGGGCACGTATTGTCCTCTCACGTAACCAGTTTTTGTCATTGATATTTTAGTTGTAAGCTCGGGAAAACATTAGTAATGAGCTCTGTTCCGAGCTCACAACATTGCAAAAATCGTATGTGTAGTGAATCATTGCCTCCTCACCTGTTTGCAGGCGACCATCTACAATTTCCAGCACCTTTGGGCGTATGAATCTAATTTAAGATGTTATATAACTGGACTCGCAGGTTGGTGATGAGATGTAGCTTTTCCGCCGTAGCCCAAAGTGGCGACGCCTTGAGACATGCGTTCATTTCATCTGCCGGAGTATCTCTCTCAATAACGGGAAATATCTGGCGGAAATCGCCAGCGGTCAAAACTACACCACCTCCCATCGCCGTTCGGTTTCCGCGTATGTCTTGCGGTCTGCGATTCAGAGCCTCAACTGCGCGCTTGTGTGACGTAATGCACTCGTCGCACACGATCAACTTGCACTGCTGTTCTTGCTTACACGTCGGGATTTCTTCGCTTGTAAGATCAAGCGGTAACTTGAAAACAGAATGCGCAGTCCGTCCGCCGCTGAGCAATGTTGCAGCAATACCCGAAGATGAAAACTGGATCAGAGCTGGCTTAAGGAATTTTGGGGCCCCCTGCGAAGTTTGATTTCGGGGCCCCCTACTTCTTTTCTAGATTATATATATATATATATATATACACACACACACATTATATATATATTTCTTTAGAGCTCAAACAACGATTAAAGAGGCGGACTGAGGTTTCTCTAAATCTGTGTACTAACGGGCCAGTAGTTTATTGAGTATTAGCTGAACGGGACCATCTTCACCGAGCCTTTGGTGTTTTATCAATGCATTTCATATAGATCTCCTAAGTACTGTCACTTTCATTTCTGGCTAAGCCCTGCTGCCCAATGTGTCAAATGAAATTGTTTTTGAATTCAGTTTTATAGGTAGCATATTTATAATACACTTTTTGCATACTACATTTCTTTTATTGCCTTTCTTTGCTAGTACTTATAGGTTTTTGTGGCAGGAGACACGTGAGCAGGTATACACATTTTAATTCAATAACTTTTTATATGAATCGTCAAAAGCTAAATGAGTTTATTCAAATGGAATTACATAAATTTCTGAAACAGGTTCAGAGCAATACACGCCTTTAAATATATAGGCTTATTGTAATTACATCAGATACGACTTTCTCAAAACTGAATCTGATGAATGACTTCTCGTGGAACTCCACGCCTCGGAAACATGTCATCTATTTAAATATTTATTTAATCAACCATTTTGCCAGAACTTCTCTATGTTTTCTTCTTCTTTTTTTTAGCACCTGACAAGTACTTCCGATCCATTATACACCCTTGTGTGAAACAAATCACAGGTTCTGATACGACCAGCCACATACACACAAACTGCGTTCGTACTCCACACCCGACACGTTTGTGATATTTCCTAAGAAGCCGGTAACTGACTGGAACAGAAATGGAAAGCTATATCATCGTCGGTTCGATAGAAGATCGACAGTAGCGGTATTCATCAAATTTGTCCTGTTTATGGGAAAATAGGACTAACAATTTAGGTGCTCACGACACTAGGACTAGTGTGAACGCCAGCTTGTTAACATTCTAAATTTGTAGATTATATATTTTAGCAGGAAAATTTTTCGTTAAGTAAGGACAAATTTTGAAGGGGATCGTGGAGGGGCCTCCTCCAGCTGGGACCCCCCGCGACTGCGGTAGCCTTAAACCGGCCCTGCAGCCAGCGCTCTATTTCTGTCTTTGCGAAGTTGTGCTAAAAGCAAATTAGATTGATCAAAAATGTTTTGGCCGTGCCTCCTGGTGCGTGTATAAAAATGATACCTCCATCCACATTCTCGACAAACCGCAATATTTGGTTGAAGATTTCCCTCTGTTCAAGCAATAAACGGGGCTCGATTTCTTTCATGTACATCTGAAGCTAGGTTGCCATAGTTGAGCTCTCTGATTACATCACTTGACAACTCTCCCATGCGCTGTGGTGTAGGCATACCAAAATCAACTAATTGTTTCCCCTGTATTGATAATAGTTTACCCTCAATCAATATAAGTGTTTCATTGAAAATATAATTGTTATCGGCCTCATTTATTCCTTGAAATTTGTGAGTGATATCTTCTGACAAAGCTTTGTTATACTTCTCCCATAAATAGAGGGGGTTGGATAATCAGCATGCGCTTATTAAAATAGCAAAAAGCTCTCTCACTTTTGCTGGCGAGCAACATATCACAGCTTTCTCCATGGTAGCGTCCCAGTGGTTATCGTCTTCAAGTAGCCCAAACCTCTCACACGCTTCCCTGTGCGTTGTATGTTGTTGCCCATTAACTGTCTTGAATTCGGAAACTCGTCGGACCGCGCACATGGTTGAGCAACATCCGCAAGCAGTAACATTCAAAGTTGTTAACGTGAACGGTGTATATGCGGCCCAGTGTATCTCCTGCCTTCACGTGTGGTCAGCTCAGAACAGGAGTTCCCTGTACACGGCGTTTCCACTCTTTCTTGGAAGGATTCCAAGTATAATGGCGAGGAACTTCGGTGTAGAGTAGTGTTTTTGCGAAATGATCTTCTTCAAAGCTTAAAAAATGCAGTTAATGTCGTCATAAGAGGTGTCGCCAGTTTTTCGCGAAAATTCTACTCTGTGAAGAAAACTCGTTCACCACTTAGCAAATATACAGCCAGGTGGGTCACAGTTGGGCGTCTTTCGTGCAGCGGAAGGCTCAAGATCCGCCACGCTATTTCATTACTGCTCACACATCGGCAAGCCCTAAACGACTGCACTTTGTCTCTGGGGTCAATATTTGCATTCCCTTTCCGAACAGTGAAAATTGGTTTATCATTCCCCTTGTAAATATATTTGCAGATGTTTTTTGCTGCCTGCACTGAGTTATAAAACTCTACATTTATGTGGACATTAAATAGTTTTTAAAGTAAGGGGGAGTAAGGTACAATCCAGCTATTGTCCACCACAATTTCCTAGGATTCTTATTTGGGTAGTGCGCCCTCCGTATTCGGGGGCCTCTCTGTCTGTACAGGGGATACCCATTGTTATTTGTTTGAGTTTGTTTTAATAGCACTCGAGGATATTTTTTCTTGCATTTCCTGTCCTTCATGCACGGTGATGTTTGATTTTGTACACCGCAGGGTCCGTGGATCATGTATGTAACTACTATGTCGTAAGGATCAGGGATGTCAGCAGTTACAATTTCATCGATCTGGTTTGGACGCAACTTTCTTTTCCCTGAGACACGCCAATAAATGCAAGTGGGGCAATAAACGCTTTTGCCACTCAATAGAGTACATGAAACATTGAGCCTCACCAAATAATTTATCTTTAATGAGAATAACAACTAATTTTTGGACCTTTAGGAGATTTACGGTACCGTCGGTTCTTACTGCATCCTGTAAATGAATATAATTTTCCACCCGCAATTGTTCTGATTTGGAGATATGTATATATATCTCAATCGCTCACTTTCCATCTCGACATACATATCTACCGGGAATTGATGCATATTGCCTACAGCGCAGAAGTAGATTAAAATCATCATGACGCACCACAGTATGAAATGCATAATAATCTATACAAGATACCTTTTTATTTGGAACCGGTAGTCTAGTAGATGGATTAATTTGGGGTATATCAAAGTGAAACCCCTCTTGTCCTTTGCAAAATATCATCGGGTGCTCCAGAGCATCGTAGAATCTATTGCGTGTCGGCAGACTGTTCTGTCGCGAGCTTGCAGTACGATGTCTTGAGTAGTGGTTTGTTCATCACCTGCTACCATGAATGTTATCTCGTTGCTGGCCCATGCGTTGTAGCATATCTCGTGTTGTTCGCGTCGCACGCGGTCGGGGTGGACCACTACATTACAGCTTACATCGGACATGTTCTCCATAGCCGTTTTGAATTCCCTAACGAAGACATTGTTGTCGCGTAATACCCGCTGTATTTTTTTTGTATGGTCTCTTTCTACTTTTTTTTTACTTATGGCTTTACGCTAAGTCGACTTCGAGGTCAATAGAGGTGGGATCGGAGTAGGGACAAGGATTAGGAAGGAATTCGGCCATGGTCTTTTCAAGGATGTATCTCGGCATTCGCCTTGAGTAATTTGGGGAAACCATGGAAAACCCAAATCTGGATGCCCGGACGGGGATTCGAACCGCCGTCCTCCTGAATAAGGCCAGAACGTTAACCCACCACGCTTGGTGTGTCTTTCTCAGTCCCTTCAATAATTCTATAACGTCTTTCACTTTCTGCTTCTTCATTGCCCATGAAATATATTTGTAAAAACTGTGGTTGCCTATTCGACGAAGGAAGCATAGATCCAATTCCGTGATATACTTGCCCCTGGATAGTAAATTTAGGTGAAAATCCTTGCATTGCAACCATTGTATGGGCTCCAAAAGACGTCATATGGAAGCAGGAATTATACTTTCTGTTCGCTGCGGTTCATCTGTGTTCCAAGAAAACAGCTGTTTCAAAGGTTCCACCGGCTCCTCTATTAAAGGAATGGCTACCTTCCCTCCTGAACAACACATTCCTGCAGTTTCTTCCTTCCATTTCAGAGCCCCGCAAAATCTGCACTCTTTATTCATTTTTTTCACATTTAAGAGGCAATGGCTACCATAATTAATAGTCACATCATAATGAAAAGCAGCTTTTTCAAATACGGACCACTGTTTTTAATGAACGCTTGCCGTCTCTGCGCCGCCCTATCGGCAACAGCTCGTCTACGGGTTTCTCAGTCTTCCACGGTGACATTAGCTCTTTTTGATGTCTAATACCTGGCATGCTGATGTCGCCGAGCTCGCGATTGTCCCCAAGTTTCAGCAACTAGTGATGCCAAATGTCGAGCGTTCTGTCATTGCCAACCTTTCATTTGCTCCGGTGTTTCAGTAGCTCTTGATATTGACTGACGGACGGCTTGTTCTTCTCGCCAAACTCGCATTTGTTCAGGTGTTTCAGCAACTTGTTGCAATGCCAAATATGCGGCGTGTTGTTGTCGCCGCCTTTTCGTTTGCTTCGGTGTTTCAGCAGCTCTTGAGATCGATTGCCATTCGACTTGCTCTTTACACCGAGCTCGCGTTTTTCCTGCTTGTCTGCCACTCCACTATCTGTATAAAACATACATAAATTTCAAAAATTTACTTCAGGGAATGCCGCGTGTTCTGCTAAATCATCCAAGATTATTATAGATCTTTGGATACAATATCAGTACAAAGCAATACATGATGTAACTAAAATGGCACTCATGAAAGAAGCTTACATAACTACCACTAGAAAATCAAAGCTTCTATCACTCGCACATTAACACATTCACTATATTGCATTATGAATGGCAAAATAAACCTGACTCATTATTGCAGATTGTGATACTAAATGAACCTGAGTAATGAAGCTGGAAAAGTGGTGCTCATAAAAGCGCAGTAAATTAAATACTGAATACATATGAAATTACATTCAGCTGCATGAATTATGTCGTCAGCATCATGACAATTATTGAAGAAATGTAATTAAAAAATTTATACTAAAATGCTTGTAACTTATAGAGTACAACGGAGAGTCCATAATTTTCTACAACTCTGAGAAAACTTTTGTTAATATTGCTGGTCAAGTTTACATCGCGATAAAGTGACCGTTACTGCTCGTGATGTAGTAAGGTGTAAAATGAAATTAATTGTGATAGTAATTTATTCTACATTAATTAGGAACCTTGATATAGAAAATTCTGTTACTACTTGAAATGTAGTTCCAATGCGTTTAATGTGTTGAGGTTGTGACAGTTCTAGAGCTTTACAGAGTGTGTTTTTAAGACATTAGTCTGAGTTTTATTGTAAACATTATGAATTGTGAGTGTGGTGCAATATTCGGGCCACGGGTAGTGGCAAACATTGTGACAAAGTTCCAGCGTCTGCGTAAAGGCGCGTTCCCACGATCCCTTGTAACGAAGGCGAGACGGGACGGGACCTCATTAGCCGAAGTGTAGGGATGACCGCGGGCCGCAGGTTAGTCCTAGCTTACCTTGCTGCCACCTCCGCACCACGTTGCCTCGTGTCGTTCGGAACAGAGCACTTTACAGCAACAGAAGGGGCACACACTGCTGCAGCAAACCGATGGCAACAGCGCACCACCACACACACCTGTGATGTTTACCGACTCAGAGTGGGTAGCTGCATCTCGTCTCTGCTAGCAGAGGCGGCCCTGTTCCCATGGCGTGTGGTTGAGTATTCATCCCGTCCCGTCTTGCCTTCGTTACAAGGGATCGTGGGAACGGGCCTTAAGGGTTGCATAAAGGGAAGCGTCAGTATATAAAGAGGAACTGCCACCTAGTGTGGCTTTTTCATCATCAGTCTTCATTGCAGTCAGACCTTGTGGCAGTGAGTGAGATTAGCGTGTGCTTCTAGGTGTTTGCAGTAACCGTCTGAGTTGGTCTTTTGTTTTGTTAGGGGAGTAAGTGAGTTGTCTGGTATTTTATTGTAGCTATTCATCGAAAGTGAGGATTTTAGTATAATCACTCAAATTAGGTGTTTTCGTAGAAACTAGCAAGAGCTAAGTTTACATAAAGTGTGTCAGGTTAGGGAAGCAATAATAATACCAGCAAAATTTCTTATTAGTCGACACTTAGCGGTTGCGCAATTGTTTAATCAGCCATCAAGTATTGATTTTATAATTTATAATTGTGCAACAAGTGTGCAAGAAATTGATAGGAACTTTAGTAATTTGAAATCGTAAATTTCCAATGTTGCGCAATTTGTGTGATGTTCAAAGATATGTTTAGGGATTGTTAGCGAATAGTATTTAGAAATTCAAGGGATTATTTGCGGTCGTAGCAGAACTGTCTCCTGTTTTTTTTTTTTTTGTTTTTTTTTGGGAAGATGAAATTAATTAATTACCTGGTGAAAAATCTGTTGTGTAAGGAATCTTCTAATAGAAATTCAAATAATATACCGGTCGGTGGGTCTAACAAAATTTAAGGAAAGCTGTGCATTAAAGACTTAAGAGAAAATCATTTAATCTATGATTTAGTAGTTTTGAGATACCCTTCTAACTTTTTATATATTTCAGAGAAGGTTTGAAGTGACACCGCCGAAGAGAAAGAACCTTAAATGTTGTTCATTACTTGATGCTTTCCAGGTAGGCACAAGTAAACGCCACGAGAACAAGAAGCTTTATTTTTTGGTAACTGCACAGACCAGAAAGTGAGTGATTGTTATGATTTATTCTGGCAACATATAGGTTACGGGTTCTTTCAGAAGGTGTGTTTGAATCGTTTGATTTTGTACCTGCAATATTAGCAAAGATAGTGGTTTGGTTGAAATGCTGCCTGGACCAGAATGTTTTTGTTACATCATAAGGCAGAAGCAATTTAGTTATTATTAGTAATAAATAAGCAGCTTGCATAAGCTCCATGTAAATGAGGTGTATCGTGTTGTAAATGAAATTCAATGTTGCTTCTCGAAGAAATAGGTTTCTACATTAGGCTATTGAATACATTTGTTTTAGGTAAAAGAATCAATAGATATTTGCAGAATATTGACCAGTAAGTAAAAAGCATTGTTTCTTGAATCACAGTCTACTATTTGTACTGATTTCTAAAAAAAAAAAAAAAAATTGAACCATAAATAAAAAAAGGGTTAGTTAAGTTCTAAATTTTGGCAAAAATAATTTGTAATATTACACACAATGTATAATAACAAAAAGAAGACACAGCAAATAAATTGAACTGTGATAGAATGGAATCCATTACATTTTTATAAATATGATATTTCGGACACAGCGATTTTGCACTCTTGGTGAACCGACTTTTTGCTGCTAACTCAACATTTTGCATTCCCCCTTCCCACAGCTTTGATTTTTTGCGTATATTATGATGCATATATTACGACTGATGCAATATTTGTGATGTCATACCATTTTATGTATGCAACTCTTTGCGGACTTACCAAAAGTACTTACCATTTTAATTTAAGGTTAAGTACAGATTTTATATTTCCTGCTTCCAAACTATTATTTATTAAGTTCATCAGTTTTATGGCTTTTAAACTAAACACAAACTTGTACAAGTCAGAAGGTTTTTGCTGTTATTTCTGGAAAGTAGTGTTTGTGATTTATGTAAAAAGCAAAGAGTAAATGTGGCACTGCTGTCTACGAAATAGGAAACTCTTTGTTGTTTGCGAATTGATATTAATGGGAATTTCTAAAAGAACTATGCACTTTTGCGGGATAAAAACTATCCTATGTCACTTCGCACACAATTAACTAACTACATGCCAAATTTCATTTAAATATGTTGAGTTATTAAGGCGCGATTGATGCCAGAAGTACATCCAAACTTTCTCATTTATATAGATATAGATTATCTTTGTACCATAGATTCCTGCCGAGCAAGCACCTCTGGGACATGAACATGTGGTCTTAGATTTAGCTATCCAAGATGCTGAATTTCAAATGTGCATAGTCAGGAAACAATTGATTCAGAAAGTGAAATATTAAAGAGATTTTTAGGCAGAAGGAACATCGGAAATGTCTGCAATATGTGCACCTCCCAACGGTTGCCACCAGTAATCAAAGGTCAATCAGGGACGAGATGATTCAGTATGTCCACCACACAGCAGGGCTGTATTTAGGCTCTGTGGGCCCCTAGGCTATACATGTGGTGCGGGCCCCCTGTCGTCAGTGGCTGGATTCTTAAATTTCGAAATATTCGAAATTCAACCTAAAAAATTTATGGGCGACCTTTTTTTTTTTTAGCTCTACTACCTAGGGTTGTGGGTGGGTGGTGAGGGGCCCCTCTTTGTGGTGCGGGCCCCCCTTTGTGGTGCGAGCCCCTAGGCTACAGCCTATGTAGCCTATGCTTAAATGCGGCCCTGCCACACAGTATATAACAGGGGTGGCCAAACTCCTAGATAGTCCGAGCCAATTTTCAAAATTGGAAATTTTTCGCGAGCCGCAATTAAATACGTATTTAAAAGGTATGCAAAAAATGTATTAAATTTTTTTCAGAAATTATATTTATTGAAACCATATGAATATAGTTACAAAATATGTGTATTGAATTTAAATATTAAACACGTTTATTTTACTTCTATTGATAATTCTTTAAAATTTGGTGAATAATTGGTGACAGCATTCCTCAGTAATTCTTTGAGATGCTGGTTAGTTAATACTAAAACTTTTAGTAAATCTTCCAAGTTTTTAAAAAAAATAAACTCTCCCTCTCCATACGGGCGTTTTGCACGAGCAATATTCCAGTCAATAACAAAACTGGCTTCAGCCACATTATTAGCTTCATTGCTAAAGGTCATCAAAATTGACTTATTTATTTAAATTTGATTTTAAAGAAGCAAGTTTATCTGATCTTAATTTGGAATTTGGTGGATACTGATTAGAAAACTGAGGATGATTGATTTCATAATGTTGACGTAAACTGCTTGCTTTATTTTTGACCGTAGAATTACCAATAACACATAATGCTTTTCCGTTATTGTTAATAAAAAAGAAATTCTCCTACCACTCATTATTAAAACTTCTATTTTGTTATTTTATTTTCGTTCTCTGTCATCATATTTTTAAAACAACTGGCAATAAATAAAGAAATTTAGAAATACAAGTTTTGTGTTATTAAAACAATAACAACACGTTACATACTACGAAACAAATTATAGTTAACTTACCAAAAATTCCAGATTACAAATTATACCCGTAGCAAGAATGATACAAATTGTTTCCTCCAGAGCACAATGTCAAATGTCCGTTGCAATGAAAGTTTACAAATTCAAAATCGGTCTGGAGTAGGTCGATTACGCCACTGTTTATGTTTTTCGTGCAGTTTTATATGAGTCTTATCATTCTTAACTTGGGCGGAAATGAAATTTGTTACAACGTTGCACTTAGTTTTCATATATGTTACCAGTACTTTAAAGGAAATTTTGAAACACATATGGAACGATAGTAATTTTTTTAAATATAATAACACAAAAATGAAAAGGGAACTCGGGTACATTTATCGAGAGCCACAAATAATCCTTCAAAGAGCCGAATGTGGCTCGCGAGCCACAGGTTGGCCACCCCTGGTATATAAGGATGTCCCATGTTTACCAGAAGGAGTTGCTTAACACTTGCAGCAGACTCTCTGACCGCCATTTTTTTAAAATTTTTGTTTAAATAATTGTATTCACTTGGATAGTTTCCAGCAATTTTTTATTCATACTCAAGAACCATATGATTTCTCTTTCTACTTCTCCTATGAGTATTTTTCAAAGTCAAGTGATGTGTTAACACGGAAACAGTGTAGCGATTTATTAGAAAAAAGTCCACTCTGTTTCCTCATTAATTATGACAGAACATCCAAAATTGAGAAATGGGATTTGAAAATAAACGTGAAAAAGAACACAAAAATGAGGATGCCAAGATTAGTAAGAAGTGGAATGTGTAACACAAACATTTGTAAATAAAATTTTGATATTGTGAATAGCTTCAGCTAATATTTGAATTAATACAAGGTTGCATTAAGATCAGCAAAAGGGTGTAAATTGAGAATACATTCTGTGAGAAACAAGGAGTATGATATGGAAGGTAGAAAAGTCCAAATGAAGTTTAAGAAATTAATGTAAAAGTATTTTCAGTCCACAGCAGAAACTTGTACTATAATAAAGAGAGAGGAAGTATAATCCCAGTCAGAGAGATGAAGTTCTTGAGAAATATGTCTAGGAAAAAATGTGTGTAATGAGGGTATCAGAAAATAATTTGGAGTTGAAAGGCTAATTAAGGGTATCACCTGTGACAAGTGAAAAACATGTAACATACACAATATTTCAGTTTAACACTTTATTCAAGTGATAGGGAATGAGCCATATGGTTTTAGTGGTGTACACATGCTGAAGTTTACCACATGACTAAACATGTTCATAATATTTGTATTTCCCAACAGGATATAATTATGCTCTACTATCTAGTCCTGGCAAATAACTGCAAATTTGTATGGTTTATGTGTTGAAGTCCAACTGCTTTACTAGCTCTTTCATTCCTATTTACTGCGTATTACTTAAATATCTTTGAGGTTTTTTTCAGACCATCCTACTGAAATGGGTTTCCTCTTCATTGTATGGTACAACCACCAGAAATGATTGAAATTTAACAATTTTCATTTTTTAAATCTCTCTTTCAACTGATGATTTCATCCAATTTTCTTTATGACATAGTATAGCTTCTAATTGTTGAGAATAAGATGCTTAAATGATTACCGCTATAATATTTTTCATAAATGCAATAAACCATTTATGTCTAAAACAACTGATTAAGGGCAGTAAAATGTGTAAAAGCAATCTGTCTAGAGTAATTTATAACCAAAACTATTTTTTTTTTTTTTAAATGGGTCTTCAGACACATTAAAACAAAAAAATCCTCATGCATGTAACATACAAAAGAAACATTTAGGAATCTGTGTAACTATTGTATATTTCTACAAGGAAGGATAGGGAAAGTAAATCCAACATTTATCACAGAATTCAGACAAAATGACTTGTATCGTGTAGCGAGAGACTTCGTGTGCATCCAATTCCCTTTCCATTTGTCTCGTCTGTACACGAATATGGTTTCATGTTAAAATATTGTACACTCTATTACCCTGGTTTTTGTTCCTTGCTGCTCTCATAGCATCTCTGGTAAATTATGTGTTTACTTTTTCTATAATTCCTTGTTTTCATCCTTAAAAGCATTGTCCACCTCATTGCACCACAGTTGTGAATGCCTGGCATAAAAAATCAAATGTTGCTTAGTTGAACAATATTCAAACTCAAATGTACAGATTTAATACCATGTCTTAGTTTTTTCGAATTTTAGCTAGGGCTCTATTTTGCAAGTTGTGGCAATGTTTCAGTCTCACTGTTGTATTTTCATAATGATTTTTTTAATGTGTACAGATTATTCACATAATGATTCACATAGTAGTAAAGAAAAGGAAAATAAAATACTTTAAAACCTGCAGCCAAATGTTATACTGGTTTATTCCAGAGAAAAGTGAACGTGTGTCCCCAAATATTTTATTTTCAGAAATACAAAAGCCATATTTTATCCAGAAACCAGTTCACAACACTTTCTCCAGTGAATTACAATCTACAGCTGCAACCTATTTTTTCCCAGATGCACCCCAACCCCACAGACCTTTAACAAAACCAGTAAGGCCAGCTGAAGCCCCTTTCTTTCCCACTCCAACATCAACTTTCTCATCCAGAGATGGAAACTCAGCAGAATATAATGCCAAATCAAAAAATAAAGGTTTACATGGTATTGGACGCATTTCTGGAGGTAGTTTATAGACATTGGGATTGCGTGAAGTCAGAGACGGTTCCTCACGATATTCTCCAAGTCGCTCAAACAAAGGCTGAAAAAAATAAAAAATGAATTAAATAAATTAAAACAAAAAAGTATTTACTAGTTCATGTTATAGGGTTACTATTACCATAAAACTAACTTATATAACAATTATTTTATTGAATTACAACTTTCTAACAAATATTTTATTCACAT